>CM065738.1:31749147-31764147 GCA_033310375.1 Conus canariensis
AGCCTTAGGAATGATGGAGAATGTTGTGACTTTGGGCTTGGGAGGTAAAAGGCACTGACTGGCTAAACAGGAGCTGTTTGGTTGTCTTAGCACTGTATAAGCTGCAAAATGTGTCTGGGCAGGAAATATATAGGGCATGGTACAATGTATAAGCTGCAAAATGTGTCTGAGCAGGAAATCTATAGGGCATGCTTGCACCAGTGTGACATGGTAAATATACTGGCCATTCATTCAACTCCGCATTTTAATGTTAAATATACTGGCCATACAACTCCGCGTTTTCTACACACACACACACACATGACACAGTCATTTGATTAGACATAAGGATATATGTGAAACCTAAATCCCGGTGATTACAAAATGACTGTGTGTACAGATGTATGCCAGTTAAAAAAAAAAAAAGAAATTAAAGTCAAGCTTTAGAAAAATTAAGGCAGAGGATTTTGTTGTTGTTGTATTCATTGTGCCATTACCTGAACAGTATATCACTTTCAGTTCTGCTGTGGGTTTGTATTGAACCAAGAGAATGTATGTATGGAGGATTTTGTTACACTTTTGTTTTGTTATTCATTTGTGTCCAGAAATGTTGTTGTAGTCGGTTTCATGCAAACATCCTGCACATCAGGTTGCAGTTTGTTTACAAGGTTAATGGTGACTATTCTTGTCTGACACAGAACCTGTACCTTTTTGCAAAGCTCAGGGCTTAGTTTTGGATCCTGTCCTGTGTATAAGTTACACCAAGCTCCTAGATGCCCTTCATAAAAGTCATTTTATCTCAACCAATCATCTGAAGACAATACTCAGCTTTAACCCGTAGAGTGCCTTTAAGCCGTCAGCTGACGCCGCATTAAAAATGCTTTCCCAGTGCCTATGGGCCGTCCACTGACGTCATGCATTTTTCTTGAATTTTCATTTGTTAATATTTCTATCAACGGACTTAAATAGAGTGTGCGTAGTAAGCCTTATATGTCTGTAGTATTAAAATGATATGTAAATGACCACACGTGAGGGGAAAGCCCATTTATTCTCATCACTGACTGGGTGACCAGCCAGCACTTCGTCTCGCTTGCAAAGATGGCGGCACAACCTTCGACAAGCGCAGCGACCAAATCAACGTGTTTACACAGCTGAGCAGGCTCTGCTAATGATTTTTGACAAAGACAATAATCTTTTATTCAACGACTCACTCGAGCATGAAGGTGAGATGATGATAGTGATGGAATTGCCGACCGTATTCGTCAGTTATTGTGTCGGGCTGTGTGACCTCAGTGTGTGTTCAGCTGACTGGTTTGCCAGCGTCGAACGAGCTCGCCTAGTGTGTACTCTGCACTGCGTGCCAGTGGTCAGTGACGTGATAGTCAGCGCAAGAGGGGAGCGCGGCCTGCTCGCGGCGTGGCACGGGGCAGAGGGAAAGGTAGGGAAAGAGGAGCAGTGAAAGAGAGGGTTGAAGTCCAGCAAGGGGGCGTGGTGGGGAGAGGGGGGCGTGGTCGTGGACTGACCTGTCTGCATAGAGTGTGAGCGTCTTGATAGACTTCTAAACTGTTTTACTTTCATTTACAGATGTAGTGTGACAATACAAACTTTATTTTCAACTTTTTTGCTTTGTGTTCTTGTTTGGATGTGAAGATGTAGTGGTAAATACATATGCTTTTGATCGTGCAAAAAAATCTATCCAAATCTAATTGCCTAAATATTTTTTTATTATCAAAATTAAAACAAAAGAAGCCCAGATTCAAAATCTTCATTCAATTTCCTTCAAAAATCATATATATTTCATTGTTATATCTTTTGTAGTTTCTGAGCTAGAATTTTTTGTTAATTATTACCCCCAAATCATTAGATTTCCCTGGCACTGGGAAAGCCTTTGTTTGTAACATTTTCAAGCAGCGAACGGGTTAAAGGTTTTGCCATCCTGTGGAAACGGGTCACACCCACACAGCTGATGGCTTGGCTGCTTTGGTCAGGTTAAGTCTCAGGTTACTTTGGCATGAGTTGAAACTGAATGCTAACAAAACTGAGGCCCCTCTTACTCACTCAACCAGGTCCTTTGCCAGCTGTTCCAAGCCATCCATAAAGCATGTTGGAAACTTTGAAATTGCTCTGTCTCTGTCTCTGTCTCTGTCTCTGTCTCTCTCTCTCTCTCTCTCTCTCTCTCTCTCTCTCTCTCTCTCTCTGTATGCAGCCTAGGGTTCATCACCTCTGATATCGAATCTCTTGACAAGCACACAACTCAGGTTGATGGATCTGCGGATGCAGCCATCCCTCTGGTGTACATGACTGCCTCACAACTGCAGTAACACAAACGCTGGGCTTTAGCCCTGCCTGGACTGTGACAATGCTTTTCTTGCAGGATGCCCTAGATGGAGCGTAGGCAAGCTACTAAAGGTGCAGACTTCAGCTTTGCAGCTTGTCCTCAAGACAAGAAAACTAGACCTCATCTCTACTATGAACCCTCCACTAGACACGTGTTGAAGCATGTATTCAGCATACGCTATCACTTCTTTGTCACAGTTTCTTCTGAGAGTCTTTCCCAACTAACATTTCAGATCTCCTGTCTGTCTGCTCACCATCTCAACCACACTGATCATCCACAGATCACTTGTGTCCATTTCAAAGACCAGGACAACACCACCTGGAAATCATGATTTTCATCAACTGCCCCAGCACAACAGATTTGCGAAAAACTGTTCACCACATCAAATCAAACATTGGAAAGCATGTAAAAATACCTGTTTCACAACACAAACAAACCATCCTGGCCTCACTGTCTTAACCTTCATTAAAATGCAGGCTTAGGTACCATTCACATTCATGTATTATCTGCATTGTTTATTGTTGTTTTTTTTCCTTCTTGGATGTGTGGTGCAGGTCATCTTTAAGTGCATTTTGATTTTTTTAAAAATGAAATTTGGTGTACTATTTGATCGAAGCTTATGAATGTGCATTATGTTTAATTTTCATATCATTTTACATTTTGCTGGTGTACTTTTTATTGATTTTTCAGTCGTCCAAACTGCCTCAGGTTAGAATCAAGTACATCTGGTCTTGCCGTCAAGTGATTAAGGTGTAGGCTTGTTTCTTTCTTTGTTTTGATGATTCGGAATCATGTCATTTGTTTTTAATCTCTTGGATACGGAACTGGTTTGGCATCCATTTGTGTCTGGTTGGTCTAGGTCTACTCACTTTTTTCCTTGATGATTTTTACTGGACCAGTTTTCTTGTTGTGGCTGCATGATAGATAGTGAGCAGGTGTGCCCTGTCTGTTCTTTGGAATCTGTTTTCTAGCGTGGCTTTTTCTGTGTTCTTGTTTCTAGCAGTGAACAGTTTTTCAAGATTTTCTTTTGCTAATCTTTTAAATAGGGGGTAGAAAAATTAAGGGGAATGCTTGGCACCTTTACCACGAATGTTATGTAATAAGTTTTTAATGTATATAAATGTTGATTGTTTTTACTATTTATTTTGGTTTTTGTAGTTGTTGGGTTTGTTTTTTTTTTAGAACATTTTAATTCCCTGCATGAGGTGACAACTTTGAAAAGGTCATGTATGGGTTCAGAGCTTTAAAAGAAAAAAGTATAATAGCAAAACGAAAGCTAGAAGTGTCAGTAGTAGTGGTGTGTGTGTGTTACTAGAAGCGATTGCTGGAAGGTGTTGGACTCTTTGATGTGTGAAGGGGAGGGAAGTGAGAGGGTGCAGATGTCTGCTGCATGTAGAGAGAGCAAGGATTTTTAGAAGAGCCTTGGAGGAAAAAAAACGTTCTCTGTGCTTCACATTCTTTGTTGAGAACAAAGATAGTGCTGCCTGGCTGGTCAGAGCGGGCCACTCAAAATGAAGCTAACAAAAAGCCGCCAGACAAATGCAGTATGCATTTACTGTTGCCCATCACATTCTTTTGTGGTTACTGCCTGTATCAATACAAAGCAGAGGCGTGTGTGTGTTTTGAAAAGAAGAAGCACATAAATTCATATTTCGACTTAGCTTTTACACACTTGAAAAGAGATTTATTGGAAATGAAAGGATATATGTGTGTGTTTGCTATGTGCCATAAGATTTTAAGAGGTGAAGTTTTGATTATGTTCATTCAACATCACATAGTTTGCATTTGTCTTTACGCTCTACTATCAGTGTATCATTTAATTTCATTTTCACTTGTTACGCATAACATTGTTGACATTTTAGTGTGCAAGATTCCAACTGCATTTCAAAATATTTGTGCCATCTTTTAATCAATTCTTCTGTTAACCTAAACAGCTTTCCCATTCATTCTATGTGATTGTTTGTTCAGGGTGGGTGTAGTTAACTACCAATTCCTTTGTGGTGCCACATGTATTCAGTTATTCCCCCCCCCCCACCCCTCCATACATAGACTACTGGTGTTGCTGCTTCCTCCACCATGCTTTGGATATAGCTGTGTCTTTTTATTAGTTCATCTTCACTTGTCTGTGGACTGCTGCGTATTCTTTCGTTCTCTTACCTTGGTTGTCTTCTTACAGGTGTTCTTTACTAGTTGTTTTTTTTTTCTTTCTCTTCTGAATCTGCAGTATTTCTGCTGTCACCACTTCTGGTGGTGTTTCTTGCGCCGGAGGATTACTTCCTGATATGTTCTTGGCTTCTCTGCAATGCTTTGCCGTAGTTTCTCAAGGTCAGTCAGTTTCACCTTCGCTTGACTCTTGCAACTCTTGAAACGTGCTGATAAGAACCAGTTCCTATTCCTCCTTTGTCTATGGATTCTTCTGTAGACCAGTTCATGATCTTCTGTCTGTTGGTTGAGAGTCCAGTTTTTCTTCAGTTTTAGTTTCAGTGTGGCGGCCATTAGGTGATGGGTCTGAAGCTGTGTCTTCTCCTCTCTTCACCGTCAGTTTCCAGTCGTCTCCTAAATTTCATGTGAAAGCAGTTCTGGTCAGTCGGTTTCTCTGCTGCTAGGATGGATGATACTCATGAAGTGTTATGTGAGGGCAGATGCTTCATGAGATGACCTATCCATTCATGATATAAACTTTTCTGAGCTCTCACTCATGTCACAGAACCCATGTGTACCCATCACCTCTTCATTACAGTGTTGCTGGTTCTTCTTCTTTTTCTTGGCTCACCCAGACAGGAACCCCAGAGGCACTGATGAGGGCTGCTGTATGGCGGAGGCCCTCCGGTGATCCACAAAGCTTTTCCCACATTGGTGTGTTGGCAGGCCAGGTCTCTGCTCTTAGCTTTCTAAGTGTGGGACAGTCCTGCAGGAAGTGTTCCACTGTCATTGGGGGCTGTACTGCATGGGCAACTTGAAGACTCACCAATGTGGAATTGTATGAACATGTGGTGTTGTCCATTCCAGTTTGTGCAGAGAGGTCCCCCATCAGGACATGGATCTCTTCCGCTGTGCGCTTCTCAAGGACAGTCAGCCGTCTGGTGTCAAACTGGCGCATGCTTTCTTTTTTCGCTTTTTGGTGTGGAGCACTGGGTGACATTCACCTATAGCTTCTTTGTTTTGAGGGATACCAGGTCTTGACAACTTCAGTGGTTCACTATCAGTATAGTGCATATTGTTCACCTTCATGTCTTTGAGTTTAGCTGCATCTCTTCTGTCTGCAAGCTTTGTTTGTCCAGATTCTGCCCCATGGGTGGTGCTACCTCCCAACAGCACATGGCTGTAGTTTCTCATTTCTTCAACTAGTTGTGAGGTCTTTTCCTGTCTGGTACATGGCCCTCACATCCTGTGTTCTGATGTAGATGTTCTGGGTCACCTGAAAGAAAGCAGCTTTGTTGCTTCCTCTCAGTTTTTGTCATCAAACAGCTGCATAGTTTTTTGGCAGGAACCCTCCTTCTGTCAGGAATGAAGTATTTTGTTCTGTTCCGTCACAAAACTGACAAAGGATGTTTTGTGGGATTGGGGGTGGGGTGGGGGGTGGGGGGGGGGGGGTGCTGGCCGTCACTGTTCTGTCACTAACTGACGAAGGATATTTTGTGAGATTGGGGGGGGGGGGGGGGGGGGGGATGCTGGTCCTCACTGTTCTGTCACAACCTGACAAAAGATGTTTAGCGGGGGGGGAGGGTGGGGGGGGGGTGGTGCTGGCCCTCATGCCCAACATTCCTTTTTCACCCCAGCTGGGTACGGACTGTAGCAGAGTTCCCTCTCTTTGGTGGTCTTTTTTTGTTTGTTTTAATCCTGGCTTTTCTCCCATAATGGCCCATTCAATAGCCTTTGATGGAAAGGACACATGCTGCCCTTACAATTTATAACGGGCTAGTTTTGTTTGTTTTTTTGTTTGTTTGGTTGTTGTTGTTTTTTTAAATCTTGCAACCAGGTAGCAAGAATGTTTTTGATGCTTGAAATTTTGGATGAATTTTTTTTTTCCTTTTTTTTTTTTTTCTTTTATTTTATGCTTTGTGGTCTTCTTCTGATAAACTTGGCTGAATGGCAGTGTCATTTGGCCTGGCCTGCTTTTAGCCACATTAAGGACATGAATGTTGAAATGTGTTGTTATTTGAAAACATTGTGTAAAAGTGGTTGTGGATTGTTTTTTCTCCATGGTTTCTTACAGTTTATTTTTAATCAATGTACCGCCCTTGAGAAGATCCTGTGTTGTTGGCTGAGCAGCTGTGAAAGCTGTATTTGTATGCAATCGTGTCATCATAAGCGTCACCCACATAGGGATTCTGTAAGCTCTTTTGTATAAAGTGTGTCGTCGTCCTCTGGTAATACTGTGCCAGCAGTTTTTTCTTTCCTAATGTTGAAAATTATTCATAAGGCTCCACTGAAAAACGTAGACAAATGAATTACAAGACTAAACATGATGCGTTTCAACCTGTTAGGTCTTTTTCAGGCAAAATACACAACACTCAGGACAACGAAAATGAATGAGCAGTCACTTATCTTGATCCAGTTTGGCACAAGGTGAGCGCTGAATCGACTTTGGAGATGGACATTCCTCATTTCTGTCACCATGTTTCATTTTCAACTGTTTCTCTGCCCCTTTTGGCCATGTTCCTGTCTTTGGTCTAGACAGTCATCGACACTTTTTTCACTCTTAAAATGATTTATAACATGCCTGTTTTTTTTTTTGTTGTAATTGAGTGACTGGGCAGTGTGTCTGTCTGCATTCTGGAGATGGGGGGGGACTAGTGGTTCATTCTGTAACATCAGTGTACCTTTTATGGTTGTTTTGTTGAAATTTGGAGCTGTCACTTTTTCTTCTTTTTCTTTTTTTTTTTCTTTTATTTTTTGTGTAATCTGTTGTTGAGAAATCAAACAGAATGGCTTAGCACCTACAGCACAGCGTGGTTTTATCCACTGGTAGGATATCAGAACTTCAGCTGCTGTGGCAGTCACTGGAGGTAAAGATCGTCTTTATATTTGTCTCTTTTTTTTCAGGACGGATCTTTTTTTTTTTTTCGCCCATGGCTGAAAAGACGGTTCTGAAAGTAAGCCCTGAGTAGTTGGAATGGCTGTAATTATGGATCTAGCTGCAAAGTGAGACGACTGCAGGCAGAAATCTAAACAAATCTTAAATAAATGTTAGCGAACCGCCAAGACAATCGTGGACAAACGAGTCACAAGACAAAACACAACACGTTTCGACCTTTTAGGTCTTCTTCAGGCAAGACAAAACAAAACAACACCTGGCATCCTTGCGCTGAAGAGTGAAGAGATCGAAGCTGAATACCAAATTCATTCATTTTCGTTGTATTATTTGTTTTTGTCTTGCCTGAAGAAGACGTAAAAGGTCGAAACGCGTCATGTTTTGTCTTGTGACTCGTTTGTCCACGATTCTCTTGGCGGTTCGCTAACATTTATTTAAGATTTGTTATAATTATGGAACTAGATTATAAGGAAACATCATGAATGGATATATGTGACCTCCCACTACGAAATGCGTTTCCAACCGCTTCACAGCAATTGCAGCTAGCAGCCAAAATAGAATAAAACAGGTGTCAGACTTGGACTGAAGCGGATATTTTGATTGTTCCTGCACAGTGTCTGTAAATTCTTTATATTTTGCTTTAATCTGACTTACATTGAAAAGGAATACTTCATAGATTAATTCTTCATTAGAATCGTCACGTTTTAGAAAGAAGAGCTTGTACGAGATACTAGTTGTTGTGGAAATACCTTCTTCCATGTGGGTAATATGTGTAACAGATTTTATGAAAATTGGGAGTTGGTTTTACAGAAAATGTACTTTTTTAAATTGATTATTTATGTTTCAGTTTGTGCTTATTTTCACAAAAGTGCATGTCTGAGGGTTATCTTATATATCTCTATATCTTCAGGGAAGGTGCATGTTCTGTGTAAGGTGTCATCCATCATCATCATCATTCTCTTGCCCATGATGGGCGTAGAGGAGAGATGAGAGACACTCTCGAAGCCAGGCGCCGCCATCCGGCCCTGTCCTCTGCCTGTCGCATCAGCGTGGGGCCATCCATCCTGGTCCATTCTTTGATGTTGTCCATCCAGCATTTGGCTTGTCCCCCTTCGTCTGCCGCCTTCCAGCGTGCCCTGGAGGACTGTTTTGGGCAGTGAGTTGTGGCGTATGACATGCCCGAACCACGACAGCTTCCTCTTCTTGACTATTGCCAAGAGGGGTTCTTGGGGGCCTGCAAGTGATGTTATTTGGCTCCTCACAAGGTCGTTCGTCTTCCGGTCTTGCCAAGGGATCCCGAGCAAGCGCCTGAAGCATTTAGTTTCAAACGTCTGGATTCTCTTGGTGGTCTCTGCTGTCATGGTCCAGCTTTCGCAGCCATACAGCAGGATGGACAGCACCAGGGATTTGTACAGCTTCATCTTCGTAGGAAAGCTGATCTCCCTGCTCTTCCAGATCTTGTTTAGCTTTGCCATTGCTGCTGTTGCAATCGCTAGTCTGGTCTTGATTTCTGTTGTAGAGTGACCATCTTTGGTAAGAGTGGCGCCAAGGTATTTGAAAGCGTCCACTTCTTCAAGCTTTTGCCCGTTCATGTAGATTTCAGCATAAGTGTTGGTTGTGCTGTTGACCAGGACTTTGCTTTTTTCTGTGCTCACTTCCATTCCATATGCACCTGCCCTTTCTTCCAGTCTCTTTGTCAGGTCTTGTAGTTCTTCGTTGCTGCCACCCATCAGGTCGATGTCATCTGCGAACCTCAGATTATTGATGGTTCTTCCTCCGATGGAGACAGTGGAGTGGAAGTCATGGAGGGTTTCACGCATGATGTTTTCTAGGAAGAGATTGAACAGTACGGGAGATAGCAGGCAGCCTTGACGGACTCCAACTGTGGTCTTGAAGTAGTCCCCTATCTGGTTGTTGAGGAGGACTGCGCTGCTGGCAGTGTTATACAACGCCTGGATGGTTTGGACGAGACCCTCCTCTATGCCAAACTTTCTGAGCACCTGCCATAGACCCCCGTGCCACACCCTGTCAAACGCTTTCCTAAAGTCAATGAAGTTGTGGAACAGGTCTCTCTGATGTTGCAGATGTTTCTCCATCAGTATCTGGCAGGTGAAGATCTGTTCTACTGTGCTTCTGCCTGCCCTGAATCCAGCTTGTTCTTCCGCCAGGTGTTCTTCCGCCTCTTTCTTCAGTCGATTCAAGATGACTCTGAGCATGATTTTACTGGTGTGGCTAATGAGACTTATTGTTCTGTAGTTCTGGCATTGGCGTAGATTCCCCTTTTTGGGCAGGGGGATGATGAGTGATTGAGTCCATTCTGTGGGCCACTGTTTTGTCTCCCAGATCTTCTGACAAATCTGATGTTACTAGAGTGACCAATTCCTTCCCTCCATGTTTGAGCAGCTCTGCTGGAATATTGTCTGCTCCAGGTGATTTCCCTGCTGGAAGGCTGCGGATGGCTTCTTCCACTTCTTCTCTCATCACTGGTAGCGGTGAGGATTCTCTTGATGGTGTTGAGTCCCCCTCAAACAAACTGTCGTCTGGCTGTATAGGGTAGTTGTAAAGTTCTTGGCAGTACTGTGTCCATCTGTTCAAAACAGCAGAGCTTTCTGTCAGCAGCTCGCCTGAGGTATCCTCGATGACTGACGATCTGTTTTGCTGCATCTTGGTGAGGTTTTTCAGTGTGGTGAAGGCATGTTTGCTGTTTCCCTTTTCCATGCCTTTCTCGATGTTCTCGCACTGGTTATTGATCCATTGTTCTTTGGCTTCAGTCATTTCCTTCCTTACAAGGTTGTTGGTTTTTCGATACTGTGAGGCTTGTTCAGGGCTGGAATTTTTCGTCTTCTTCAGTAATCTTCTTTTGTCGCAGAGGTCAAGGATGTCGTTTGAGATCCATGCTTGGTGTTTCTTCCTCTGTTGCCCAAGTACCTCCTCTGCTGTTTCACGGACTGCCTCATTGAAGCTGTTTGTGAGGTCGTTGATGTCACTGTCCAGGAGGTTGAGTGCCGCGAACCGCCCCCGAGCTGTGCCTGGAATGCCTCTTCTATCTCTGGGTCTTTTAGCTTCTCCAGGTCAAACTTGATGCGTGGCTGCGCAGCTTGGTACTTCTTCTTCAATTTGATCTTCATTGTGAGCAGCACGAGATCGTGGTCGCTGCCTATATCAGCTCCGGGGTATGTCCTCGTCTTTGCTTTATTGATGCTTGATTTGAAGCGCCGCGGTGTGAGGACAAAATCGATCTGGTTGTGAGTCATTCCATTCGGCGCATGCCAGGTTGTTCTTCTTGACAGTTTGTGGGGGTAAAGGGTGTTGGCAATGGTGAGCCGTTCGGTGCCAAACTGGCCTTCTCTTCCGAAAGTTGGTGATGGGATTTTACTTGTGTACAAGATGTGCGTGCGTTGACACACGGAACCTCGGTTTATAGTCTCATTCGGAGTGTATGGGGAATGGAGTCAGAACCAATGTTAACTCCGAGGGAAAAATCCCCCTGTACCGAAATTCGAACCCGCAACCCCAGGATCACGAGTCCGGTGCTCTACCAACTGAGCTATTCCGGCCCCGAATGCGTGTCAACCTCGTAGGTCTTCTTCAGGCAAGATACACAACACTCAGGACAATGAAAATGAATAAGCAGTCACTTACTTTCATCCAATTCAGCACAAGATGGGCGTTGGAATAATTGCGTTAGCAATAACTTTTCAAATTTGTTCAGATTTCCGCCTGCAGTCGCCTCACTTTGCAACAAGATCTAAAATTGGAAATGTCGGTTTTCTGGAATTAGCTTTCACAAGGTTGATGATTATGTTTTCAAGCTGGTAGAAAAAGATCAAATTCATTGCTAGAAATTAACAGTCTGATGGAAGCATTAAGAGCTACAGTACAAACATCACATCATTTGCTCAGGGATAGAGAGGTTTTGTGGGTCTGCTTTTACGATTATGGACGAGGAAATTAAAGAATGATCAAGAGAGAGAGAGAGAGAAATGTGCGTTCATATACATTACAGACGAGGGAATGAAAGAATGATTAAGAGGGAGAGAGAAACGTGCTCATACATAGATTTGAAAGCCAAATTTTGTGACTTGTTGAAAGAAATAAAAACAAGGTCATAACAGAGGTATGATAATTTTGGCAGCTTATTTTGATTTTGTTGGTGTGGAACATTAGAAAATGATCTTTAGAGAGTAATAGAGGCCTAATTTGTGATTGTTAGTTAAAAAAAAAAATGATCATAATTGATGATAGAAATTAAGTCACTCGAGAAAAGTGAAACGATGATGATCATGATCATTGGTGATAAAAATTCTAGTCACTGCTGATTTGCTTTATTCTTGGATTTAAACACACACGAATGCATGAAGTTTTCAAAAATAGAAAAATGAAGCAGGAATGCAATTATCTGTTAGAGACACTTTAAGAATTATATTAATTAAAGATGAATGAGTTTGGAACAGGCTTCTGGTGTTAATTGTGGTGTGATGATTGTCAATAAATTGTTACTATCTGAGATTGTTAATAAATTGTTACTATCTCCAGAAACAGTTTGCATTTGGTTTTATGTTGTTCTGCCTGTCATCAAGTGAAAATGACATTTTAAAACACACACACACGCACACACTCTTGCACATATATACTCAAAAGAGTGTATAGACCCATACACCTATATGCACTTTTTTCCCCCGATTTATCCTTTTTTTTCCAATTCATATTATTTTTTTCATATAATTTTGATCTCATCTATGTAAAACACTGTTAGCTTTATTGTGGTCTGAGAGCTCTCCCATTGTCTATAGCATTGTTCTAACTTGGCTCAGACCCCTGGGATCCACTGTACACAGCTACATCCAGCTTTCCTTGTTGCATGTCCAGTCATAGCAATCCCCAGAGAGCTAGCTGTCCATGAAAAGTCATTAGGTCTCTTGCTAAAGAAGACCCAAGTAAGTAATGCCATGGAGCTCAATATTTTATCTGTGGGAAACCTTTTGTCATGTTTGGCTTTAAACATTGGAGTTTGTGATCTCCTTTGAGCTGTTGTCTTCAGTTTGAACCCTACCTTTGATGTCCATTGAAGACAAACTCCGTTGCTTGGCCGGGGAATGAGAGGGGGAGGGGGGGGGGGGGGGGGTTGGAGGTCTATAATTTGGTCACAGATCTGATAGCTAAGCTTCTGCAGGATTGTTTCTTTCATCCGACGTTCAACAATTCGATAGCAGACAATGCCCGAGTGATTAGCTAATGTTCTTCTTTTGAGTTTTTTTTTTTTTCTCTCATAAGCGGTGGACAAGGATGGATGGAAAAGGTATGCTGGACATGAAAAACTGTTTGTCTTGGTGTTGACGTGCAAAATATTGGTAAATTGTTGAATAAAATTAATATGTAAAACCACTTTAAATGGACATTGTGCTCATTTCCCTTAGAAAACGATGTCAGTTGTACACACCTTACATCCATATTCATCTGCCTAGAATTTGTGTGTATTACTCTCCGCAGCTGTAGGCAGCGAACAGTTGCAAGGAGGTGTGGTAGGGGTGGTCGGGGAGTGGGCTGGAGTGAGGGGAACGATTCAAACTTAACTTCAGTGCTGCTCTGCTTACAACATTATGCAGATGTTCCTATGATTATCAGACTCTGTGTGTGTGTGTGTGTGGGCGTGTTCTGTGTGTGTGTGTGTGTGTGTGTGTGTGTGTGTGGCATGCCATCTCTACAAAACACTTTCATTGCAAGCTCTGCCAGATAGAGTTGACTTGAACACATAACACATATTCATCATCCAGTGGTGTGGGCACTCAGTTTATTTGCTCAACCTCAACCCAGTTCACCTGATCATTGTTGTGCAATGTATTTTTGTCCATTTTATTTACATGCACAGACACACATTAAGAACAGAGAGAAACAAAGTTTATATCAACAGATGGTCAAATCCTCTAACTTCACACCAATTGTATGTGAATTGCATTGCAATTAGGAATATTTTTTTTATTTATTTACACACGGACAGATACTTAAGTAAAACATAAATTCACAAACAACAAAGAAACTAATGGTAGTGTAGATTGTACAATCCAATTCCCTATCCTCTCGCTAAGCATATACCTTTGCCTTGGCTGGTAGGCCTTACAAATCAGAATGATGTGTAAAAACTCTCTAATCCAAGGTTTTGATCGTCACCGACTTCTCTATGAGAAATTTGGGCCTCTATACGACGGTGCCACTCCCTTCCCATCGGGTTCCCCCTCCCCCTTTCACAAGCCTCCCCCCCCTCCCCCCCCCCCCCCCCCCCCCCCCCCCCCCCACACACACACACACACGTATTTTAATTAAAAGCAAATGTTCATTAACAGAAAGGTAACGATGAGCGCATGTTGTATGCAGATTTCCTGCCGCAGTACTAGGTCCACAAAGGGACCGAAGTACTGGACAATAAACTACAAAGGAGTGAACCATGCACATACATGTGCACCATACACATGCGTTTTTGTGGTACAGTTGCTGCTGCTGCTGCAGTTGTTGTTGTCGTTGTCGTTGTTGTTATAATTCTTGTTGTTTTATACATTTTATGAAACGTCTTTCGACACCAAAAGAACTGACCTCTTAGCAATAAGGGAGTAGTTGTTACCTGCCATTTTAAATTTTACAAGTTATATACATATACATGTGTGTGTGTGCGCGTGCGTATGTGTGTGTGCGTGCGTGCACGCGCGCGCACTGTTTATCATGTATTTTGTTCAGTTTATCATGTGTATTATTGTCACCTTCAAATAAGTATTTCAAAACGTACAAGAATTATGGTTTAACTCGAGCGGAATTCGAGAAGATACGTGACTGCTTGTTCTTCCTTTTTATTGTCCTGAATGTTGTTTATCTTCCCTGCATGAGGTCGAAACGCGTCGTGTTTTGTCTTGTAATTGGTCTGTCCCTGTTATCTGACAGATTTATTTTAATTTCCTTTTAAAAGCTCCTTTACCAAGAAGACACATTCAACATCTCCGCCTACGTGATACAAACATGCACTCATGTTTTTCACCCTAACCTCCCGTTATCTTTTTTGTCTTCTGCACATTTCTTTCGTTTTGTTTTTTTTTTTTTTTTAACTGAAATTTGGTAACATACAGTGAAGTTTGTTTGTTTGTTTCCTTTCCATGTCAATATCTCCTGCCAAAATCTGTTCACATATGCCTATCGGTTGAGTAGAGGTTGAAGTGAACGGAGACAAACGAGACTGTTGAACTGGACTTCCCCTCTACATCAATCAACAATCTTAGAACTTAAAAGTCATGCAAATAAACTACCTATATCACCCTGGATTTCCGTGAAAAGTTTTGGTAGTGGTTAAAATAGCAGGACTAAGAAAAGAATGGAGTATGATGCTGACAGGCAAGCTGACAGAATTGCAAATGATTCCTATATTGAGGAACTTTTCATTGTGTTTCGAAATAGAAGCAGGGCCTTTGACTCTTTCTTTCTTTCCATAGAGTGTCCACAATCATCAAGTTAATGATTCTGACACTTGTGTGTGTATGACCATTTTTTATCCCGCCATTAAGGCAGCCATACTCCAACTTCGGGGAAGGTGCATGCTATGTGTAACACACATACCAATGTCAACTCTGAGGGAAAAATCCCCCTGTACCGAAACGGCCCGGCGGAG
>CM065738.1:31769147-31846647 GCA_033310375.1 Conus canariensis
TAAGTTTATTTTTATTTTATTATTTTGTATTCGTGCAAAATGATTTGGTATTTGAAAAGATTTTTCATATTATTAATATCCGCAATTGTATTTAGTGACGACTTGACATTTTGAGTCTAGCTATTCTTTCCAAGATTGTTGTGTTCACGCTTCAAGTTCAGTCATTTTTACCTTTCGATAGTTCTGAATAATATACGTTCGGTTTTATTCTCCAAGGGCTTGTGTATTAATAATTCTGATTTGTTTACTTAATCGGTAGGTGCAGCTTAAAGATAGGTGCGCGCTGCGCTTGGAGTTCAATCACCGTCTAGATCTGGATCTGGCTGCATACGTCGCTGAACCAACTTGATTGTATTGCGACGGAAAACAGGGAGAGTGCAAAAAACAAACAAACAAACAAACAAAAAACTGTGTTAAACGTCGTAGTAACATTGGAAAAGGCTGGAGGAAGGGGAAGGGTTGGGGGAGGGGTGGGGGTGGGGAGAAGCAGGATTGCCAGCTTTGTAGTAGTAGTAGTATTTAGGGACCAAACAAGCCGTTAAGCTATTCAACACTCCCATGTTTGCAGAATCTCTTGTACTACAAAAAGCTTCGGTGAAGGACACTTGTTTCAATTTTTCTTATCATGTTGCTCAATATATCATTTATCATAGCTCCAAAATTGTTACCGAGCGATGCTAAGGTAATACTTTAATTGGTGTTTCGACAAATCTTTGTGAACATGCCCTCCCCCCCCTCCCCCCCCCCCCCATGCCACACACACACACACACACACACACACACACACACACACACACACATTCCTATTTATGCATTAGTCAACCGTTGAATTAAAAATCTGTGATCTTCTCGGTACTTAGAACAGTAACAGTGAACATTTATCATGAATAAGAAGGGGGTGGGGGAGGGAAAGCAGGAGCCGAGGGATGGAGTGCAGAGATGTCTTCTCCAAAATTCATCACCTACTGCATCAGTTTTACGTATATATATATATATATATATATATATATATATTGGAGCAGGCAATACAAATAGATGTGGCTTCGAGAGGGATTGTGATGGTTCCCTCAGGCGGCTAGTGAAGGGTTTCTTATATTTATGATATATTCTCCCCATTTCTTCATCTTCAATTTTTTTTTCTAAAAGTTCAAGTCTTTGCCAAGTCATTACTATAATGACTGAAGAATTGTTAGCCTGCACTTGTTTTCCCCGCTACTTAATTGTTCAGCATTATATATATATATATATATTTTTTTTTTTTAAAACCGACCTACCGACCCTATCTTTAAAAGTAATGAAACAGGAAGCAGGCCATTTTTTGGCCATAATATCCCGTCTATTGCACCTCAGCTCTGCTCCTATGGGCTTTGTTGCATCAAAGTCTACTTTGCTATTTAGTAGTTACTAAACAGCTTTTCCGCCAGTGATAGAGGAGAAAAACTTGTTTAGTGATCACTAAATGATTAAGTAGACTTCCATGCAACAGAGCCGTGGCCACTCACTCACGTTCTGCTGTTACCCCTCCACGCCCTTGAAGGGAAAAAAGTGTAATGACACACGCAAAATCCATCCTTTGTAAGGATTTTGTTGTGTTTACTGTTAATTTTTGTTGTAGCTTTTGTGATAACTACCATTTTCTTTCTCTCCTCAGGTTTTCATAACTGCCAACGAAGTGTTTGGCTTTCTAAGGAAGGAAGGAGTATTACGTGGAAAGAGGTACAGTTCAGTGTAATGTTTGATGTGCTTTTTTTTGTCTGTCACTGTCGGTGATCAGCCTTTGCGATGGGCGTTTTTTTTTCTTCTGTCTGTCCCAAGGATATCCCTAGAACAGCTTGGCCAAATTGCTTCAAATTTTGTGTGGTGTGTCACTCTTGATAGGAAGAGATTAGTACATGAATTATCAATGTCAAAGTCATTACCTTGTCATATGGACTTGAAAACTGAAAATGTATTTTAAGCCATATCTCGGGCACCAGGCGATGTAGGCTGCTGAAGCTTGATATTAAGTTGGTTTGGTTTATGGTGCTTCTGAATAATGTGTACCTATTAAGGTCAAGATTCAGGTCAAGTTGATTGCTGGATCGTGGCTGCTGAAAATCAGTATCATTATTTCTTCTTCTGACTGTCCCAAGTACATTTTCCAAACGGGTTGATAGAATCGCTTTAAATGTTGAGTGTTAGTGTGCCACCTTAATGGAAAGAGATCCAAACATTACATTCTAAGGTGAAAGTCGTTACCTTGGTGTATGAAACTGATAACCGGAAATCTATTTTTAGCCATATCTCAAGCACTGGTTGACACTTAATGTTGAAACATGGTGTGAAGGTGGTTTAGCTTATGGTGCTGGACAGGACTACATCCTACTCTGAAGCCAAGACCGTCATCAAGGCCATGCAGCAGAAGAAATGGATGCAGGAACACCCATGCCACAACAGGACAGAGCTGTATTACCAACTGACAAGACGAGAGCAGGTCCTAGTGTTCAGGATGAGGACTGGCCTCAATCGCCTGAACCACCATCTCTACACCAAAATCCGCATCGGCCACACAGGGCAGTGCCCATGCAGGAATAGCAGCTACACAACAGAACATCTGCTCCAGTGCTGCCTGCCGTACGAGGCGCTCAGACAGAGGACCTGGCCTGACCCCATGCCTCTGGCCTAAAAGCTCTACGGCAGCCTGGAGGTGCAGCACACCGCTGCCTTCACCATGGAGACAGGCCTGTCCATTTGACGATCGAGAAAAATAAAAAGAAGCAGCTTATGGTGCATTAGACACTTATGTACCGATCAAGGTCAAAGAGATCAGTGGACCCTGAAAATTGGAGGGTTGATAAACTGGAGTTTTTCCTTGTCGGGATATATCTCTGGAAAATGGGGGCAGTTGTGTGTGTGTGTGTGTGTATGTGAGAGAGAGAGAGAGAGAGAGAGAGAGAGAATTAAAAGCTTCATATAAGTTCTTATCACATTACAGTAGCACTGCAGTAGTCTTGCTGTTCCTTTGGATTCGTCAGCGAGGTTGAGATGGGAGACAAGTTGCATGGGCAGCAGCCTGTCATCCACATTACAATGCCCAGGCTCATAACCGTCCACGCATAAACCTTGGAAAGATTCATCCATGTTCAGCCATGATCGAAGGAGGCTTACTACAGTGATTAAGTTAAAAACATATTCTTTCTCATTTGAGTTACATTTGTTACTGTCTCATTTGCTGGGTTGTAAAGTGGCGTTGCTCACAAACCGCTCATTCCGAGTCCCAACACACAGTCACATCCCAGCTTGTTCAAGTTATAGAATCCAACACCAGCTGTCCAAGTGGAGCACATCTTTGTTGGATGATCAGGAGGCCACCAACCGTGAAGACACTGCACTGTTGCTGAAACAAATTTGTGGGTTTCGGTGGAGTCTAGGACACCACCTACTAATCGCCCTACTGACGACAATAATCGCCATGACCATCCAACAACAGCTCCCAAGAACACACTGATCACCATGACTTTGACCTGACTACACCAAGGGTATTAACTGGATTGGTAATTGAAACTGAAGTCACCAAGAGCAGGGCATGCAAGGCCGCAGAATTTGAGTCTGTTTCTTATTTTTTATGATTGATGGTAATGAAACGGATCATAATAATTATGTTGTGTAATTCTATTTTCGGTCTGAGACTACGCGACAGGTTTGTATTCTACACTTCCTTTCAAATAGCCCGGCATTAATTAGGTGTTATCCTGGCATTAACCAGGCCCGAGAACTACAGATATCTACAGTGTTGGTCATGGAATTAAAGCAACACTCTCAGAATCCCATCCGTTAAGTAGATGAAGCTCGATTTGTTGGTTTCAGTCTTCCCCTATGAGCTCATAGCCACCCACTCTGGGCAGGGTTGGACCAGGACAAAAAAAAATCCCTTGACGGTGATGGGATTCAAACTGTAGACCTCACAGTCTGTAATCTGAGATGCTGACCACTGCACCAAAAAGATGGTCAAAGGAATAATAAATGCCTGTATGGTTTCCTTAAAATCGGTATAAAGGTGTGTTTTTGTTTTCAGTTCTGGTGGAGTTCGGTGTGAAGCTGGGGACAACTTGGCGAAGGGTGATGAGGGAGTCATGGAAGCTGGTCCTGGACTCTTGCAGCAATGCTACCCCGATGCCAGACCAGCCTCAACCAGCAGACCCCTTCTTCTCCACTGAGGAGAGGTATGAAAATGAAGTATACAGTAAACTGTCTTCAGACATTTGTATTGACTCAAAATCAGCCTGGGCACCTGGAGAAACTGATTATGAATCACAGGCCAGGGTACAAGCAGAACAATTGGTTGGTTGCTTTCAGTGATGCATGAGTGTTTGTACCACTGGGCTTGCATTCGTTTGAAATTGTGAAAAGTTGGTATCCAGGAGGCGTGGGTTCTTGAAATTGTGTTTAAAAAATTAAGATTTTGATATTTTTTGTTTTTGTAAGATGGGTAAATAAAAGTGGAATATAGAGCATGTGGGCCTTTATTGAAGGCTGTCACACATATTGAAATAGGCTAGAGCAGTAAAGCTTCATGTATGTTATGTTTTGCATCTTTATGCAGGTATTGTCTCGCATAGCATTAACACCATGCAAAGTGGAGTGTGGTTGCCCACATGGTGGGTTAATCATAAAGGGTCAGTCGCTGTCGACAGGACTATAAATACGTAAATAAATAATGCTGAAGAGTTTTAGTCTTGGAAAAATGTATTGCATTGTAGTCTGCAAATTATGGTAGTTATTTTAGCATTGTTGACTGAGAAACATTTTTGTCTTACATGGACGCACATAGGCTTGCAGTTACATCCACACAACGGACAGACCATACACCCATTGTCCTTATCCACAGGTTGACAGTCATGAAGAGATACATATCATTTTTTTGTATTGTTTGATTGTACTTCTTGGAACTAAGTATTGCACGTACAAATACAAAAACAACTCAGTATAAATGTGTGTGTATGTGTTTTCAGTTGTGATGAAGCTGGGGACAACTTGGTGAAGGGTGCTGAGGGAGTCATGGAAGCTGGTCCTGGATTCTGCAGCAATGCTACCTCAATGCCAGACCAGCCTCAACCAGCAGATCCCTTCTCCAGTTCCTTTGAGGAGGGCTATGAAAGCGAAGTGGACAGTGACATATCTTTGTTTAGTTTCGTTGATTCTGAATCAGACTGGGCCCCAGGTTCGGGAGACAATGATTTTGAATCAGATTTTGAATCAGACAGTGAATGTAATGCAAGTCTTCCATCCCATTATGACCCTGACATAATACCTGACACAGACAATGAAATGTCTTGTAAGGAAATTATAAAAGAAACTGATGAAAGTTCTTCTGATAGTATTGTGTTTCCAGTGCTCCATGGAGAAAAAAGTAAACTCACAAAAAGTGATTCGGCTAATGAAAGTGGAAAATGTGGTGATGCTACAGTTGGCAAGCCTGCTCGTGGGAATAAAAGCTCCAAAAGTAAACAGCATTGTTGCAAGTTTTGTCAAAAAATGAACACAAAAATGTCGACACATTTGACACGAGTGCATCGACTAGAACCAGAAGTTGCAGTCATCCTTCAAATGAGAAAAGGGAGTGCTGAAAGAAGAAAAGCGTTCATAAAACTGCAAGATGAAGGTGATTTCAAACATAATTATGAAGCCATCAAAAACAAAGAAGGCAGCTTAATCCCCAAATACCAAAAGAAGGAACACTGTACAACGCAAAATGAGTATGTGGCGTGTCAGTATTGCAAAGCACTTTTCCTGAGATATCTTCTTGTTAAACATGACATAACCTGTCCACAAAAACCTGACACTGCTCCTAAACCTAGAAGAGGGCAATGTGTAAAGCAAGGTGAAATGATGATGCCTTTGTCAAGCAGTGTCTCACGGAATTTCTTCCAGAAAGTCATTTCAAACATGAGAGATGATGAGATAAGTTCTGTCATAAGAAACGATTCTCTGATCTTGAAATATGGCGAAAGATTATTTTACCGCAGGGACATTGAAGAAAATACACCAGGTCAGATCCGTTCACGCCTTCGAGAATTGGGCAGACTTTCTCAGTTAATGAGAAAACATTCAAACATGAAGGTTTCATCTCTGGCTCAAGCTATTGACCCTGTCAATTTTGACTTGCTGATCACCTGCACCAGACAATTAGGTGAATTCAGTGACTCCACAAACATGTGTAAAAAGGGATCACTTGTGTTAAAGTTGGGGTACAGCTTGAAAAAAGCATCCCAGATTCTCAAAGCAGAAGCTGTTATGATGGACGACACTGCCCTGAACAAGACATGTGAACGTTTTGATACACTGTATCAAAGTGACTGGTTTGACCGTGTGTCAGCTTGCGCTTCACAATCCGTCCAGAGAGCAAAGATGAACAAGCCAAAACTGATCCCATCTCTGGAAGATGTCCAGAAAGTGAATTCCCTTCTTCAGAAAGACAACCAAAGTGACTCTTATGGAACATTGGCAAAAGCTACACTAGCATCCATCACAGTTTTTAACAGAAAACGTGGTGGAGAAGTGCAACGAATGAAGTGGTCAGACTACCATCAGAGCAGAGCCACAGAAGCTGCTCCACCAGAAGAAATGCTTCTTGATGACCTAACAGTCACTGAAAAGAAATTAGTTCATGTGCTTCACAGAGTGGAAATCAGAGGCAAGTTCAACAGAGCAGTGCCCATTCTTTTGACTCCTGAGATGGTTCAAAGCATTGAAAAGCTGCTTGACCTCCGCCGCATCTTAGGGATTGAAAGTGAATACATGTTCATGACCCCGACAGGAACACACCCTTATAGGGGACCTGAAGTTCTGAAACTATGCTTTGAATGCTGGTGTTACGAATCCATCCTTGTTCACTGCAACGGCTCTTCGCAAACAGCTGGCGACCTTAAGTCAAGCCATGGAGATCTCCAAGTTAAAGCAAGACCAACTGGCGTCCTTCCTTGGCCATGACATTCGTGTCCACAGGTCAGTTTATCGCCAACCACTTGACATTTTGCAAAAAGCAAAAGTGGCCAGCATTCTCTTCAGAGTGAATCGGGGATTGACCGTAGACGAAGATGGTGAAGACTTGGATAAAGAGGAGCTGGATCCTGACAAAGAAGCAAATAATGTTGAGGACGCTGATGAAGATGATGAAGATTTCTCCAGCAACATTGTAGAGGTGGAAAATGCTGAGATGTCAGATGAAAGAATGTCGGTGTGTCATGCCCCAAAACACACCGGATCCACCGCAATTGTCTCAACCGTGAGTACTTCAGAGCCTGACTTGTGCATTTCAAAATCCAAGTCCCCAAAGCAGACACAGACGCCAACGCAGACAAAGACACCAAAGCAGACTAAGAGACCATGGAGCAAATATGAGATAGCTGCTGTGCACAGACAGTTGTCCCATTGCATTACGATGAACAGAGTCCCCCAGAAGCATGATGCACAGAAAGCTGTAGCTTCAGAACCAGATCTTCGCCGCAGAAGTTGGACATGCGTGAAATACTATGTGTACAACTTACTGAAGAAACAAAGAATGAATCAAAATGTCTGATTGGATTAGATTAGATCCAGTGAGACTGTTACTCCCCTCCCCCCAATCTCCTCTCTCTTCAAGGATAGACACTAATTGAATATGGTGATGATAGACGGGTTATATGCAAAATCATTTGTTGTACGGCCGAGTGTAAACAAGACTGGATGACAATTTTCAAATATATATGCCCTGTAAGCTTATACAGTTATGTTCATGCGACATGGACAGATGTAACTCTTTCACGTTTCTTGCTTGGCTGCCTCAGTTTAACTGTCGGTTTCTCTGAATATCTGCCACTCCCCTCCCTGTTGCTCTCTCCTCTCTCCCTCTCTTTCTCATTCTTTTCGCTTGTAGTACCCCTTCTTCTTTGTACTTAGTCTTTCTTAAGTGTTTTTCTCCCTTCCTCTGTAAGTCGAAGGGGGCAATGCCATGATCAGTTGTGTCATTATGTACGTTAGCCTGTATGAATGTGAATGGATCCCATTTCAACGACAGAAACCGAAAAGTAAAGCTACGTTCTTGCTAGAAGTATGCCAGTGAAAGGTTACTTTTTTTCTTATTCGTTATGTGCATTGATAGGTAAATATTTGCAATAATAATTAATTTTGGTCGATTGTTTATTGATACATTTATACCTTGTTCTTTTTGACATTATAATGAGTGCATGACTTATGTCTAAAGTTTGAAAGGCCGGAGCGCTTCCGTGTTAATATGCGGGTTAGAATTCTTCATCCGTGCATTCTTTCTTCTATCTGACTTTGCCTCCCCCCTTACTCCATTGTAGTAGAGACATTCCAGCTTCTTAAACAATTGTGACAAAGTACAGGAAAACCAGGCGAAAGTTCAAAATCATTATTTTAACATTTTTATGACCCCGGAGTTTGTGCAGTGACGGTGTTTTTTGTTGTGTAAGTAGCTCTGTGTGTGTGTATGCTTGTTTGCAGCTTAACACCATGAAGGAGTAAAGATAGGAAGAGGAAACTTGGTGGGCATGTAGGTTATGTATTGTGGATGTGCCGTTTGGGTTCAAGGTCATGACCTTGACATTCATGACCTTGAAAACTGAAAATCATGAAGGGAGGTAGCCAATGCGGGTGACGCTCAAATTAATGCTACATTCGGACACCACAGTTCTAGCTACATTATTTGAAAGTTTGAAGTTTTACAGACTGAAAAGCTCTAAACAGAAATGATTTGTCTGTATAGTCTTTGCTTCATTTTGTTTTAATTTGACAAGATACACAGAATCAAGTATAATCAATTTATCTCTTTCTGTTCATTGCTAAGAATGTTTCTCATCGACTTTAACCAGGTTTTCCCATACTATGCGACATTTAATGTTGTCAATTTGAACTGTAAGCGACTTGTTTTACCTTTAGACCAGTCGCTGCTTATGCGCATTTTTCCTGTGCTGGCAGCTGCGGCCATGATTGTGGGTGCAGGTTGGATATTCCCTTTGGCGATTGCAGTGCAAATTGAGTGAATCACCCAGTTTTTGTATGGTTTTGCCCTAGTTTGCATACAGATCGCTGATCTGATTGACTGGTCTGCAGTCATGAATGTGGCCTCTGGGGACTGGTGATGTTGAATGTTCATTGTGACTGTATCAATGGAAAAATTGTTAATTAAGGTGGATTACATGTTGAAGTCGATATGCACAATGCCAAGAAGTGTTTCACTAGTGTCAATGCTTAATTTCGGCAACACCCATTGTGTTGTATTTTCTCAGATTGACTTCAGACGCTCGCATCAGTGCCTTGAATTGGGAATTATGGTTCATGAAAGTTTTTCTCTTTTTTTTTTTCTTTTTCTGTGTATTTGCACTTGTGAACTAATTATTATTATTGCCCTTTGTTCATTTCTCTTTAAGAATGACTGCTAATTTTTTGTTTATTTTGTCAATGATTGACCTGTTATAGATTTGTTTAGAAATTTCAAATATTTTTATTGAAATATCTTGTGAAGATAAAGGATGAATAGGTTAGGTTTAAATAATTGTGTAATTATTCAAATATAATTCTTTCAGCATATATATATATATAGAGAGAGAGAGAGAGAGAGAGAGAGAGATGCTTTTAGTTAAATGTCTTTACATGTCTCTGGTGAAATCTTACATTTACATTAATGTCTATCGGCAAAAAGGCCGGTTAGTTTTGAAAGTAAAATTCTTGTTCTGGTCATCGTTATGTGAAAGAGTGATTGTTAAGTATTTGAATGCTATCTTGTGTATACAGACTCCTTAACAAAAATCATGGACCACTTTTTCAGGAGCACATCACACAAAAAAGCATTAAACAAGGATTAATGAAAGAAATTATTTTAGATTTTGAAAAGATGCAGTTGGAAATCAACAAA
This sequence comes from Conus canariensis, assembly GCA_033310375.1. Lineage (NCBI taxonomy): Eukaryota > Metazoa > Mollusca > Gastropoda > Neogastropoda > Conidae > Conus > Conus canariensis. The sequence continues at coordinate 31,779,043 of CM065738.1, forward strand.
ATCTTCAAACTAAAGAAAAAGCATAAGAAACTTCACTAATTCATAAAAGGGTCAGTGACTTTTGTTGACGAGTGTATTTGCTTCTTCCTCTTTTTTATGTGTGTTTGCAATTTTACATTGTTGTCTAGTTTCATTCTTCTTCATGCCGTCAGACACATACCTTCCATTCTTCATTTTTCTGCACGCCCATCCTTGTCTTTCTTTCATCATTAACACAAACAACAGTTTTTCTCGTAAACGTTCGCTTAAATTTCTTCTTTTTTTTCTTTTCTTTTTTTTATTCATTTTGTTTCCAGTTTCATTTTGGGATGACACTTAAAGAGACCTTCTCTTTCTGTTCTTGTACCTTGGCTTATAAAGACTGCAGGGTCATCCCAAATGCTGAAGCACTTGAACACTATGTACAGATGCACAAGATAGGGATGAGAACATTACAAATGTGATTGTTGTCTATTACCCCGCCGGGTGTGTCCCGTCTGAGCCTGGACTCTTTCCCCAACCCTTAGACCATTGGCAGTGGGCTGGGTGCTAGTCTTTCAGATCAGACGAAAAACTGAGGTCCCGTGTGCAGCATGCGTTTAGCGCACGTAAAAAATCCCACAGCAACAAGGAAGTTGACCCTGGCAAAATTATTTGGAAAACTTCACTTTCGTAGGAAAACAACTATACAGACATGCATAAACCCCCTGAAGACCTTCGTAATCAGCCTACTCTTTCTTCTTTTAAATCTCAGCTCAAAACTTACCTCTTCAAAAAAGCCTATTTCTTCTGTAGATGACTAGATCTCTCTTAAATTCCTCCACAACTAGTTCGGTGAGACAGTTTATGCATGTAGGTGCGTCTGCCATTGTGTATTTTCTTTTTGCTGTGTGCATGAATATTGTATGAATAAGTGCAAATGGTGGATGTAAGCGCATTGAGTTGTACAACAAGAAATGCGCTATATAAGTATTATACATTATTATTATTATTATTATAAACACCCAACAAAGTTGGAGTAAAACTGACAATACTCTCAAGTATAGTATGGGTGGCCCAACAGGGTAAAACGAGTTCACAAGCTACCAGATACTAGAACACGAAAAAAAAAATACCCGCCACATAGGCAGCCACACTCCAACTTTGGGTGAAAAGACATTGGTTGCTGATTGTTGTCAACTCAGACGTAGGACATCTCTGCTTTACCCTTTGCAAAGGTTTTTGCTTTGAAACTGCACAACAAACATCCATCTGCTGATTATATTTAAAGTATAAGGCAAAGGTCACACAGAGATAAGCGGTCAGATTCAAGGAGTCAGCATTTGGAAGAGATACCTTGGCTAATAAAAACTGCAGGGTCATCCCAAACGCTGAGGCACTTGGACACTACGTACAGATACACAAGCTACGGTGATTTGAGGATTTTCGAAAAAGGGATATTGGTTTATTTAAATTTTTCACTCGCTTAATTTAAAGCAATGGCACTTCTGTTCTCTCTCTCTCTCTCTCTCTCTCTCTCTCTCTCTCTCTCTCTCTCTCTCTCCACAACACTGACGCATTCTTCCTTGTCCAATGTCAAGTTTTATTTGAGAAGTCGCAATTGCAAGCATCTTATTCGAGAAGTACCATTGTATATGTAAAAAAAATACAAACAGATATACAATAATAAGAACCATTTATACATTTAAAATATACATTCAAAAACACGCAGAACAAACATGTGAAACACAGACTCAACTACAGAATTTAAATGTCAGATGGCTATCTTTTTTATTAGACACCTCATGGGTTGGATCACATTATCTATATAGTAGCTGCAGTTATCCTGCATATACATACAAAGTCTACACATACATGCACTCAGTTTTCGTCATTTGTCAGACAGAGTGTAACGAAATCAAGTTAAGTGTGAAACCCATTTTTCCTCCTTAGTTTGACAGAGTGTATAATATTTAAATTAGATGGAACCCACTGGTATCAAATAAACCCATTATTTCACACGAGTCTACTCTGACACACATAAGGTATTACAAGTTCCGTTTGCTCTGAATTTATAGCAATACTAATCATCAATCTATTTGTCATCCATTTGAAGCCCAAATCCACAAGAAATAGGGAAACCCAGTTTGCCTAAGTTTAACATGAGACTCAATAGTGGGCAAAAGAAGGTATGTGTGTGTGTGTGTGTGTGTGTGTATGTATATATATATATATATATATATATATATATATAGATATATATACATAAAATATTGGGGAATATTATATGGGAGTCTGTTGTTTTTATCTTCGTTTTATGTGCGTTTATCTATAGGTACATATTATCAGCCAGTTCGTTATTTTCCTTTTATACCGTGCATTGCCTTTGATGACGTCATGGTAGACTGATATGCATGTGTTTGGGTCATGAGGTAAGGACGTGATGTCTTTGCACCGCAGATGGAAGTATTTTGTAATAATGATCTCAGAATCTGAAAAAAAGAGATCTGTCGCAAACAAATTCGAAATAGATGGAAATGATAGTAGACACGCACTCTCACGCGTTTCTAATGCAGGTGTGTGTGTGTGTGTGTGTGTGTGTGTGTGTGTGTGTTTACGCGCGCGCGTGACTCTCTGTGTGTGTGTGTGTGTGTGGAGAGAGAGAGAGAGAGAGAGCACACACTCTGTGTGTGTGCGTGCATTGCGTGCGTGCGTGCGCGTGTGTGCGCCTGATTGTGCTTAGAATAAGGTCAGGTATATGGCTAATAAAGATACATAGACTGAGCATGACTAACCGAGAAACTAAATACAAGTTATCGGTAAATCGGAGAATGACAGTGCATTTATATCACGTTTCAAGAAGAAGCTACAGTTTATTCTCATCGCCGACTGAGGACAGTACGCATCGCCCCCACCTCGTCAAACATGAGGATCCATCAAAAAAAAAAAATAAAAAAAAATAAAGAGCCAAAGATAAAAGAAGAAAAGTAAAAAAAAAAAAAAAACACAAAAAAGCAACAACAACAACAAAAGAAAAAAAAGAAAAGAAACAAGAAGAAAAAATTAAAGACAAAAAACAACAACAAACAAACAGTAAAGGCGGGCAGGGGTGGGGATGGGGGTGGGGGGGGTGGGGGGGGGGGGGGGAGTGGAAGGGAAAAACAACAACAACAACAAAAAAACCCATTAGGATCCGATCAATAAATACTGACACTATCCGGGTTTAAGTGTTTGCGTACGTGCAACTGAGAGTTGCAGAGAGTACGTAATTAAGGGGGGGATGGGGGGGGGGGGGGGGGAGGGGATGAATGAAAGAGTACGTGTCGCCAATTACGATACAAAGGTATCACTATGGACCCCGGATGGAAATGGCTTCTTTCTTGCGTGATTATTGCAGGTCCTACGACGAAGGGGGGGGGGGGGGGGGGGGGGGGGGACAGTGTGTTGGTCATGCTATACAGCTGTTTGAAATGTTGACTCCTTTGTAGAAGAGATTGTAGGATAGGTGTTGTGGAGAGTGGCCATCGGACTATGTACAGTCAGACACTGTTGCGGAAGGATTGCCAACGGTAGAAGAATGGAATGGAGGATACCCGAGACATGTAATGACCACAGATAATATGAAGAGCGAACGGACGACCGTATGGCCAAACTTTTTTTTTTCCTTTTTTTTTTTTTAATGATTTTCCAACATTAACAAAAGGGATAATCGACATAACATACAATAAACATCATACAAATTGGTACATTAAATCAAGGGAGGGGATGGGGGTAGAAGGGAAAAAAGTATAAACACATGAAAAGAAAAGAAATCCAATAGTCCATTCAATAATCAACGAAGAATAAAAGAAAAGAAAAAGGTCACAAACGTGCAACCTTGACTCTTTCTCATTCATGAGGCACCCGAGGAATGAATACGTCCAGTATGCCTGTCCAAATAGGGTAAAGTGGTTAGTCAGAATGTTTTCACATGTATACACATATTTTCATAAGTAGCTACTTATTACCCCCGACTACTTTTTGCTCGTTCTTTTTCTTTTTCCCTCCTCGTCTAACTCATTCCAATAGACCTAACAATTAGTTTTTCATAAGGGTACCATTTTCTATCAAATTCCATGTATTTCATTTCTGAATAATGCAATATTTTTCAACCCTGTATATATTATTAAGTTCTCTCAAGAAATGATTGACAGTAGGTTTTATTTTATTTATTCTGCTTCTATATATGTAATGTTTAGCCCATAGGATAATGTGTTCAAAAATTTTTGTCAGTTTTTGTATGCTCATCATTTCCGAATAGAACCAGCTCCACATTAAACTCTATTCTGCTGCAATGTTCACATCTTTCTTTTAATGTTTTTTCTAGTTCCCCCCAGAAATGTTTCGCAAACTGGCACTACCACAAGTAGTGTTGAACTAAATCGGTTTCGGATTCACAAAATGTACACAGATCAGTGGTAAGAATTCCCATTTTCTTTAAGATACAATTTGTAACCAAAATATTGTGACAAATTCTTATTTGGAACCATTTTAATTTAATTTCTTTAATTTTTTTCACTTGTTTCATTGTTGTTTCCCAATCTACCAAAATTTTTAATTTATCTTCCCATTTTACAAAGGAGCTTATGTCAAATATTGTTATTTTTTCAACGAGAGTGCTGTAAAAAGGTTTCGATCCCTTTTTAACGCTTGATATTATTTGTAGTGCTTTCGTTCTTAGATTACAGCTATTGTTCGTTACTTTAATATTTCTACTTCTTAAATACCTTTTTATTGATGATATACAGCCCATGAATTCGAGATAATTTACAGTGATATCATATTTTTCAGAAAAAGTTTTATAATCGAGAAAACTTCCATCTTGATTTACAACATCTTTAACTAGGAATATCTGTTTTGCTATCCAGTTTTTAAAGTTGATGACGTCATTACCAACTCTAAACTTATCATTACAGGATAAAGGCTCTGCTAACACCTCATTCGAATTGTTTAAAAATACCTGATCCGCAAAATCAACATACGAAGTGAAAACGTCTTTCCAAAATTTATTGATTTTTTTGCTGAGGAATTTTCTAGGTCCGTAGACGTCAAATGAATCTATTTCTGGGAACGTTGCACTTAATATTGTTTTCCATTTTGAATTTGTCGTGTATATTCTTTTTAACCAGGTCAGTTTTAAAGCTTGTATATATTTGCTTAAATGTGGAACACCTATACCTCCATTTTCAACAGAAGTACTGCGTATTTCCTTTTGATCTTGTCAGTTTTTTTATTCCATATAAATTCAAAACATGTTTTCTGAAGCTGATTATTACATCTTCTGGAGGATTAGGCAACAGGATCCATAGGTATATGAGTTTTGAAAGAATCATGGACTTCAGTACTGCAATCCTGCCTAGGGGTGTACATATACGTTTTGACCAAACTTTAAACAATTGTTTGACTTCAATAAATTTATCTGCTGTGTTGATTTCTGTCATTTTTGATAAGTCTTCTGTGAACCAAATACCTAGTATCCTATATTTTGGAGGATTCCATTTCATTTTCTTTTCAGAAAGATACTCACATTTTGAGTTTTTTAGTTTTCCTAGCCATACGTTTACAGTTTTTTCATAATTGAGTTTTAGTCCTGACATTTCTTCAAACTCTTTAAGAGTTTTAAACAGATTTTCATACGAAACCCTATCCCCTTCTAATGTAAACACTGTATCATCTGCAAATTGGCTGATTTTAAACATCGTATTGAGTATTTCAATGCCTTTTATTCTCTCGTCTTCCCTGATTTTACATGCTAAAATTTCTGCACACAAAACAAATAGATATGGTGAAATGGGATCACCCTGACGACAACCTCTTTCTATTTCAAAACTCTTAGATACTTTCCCATTCACAACTACATAGGATCTTATGTTTTTATAAAATGTCGAAACCCAGCAGCATATACCTTCCCCAAACCCAAAAGCTTTAAGTATTTTATTCATATATGTCCAATTTATTGAATCAAACGCCTTCTCATAGTCAATTGATACCAGTAAACCAGGAAGAGAATTTTGTTCCAGATAAAACATTATGTCATACAAGGTTCTTATATTTTCTCCAATGTATCGTCCTGGAACAAAACCCGTCTGGTCTTCATTAATTAATTTATGTAAAACAGTCTTAATTCTATTCGCTATACAGGTGGCACCTATCTTATACGAAACATTTAACAATGAAATTGGTCTCCAGTTTCTTAAAAACTCTCTTGATTTATCGGCTTTTGGTAGACACGTTATTAATCCTTCTCTTTGAGACACAGACATCTCTTTATTTATAAAGCCTTCATTTAATGATCTTATTACAAACTCACCTATTTGTTTCCAAAAGAACTTAAAGAAATTAACTGTCATCCCATCTGTACCAGGACTTTTATCATTCTGCATATTTTTCAGGGCTTCTGATGCTTCTTGGATGGTAATCATGCCTTCTAAATGTTCTGCTTCGTCTTCATTTAGTTGTGGCAGATTTGAAATATACCTGCTAATTTCAATATCTTTTACTTCTCTTTCCTTGTACATATGCTCGTAGTATGACCTGGTCTCTTCTAATATTTCATCTGTTTCTAGCAAAACATTTCCTTGATCTGTAACTAATTTCAACATCTGTTTGCTAACAAAATGTCTTTTTTCCAGGTTACAAAAATACTTAGTTACTTTTTCACCCTGTGAAGCCCATCTTGCTCTGGATCTGAGAATGATCCCATCTACTTTTGTTTTACGTAACTGAGCAAGCTCATCTTTCTTTCTTTGTAAATTAATAGTATTAATATGCGTGGGTTTTTCTCTTTCCAAATCTTGTATTTCCTTTTCTAAGCAGTTTTCGGCGTTCATTTGTTCTCTTTTCTTATTGATACTAAACGTAATCGTTTTTGATCTTATTTCCATGATCAGAACTTCTAAAAATAACCTATCACTTATCATAAATTGTATTTCATTATTGGGTATCTTGCTTAATTCTGCCAGTCATACGGTGATGTAGCATATTGTTCCTTGACATCATTTATAGTTTGGTTCACTAAATTTACATAATTGGCATCCCTAAGTAGCGAAGCGTTAAATTTCCAGAATGTTTTTCTTTTCTGTTCAGTATTTAGTGCTATGTTTAATTTGATCAACGAGTGGTCACTTCTGTAACCCCAAAGGATTTCTGCGTCTCTAATATTACCAGTAAGTGTATCTGATATTAGAAAAAAAATCCAATCGACTTTGCTGTATGGGGTTGGATCTTCTCCAGGTATATCTTAGAATTTCAGGATTTAATTCTCTCCAGATATCGACCAATTCTAATTCACTGATCATGTTTAATACCATTTCTCTGGCTTTTGCATTATTTACAGATTTATAATTATAATAGTCCAAGCTAGGATTAATCACTAGATTCCAGTCTCCACCAATTACGATGTTCGAAATACCAGTCTCCTTGATTTTTGTTTGAATTTCTTCAAAAAAAGTGGGACTGTCGCTGTTTGGTCCATAAATATTTATCAGCACAATTTCAGTGTCTAACGTGTTCAGAATAAGTATAACGTAGTTTCCGTGTCTATCCGTGACTGTTTTCTTTATTTTGCAGGTCCTACGACGATGGGGGGAAGGGGGGGGGGGGGAACAGTGTGATGGTCATGCTATACAGCTGTTTGAAATGTTGACTCCTTTGTAGAAGAGATTGTAGGATAGGTGTTGTGGAGAGTGGCCATCGGACTATGTACAGTCAGACACTGTTGCGGAAGGATTGCCAACGGTAGAAGAATGGAATGGAGGACACCCGAGACATGTAATGACCACAGATAATATGAAGAGCGAACGGACGACCGTATGGCCAAACTTGTTTTCTGCAGAATGTCATTACCGGAACCAGGCTGAGTGTGATATTTATTGTTCATGAAAAAGAGCAATATTCTGTCAAACTTAAACAGTCATCTCTTGATAGTCTTAAAAGAAATAATAAACTCCATGTGATTGTTTTGGCGAAACACATGTGTAACCTATCGAAACACCCCTACAAGACGTCATGATTATTCATTGTTTGATCCTCGTCAGGAAATGCCCGATCATCTGTTGCTAATGACCAATGGTTTTCCTCCAGATAGGTATACTTTCAAAACATGATTATGTCAGCATATAGTACCTGTATCGATATATTATGGAGTCAGACACAATGTTATCAAAGCTGTCTTGAATGACACGTATGACAGAATAAACTACTGAATAGATACAAACTAATTACTGAATCGATACAAACACAGATTGCGACTTTTTCTTTTCACACACACACACACACACACACACACACACACACACACACACACACACCCGCGCGCGCGCGCGCACTATCCTGGGTTTCTATTGTTGGAGCACACCGAGAAAACGATTTCAGTGAATCCCATGCACAAGATTATTTCAGTGGTAGTTTTGTGGGTCCCCTATTACTGATGCAACATCTCATATTCACGGGGAAATGGGTCAACAAATGTAGGATATAGATAGGAAGGACGAAATTATAAAACATGAGGCCAACACGTGTCATCAGACTCGTTCAAAATAACCGAAACGCTTTAATCAGTGTAGGGAAAGATCATTGGATACAGCGGATTTGAAAATAACTCGATCACATGCGCAGGCCACAGAACAAAAGTCATCAAGGTCAACTTTGGAGAAAGATATGGTGGAGAACGTCATATAGCCTTTCAAAAGAAAGTCCTGCGGCTCCTAGAACACATCCATCGCACCCCAGACCTCAAAAAGAGTTTAAAGGGCAAGATCGCGAATAATCGGGAGATAGCAATCTGGATCGACTTCGTGAATAATGCGCAGAGAAAGTCGATTCAGACCCGAAGGGAGGGCACTCTTTTCTGCGGTCTTCGCTTGACTCGAACATCCCTAAAGGTATTGTTGGACACCAGAGTCGATTTAGTTTTATTCAAGGTCAAAAGCTTCCTGAACTTTGTAAGCAAAGACGATCAGACGAGCCTGTGCGTACGAATCAGGACTACAAATAGATAAAGCAACAGAGGTTTTGTTTTGTTTTGTTCTGTCTCTCTATTTACTTATCTATCATTTTAGTTTTAGTTTTTGTTGTTGTTTTTGACAAAACGTCCCAAGCGTTTCTGCAGAGGTACTCAACTGAATTTTTTGTGATGAAAAAATGAAAACATTATGGGAATTATATTGTTGAGAGAGAGAGAGAGAGAGAGAGAGAGAGAGAGTTGTAATGGCTGCCAGCTAACGACTTCTTGCACGCAGTGGGAGTATTTTTGCAGTGTTTTAGTGACATAATGGACAATATTGTGTTGATTCTTGTGGGAAGCGGTGTCTGAGGTTACTGTGCATGGCCGGAGTATAAAAATGTGGTGATTGTGGTAGTTAATTGGTTCGATTTTGAGCAAACGTTGTGCATTGTTGTGGGTTTCGAGCAGGCTCTTTTTCTTTCGCCATTGTTGACATCCAACGCAGTGAGAGTGATGTTGTGTTAAACACGTGCAACCAGTGTGTGATCTATATTATGTGCCAGCTTGTAATGTCACGAGTTTCTCGCCTTATTGTGTTACTACCACGACTGGTCCTGCATGTTTGTGCAAAAGATTGAGTATTAATTTCCTTCACCACCGATTTCGTCTCTTCATGTTCAAACCGTCATCTCTCTCCAATACTTGTTATTTTATAATGTTTGATTGAAATGTCGTCAAAACGCACGGCTCAGTCACCACTATCTTCTGACAACCAAGAAAAACGGTTAAAAGAAGGTGTTGTTTCAGAAGATTTGGACGCTACTGTAATTAACACTGATTTTCTCGCAAGTACTGTATTAGAAGGTGAAGACGAAGGTGGAGAGTTTTTTGAGAGTACTGGTGTGTTACAGCCCCAGAAAATGGCAGACAGTGAGATATTGACTGACATGAAAAAGCAGCTGATAACGATGCTTAGTGATCCTGATGTCGTCCAAAAGGTCTTTAACCTAGTTGCTACACAATTTACCGAACGTATCAAGGAAGAACTGAGTGATCTCAGGGATCTGGTTGCTGAGCAGAGAAAAGAAATTGCTTCTCTCAAAGAAAAGGTAGACGATCTAGAACAGTATGGCCGCCGCAATTCATTCCGGCTGAACGGTGTTCCGGAGACTGCAGACGAAAATACAGATCACATCGTGAAAACAGTAGCAAAGTCGATCGGGGTCGATGTCAGTGACGAGATGATTGACCGCTCCCATCGGGTAGGGCCGAAGCCGACCAGTGCCAGCGTCGCTCGACCGATCCTGATAAAGATGACGTCGTATCGGAGTAAGAAGGCTGTCATGGTCATGAAGAGGAAGTTGGCAGAAGTTGATCCCAAGAAGCTGTTCCCTGGTCTCCAGTGGCCGGCAGGTGGTGCCTCCTCTGTTTCTTCTGCTTCCCAGTCGACCCGGACGGCCCAGGCCCGTCCCCGACTGTTCATCAATGACGACCTGACGAAACTAGAGCGGAGATTGCTGCTGTAGCTCGTGAAAAGAAAAGGAAGAGAGCCATTGAGAACACCTGGGTGAGGGATGGTGTCATCTTCGTTCTGTGCAGAGGTACTGTGCACCGTGTAACGTCAAAGCAAGGCATAGATGCCTTCTGAACATTGGATTCTATATTTGGATATATTCTAGATACATTCCGGTAGTACTCATGTTTGTTCTGTTGTATATTTCTATATTCATTTATCGTATTGATTGTCATATCAATTAACCTACGAAAGCAGACTAAAAATGGACCTACTATTATTATTATTGTTTGGCGTTGTGATCACTGATCACCTATGTTAACATGAAATTATGAGATCAAATTGATGACAATTGTTTATTTTTAAGGTTACTCGGCATAAATGGTTAGTCACTTGTCGCCAAAGACCGATACCTAGCTTTGTCCTAGATTAATGGTGAGCACACAACAGCTTTGTGAACAATCATCGTCATATTGGTGCTGTGCATTCCATGACTGTTAATGTGTGGTAGTACTACCCCAGCGAGACCGAAGATAAGATTAAAGGAAAAACACACTTGCATATCGCGAAATGTAGCATAGAATATTGTCGAAGTGAATTCCCTGGAACTAACTAGTCTTCTGTTCAAACTGTTTGTCTTGCTTTATATGTCTTGCTTTATACTCTAAGCTTTGTGAAGTTGACTTGAGAACAACATACAAATAATTATATAATATTGTGTATGCTGATGACATAAGTCAGGTTTCAATGGGCACAGGAATACTGATGTTGTTGTTAAAGTGTGTACATAATATATATTGATACGAGTGCATATAAGCACGTGTGTGTGTGTGTGTGTGTGTGTGTGTGTGTGTGTGTGTGTGTGTGTGTGTGTGGTGTGTGTGTGGCGCGCGCGCGCGCGCGCACGCACTTACGTCTGTGTGTAAAGGTGGGGTGCATGGGAGCAGGGGCATTCGTGTACGAGCATGTGCGTGTATGTGTATGTATGTATGTGTGTATGTGTGTGTGTATGAATGTGTGCACGCGCTTATGTTTGTGTGTGCATAGGTGGTGGTGGTGGTGGTGATTGTTGGGGTTCATGGGAACAGGGTATGTGCGTGTGTGTGTATATGTGTTTGTGTATATGCGTTTGTGTGTATTTGTGTGTGTGTGGGAGAGAGGAGGCGGTGCGTGCCTGTGCATGTATGTGTGTTTATGTTTATGTAGGTGTGTGTGTGTGTGTGTGCTTATCTCCTGTGTGTGTGTGTGTGTGTGGGGGGGGGGGGGTGCTTATCCCCTGTGTGTGTGTGTGTGTGTGTGTGTGTGTGTGTGTGTGTGTGTGTGTGTGTGTGTGTGTGTGCGTGCGTGCGTGTGCGTGCGTTGGTGTGTGTGTGTGTGTGTGTGTGTGATTGTGATCAGTTGTTGATTGATTGTTAATGATGATTAATGATGATTGTCAGTCACTGATCATTGATGACGATTGATGATGATGATGATGATAATGATAATGATGGAGTAATGACAATGGCTGATATAGTGATATTGAAGATTGAAGTAATAGACTGATTATCGATGATGGTGACGATGGTGATGATTGACTAGTTATAATAACTGATCAGTGATGATAGTAATTGACTTGTGATAATGACTGGTCAGAGATAATGACTGATCAGCAATTGTGTTGATTGATTAGTGATGAATGATCACTGATAGAGATGATTGGTTGGTGATAATGACTGATCAGTGATAACGATGATTGATTAGTGATAATGACTGATCAGTGATGATGATAATGATTATGATTAATTAGTAATTATGTCTCATGAGTGGTGGTGATGGTTGATTGGCGATAGTGACTGATCAGTGACTGATCAGTGATAATGAAGATTGATTTGTGATAACGATTGATCATTCATGATGACGATTGATTAGTAATAACGACAGATTAATAATGGTGAAGACGACTAATTAGCGATAGTGACTGGTTGGTGATGGTGACGATTGATTTGTGATAATGACTGGATAATGACTGGTCTGAGCTGGTGATGAATGATTCGTGATGACTGATCGGTGATGATGGATGATTAGTGACACCTGATTGGTGATGGTGACTGATCAGTGGTCATGACGATTGACTTGTGATAATGGCTGATTAGTGATGTGGCTGACCAGTGATGATGATGACTGGTTGGTGATAGTGACTGATGGTGACGACTGACTAGTGATAATGATTGACTAGTGATGGTGAAAATTGATTGGTGATAGTGACTGATTAGTGATAGCGATTGATTAATTTATGCTAATGACTGACCGGTGATGATAACGATTGATTTGTGCTAGCAATGACTGAGCAGTGATTATGATGATGTTTGACAAGTGATAATGACTGATCAGTGATGGTGTTGATTAACTAGTGATAACGATTGATTATTGGTGGTAACTGATAGGTCATTGACTGATTGCTGATGACTGTTTGTTAATGAGAGGTGATGAAAATGGATTGGAGACGAAAGTGTTGACGACGTTTGTTTTGTGATTGATTGATTGTGGATGTAGATTGAGTGGTTTCGATGATCGATTTATGATTGATTGATTGGTGAAGATGATCGACTGGTGATTAAGCTTGATTGTTGGTGACAGCTGACTCGAAATGATGATTGATTTGTGTTGTAATTATTTTTGATTTGTGATACAATGTTTGGTAATTGATTGATTAATAATGATACTGATGAATAATTGTTGATAATTAACTACTGAGGATTGATTAGAGTTATGAAAATCAATTAGCGATGATGATTAGACGGTGATGGTGATTTATCGAAACTTATTATTAATTGTGATTTAGTTGTTTGATATTTGCTTTTTGCTTCTTGGAAATATTTGCTTGAATTTGATATCTCGCTTCTCCCCTGCCAAACTTATGATGGAATTGAATCTATATACTTACTGTTATTTTTCTTTTTACTTCTATTCAATTATGTCAATTTTTCACTTGTTAGGGCAAAATATAATAATACTTTTGTGTACTATACTGACCAACACCGGGGTGATTTTAAGAAACAATGGCATTCCGATGCTGTCATCTGAACTGTTTGAATTCTTGCTCCGTTCTGTGACATGAATTGTAGCCTAGGCCAGTTCAGAGCCAGTGTCGGAATGTACTATGCCAGGGCTCTCCAATTATCTACATACAAAATGTCTTTTGTCACTGTTAGCACTTTTGCCCCCGTCCTCCTTTTAACATCATACAGATCTAGAGCTTTGACTCCTGCATTCTTTATCTTCATCATGTCCGAGTTCATTCTACCCAAATATATATATTGTAGAAAGTCTTTTGAAAAGACTACTAACCTTAACAAATCATGCATTGACCTTAGTGTCCATGGGTATACGGGACCAGGTAATCTTATGCTTACCTCTCAGTGTATGCTATTGGTTCAGTTGCTTTTGGAACTTGCGGGTGACATTCACCCCAACCCTGGACCAGACAACAACGACCTGGATGGATTTTCCATTATCCACCTGAATGCGCGCAGTTTGAGTAGGAAAATTCCCTTAGTTCAATGCGAAGCAAGCTGCTTTGATGTTATAAGTGTATCAGAAACGTGGTTCTCAGAAACCACAGCTGATGATGACGTCATGATCCCTGGTTTTCACCCTCCTCTTAGGTGTGACAGGCCTGGAGACGCACATGGTGGTGTCGCTGTATATGTTAAAACTAAATTAATCTGTAAACCCAGGCCTGATCTGAGTGTAGCAGATTTAGAAGCGGTATGGGTGGAGACTAAACTGGGTCAGGACACATTATTGGTTGGAACATTCTACAGGCCTCCTGATGTTAATGTAGCTTACTGGGGCTTAATCGACCAATCAATCCAACTTGCAGGCAAAACTCCTCATAAATATATTGTTCTTGGAGATTTTAATGCTGACTGTGCAAATCAACTCCCATATCATCTCCAGAATATAATGATTACAAATAGTTTATTTCAACTGGTTAAGAAACCAACCCGTATTACTGAACAATCTTCAACATTACTAGACCTTATACTTACACCATGTCCTGACATGATCCAAACCACGGACGTAATGCCACCGATCTGTAGTGACCATTCATCACCATATGCTGTCTTGAAAAATCATCATAGGCCCAACACATGCTACAGACGCACAATTTGTAATTACTCGAAGTTAGATGTTGCAAAATTGATTACCGAATTATCAAATACTAATTGGAATGCAATTCTGTCTTTAGAATCAATTGATGATGCTGCTGAAAAAATGTCAGAAGTACTCATGAACACGGCAAAACTTTGTATGCCAGTTAAAGAAATTACAGACAATGAACGTGATGCTCCATGGATAACTATTGAAATAAAAAAGACTATAAAAAAGAAAAATGCCATTCACAGATTAGCCAAATCCTTAAATTTCGGTTGGACATGGGCATTATTTCGTCGAATCCGTAACGACCTTACAGAAAAAATCAGATTAAGAAAGGCTGAGTACGCACTTGAACTTGATAGTCGTATTTCTTCTCCTTGCGGTTTTGGATCAAAGGACTGGTGGAAACTAGTAAAAACATTCATTTCAGCCAAAGGTATGCCTCAAGACAATATTCCCCCAATAGAAGAAAATGGTGTAGTTTACTACTCCATGAAAGATAAAGCAACTGTATTCAATACATACTTTGCTGCGCAGTGTTCGGTGGATGGTGGAGCTGAGATTCCTGGATTAAATGAATTCAACGGGTCCATAGATCAACTGACTCTTTCTACAAATATAGTATTGGAAATATTGAAAAGTCTTGGCTGTAAAAAAGCAGTATGGCCTGATTTAGTCCATAACAAAGTGTTAGTAGCTGCTGCAGATGTTATCTGTGAACGATTGACTTTTTTGTTTAACCGTTCATTAACAGAATGTAGGTTTCCATCCATATGGAAACTAGCCCATGTAACTCCAATATTCAAAAAAGGAGACAGAAACAAGTGTGGAAATTACCGCCCCATTTCGCTCTTGAGCTGTGTCGGCAAAGTGCTGGAGAAATGTGTTCAAAAACATGTTTTCAAATACCTCACAGATAACAATCTTTTAGCAACCGCTCAGTCTGGGTTTATTCCACATGACTCGACTGTC
The DNA here is from genome assembly GCA_033310375.1 of Conus canariensis. Classification (NCBI taxonomy): domain Eukaryota; kingdom Metazoa; phylum Mollusca; class Gastropoda; order Neogastropoda; family Conidae; genus Conus; species Conus canariensis. The sequence continues at coordinate 31,794,612 of CM065738.1, forward strand.
TTTCAACTTTTGAGTATATACGATGACTTTTGCAAATTTTTAGAAGCTAAAACAACTGCACAAGCAATTTTTTTTTACATATCTAAAGCCTTCGATAAAGTGTGACACCAAGCATTATTACATAAACTGTCTGCTTTGGGTATCCGTGGACAACTTCTCGAATGGTTTACTGACTATCTAAGAGATCGGTCCCAGGCTGTTGTTCTAAAAGGGAGTAAATCGTCCTAACTCCCAATATCAGCAGGTGTTCCGCAAGGTCCACTTGGACCACTTCTATTCCTTGTCTACATAAATGATATTGCACATGATATTGAATCGATTATCAAATTATTTGCAGATGATACTAGCATATATCTGGCGTTAGATAACACCCAACTCAGGACAGAAATTTTAAACTCAGATCTTGACAAGATAAGAAAGTGGGCTTCTGCTTGGAAAGTAGAATTCAACCAATCCAAAACTAAATTATTAACCATTTCCAGTCACACAGTACCCCAAACACAGCCCTTGAAATTTAGTGATGTGATATTACAGGAATCAGACTCCCATAAGCATCTAGGTGTAATGATACAAAACAACTGTAAATGGGACCTCCATATTAAATCTATTTTATCCAAGTGCCGTGTCCTTATTGCATGTCTTCGGACATACAAGTACAGATTGAGTCGTAAATCTCTTCTTACTTTGTATAAATAATTTATTCTACCTCATTTTGACTTCTCAGATGTTATTTGGGACAACTGTACGAATAAACAAAGCCAAGATCTTGAAAACCTCAATTTGGATGCTATTAGGACAATCACTGGATCAGTTCGTGGTACTAATCATCAAAAACTATACAATGAATCAGGACTAACGTCCCTTAAAGAAAGACGTCGTCGTCATAAACTCATATTGTATTTCAAAATTGTTAATGGCACTGTGCCATTGTATTTAGTTGAACGTCTTCCTCCTCTAGTTGCTTCAATCAAACCTTATCACAGACGAAATCCCCAGGAAAGACAAGTACCAAGGTGCAGACTGGAACTGTATAAATTATCATTCTTTCCTTCCACTACTATTCTTTGGAACAGTCTTCCTGATAACATTAAGCAGTCTGATTCTCTTAGTTTTGTTAAGCGTTACCTTAGTAATACAGATACAGTTGTTCCTTCTTATTATTATTATTTGCAAGACAGACAATCTGAAATAATAATTTGCAAACTGAGACTGGAAATGAGTGACTTGAACAGTGACTTATTTAAACGACACCTGTCAAACAGTGCAGCTTGTAACTGTGGTTATCCTGTTGAAGACGCCAATCACTTTTTGTTGCACTGCCCACTCTTCCAGTTAGCTCGAACTCAGACAATAGCGTTACTGCCTAATGACATAAAAGCAGATGCTAAAATTTTGTTATGTGGTGACCAAGACAAAACCTGCACTGAAAACTGTGCAATATTAATTACAATTGGTGATTTTATTCGCATGTCTAACAGATTTATCCGCTAATAAATTTCCTTCATCTTATTAATGATGTGACTTTTTCACCATATGTTCAGTATTCTTTCTCCTTCATCTGCTACACTAGTGTATAGTCTACTTCCAATGAGCTTACCTACTGTAGTGACTTAAAATCTCAAATATATTACAATCTTAAAAGAGGTCTTTGGCCTACAGCCTGCCCTGGTACAGATAGTTTGTTCTAATTGAATGTTTTGCCTCGGTGTTGGATTTTCCTTTTCCTTGCTTTGCTGTTCCCTCCCTAAAAACTTGTTTCAGGTTATTATTTGTTTTCAGATTATTTCTTGAATGCAAACGTTCATGTTCAGTTTTTTGCAGCCAATCCATTGTTTTTATATTCAGTGAGTACCGTGTATAAGCATTTTGCTTGTTGTACTCGTCTTATATGTTGTTGCTGCCTTTGTGTGTACTTCCTGAATAAATTCGTTTAAACCAGAGAGAGAGAGAGAGAGAGAGAGAGAGAGAGAGAGAGAGAGAGAGAGAGAGAGAGAGAGAGAGCTTTTAAAAATGTACCATTTCTTCTGCTGTCTGGTCAAGAATGTTGGCGATCTGTTACAATGACAATGCTAATTTATTCTACATACAGACGAGGCTAAATGATGATATGAAGTCATAACTTTCATATTTCAAGGCAAAGTAGGCTTACACTGTGACAGAAACGATTGCTTTCTCATTTTGCCTTAAAGCTTAACCATACAAAGCGTTTGCCAGCAAGCGCAGGAAATACAGGGTCAAGATTTAAAAGCTGTCCTAGACTTAATGAAAACAAAAATAACCCGCATTTGGCTGGCTGGCACTTAACTAGTTCAGTTAGTTCAGTTAGGCCCATCTCCCGATCCAGCCTCTGTGACGTAAGCTTATTCCTTCTACTTGCTCCTGTCAAGCATAGCTGCCTTGATCTCATCGATGCTTTCGAGGCCAGTGTCCCTTTTGAGAAGATCAATGAAGTCTGTTGTCTTCCTTCCCCTGTTCGCTCTCCCTCCAGTTGGCTGCCACAGTACAAGTTGTGAAGCAACTTCCTCTGGATGTCGCATACAGTGACCGGCTAGACAAAGCCTACGTGTTCTTATCCTGTCACTAACTTTAGGGAGGTGTTCATATAGCTCTTCGTTAGTCATGTGCTGCTTCCAAGAGACATTTGGACGTATACCCGCATGTTGAGGATGGCATTAAATGTCTAAATGGCACTTAACTAAGCTATTTTACAGAATGCTTGAACAGCTTTTAGGCCAATAAACGTGAAATGTCTGTATTCGGTTATATTCTCCCTCTCTCTCTCTCTCTCTTTCTCTCTTTCTCTCCCCCCCCCCCCCCCCCCCCCCACCCCCCCCCCCCCCACACCCCCCCCCTCACCACCACACCCCCCCAACACACACACACACACCACACACAAAACACACCACAACACACCACCACACACACACCACAACAACACAACACACACACACCCCCACACACCACACGTTTTGCGCGTGCTCTAGCACATAGTTCCCTCTTAAATAGTGTGTGTGCGTGTGGTGTGTGTGTGTGTGTGTGTGTGTGTGTGTGTGTGTGTGTGTGTGTGTGTGTGGAAGACCTCCTGTTAAGCTCTCCCTAAAGTTTCTTTCCACCCCTCAATCTCTTAACTTGGTATTCAATGCACAGATCCGGCCTTTCTATCTACTAATAATCCCTCTGTATACACTTCGATAAATTCTGGATATTTACCCTCCGTGTAAGATTAACATGATGTGTTAGAATTAATGGCATTCGAACTGGGATGGCAGGGGGAGGGGGGAGGGCATCGCGACCCCCCTTCCCCTAAATACTTGAAGGCAAAGAGATACCGAAGTAGCGAAGAAAACACACGCACACACACACACACACACAGAGAGAGAGAGAGAGAGAGAGAGAGAGAGAGAGAGAGAGAGAGAGAGAGAGAGAGAAATCTTTCTAAAGACACTGTAGGCAATGACATGGTGCGCGTATTCTTCCGCCTGGAAGATAAGCGCACACATTCCCTATACAACCTTGTTGAAGAATGTGAAAGAATGAAGTCCCCCTCCCCCTCCTTCCATTTATATAAAAAAAAAAAATGGAAGTACCGCTTCCACACTCCTCCTTTTCCACGCTTGGAAGAGATGCCTGTGTAAAATCTGCAGTCCCCCCCCCCCCCCCCGATTCTTCAGTTCAAGCTGCCCGTATTCCCCCCTCCCCATGCAAAATGTCTTTTGATACTTCTGAAAATGTTTACATTTTCGTCCTCAGCGAAAGGAGTATAGTCAACATCAAAGGAAGCTCTTTGGGGTTCCCATGCCGCTGCTGGAAAGAGAGAATGTCTGACAGAAAAAAGAAAAAAATTAAGTCTAAAAATTCCATACTATTTCATTATTTTGGAAATGTACCGGAGTTGAAAAGAAAGAATGTCTGACAGAAAGAAACGTGTTTTTTTTGTTTTTTTTTTTTCAGTCTAAAAATTCCATACTATTTCACTATTTTGGAAATGTACCGGTGTTAAAAAGACAGAATGTCTGACAGAAACAAATTTTTTTTTTTTCTTTTAAGTCTAAAATTTCCATACTATTTCATTATTTTGGAAATGTACCGGTGTTGGAAAGAAAGAATGTCCGACAGAAAGACCCCCCCCCCCCCCCCCCCCAACAACAAAAAAAAAAGTCTAAAAAGTCTACACTGTTTCATTATTTTGGAAATGTATTGTGCCGAAATAATTTGAGACTAAATCTACTTCACTTTTATTTGAAAATCAATATTTAATCAAAGTTTGATTTCAGTTTTCAAAGTAGATTCTTCTGCAGCATTTCTTCACACACACACACACACACACACACACACACACACACACACACACACACACACACACACACAATTCCAACTAGTGCAGAGAAATGCACAAAAATAAGCATAAGAATGAAACACTAAACGTTATCATAACAGAAACTTATACTGTAAACAACAACAGAGAGAGAGAGAGAGAGAGACAAGACAAGACAAGACAAGACAAAATTCTTTATTTACGAGGATAATAGATAAGCACTGATGTGCTTTTTTACATCCAGTCCTCGCCCAGAGTAGGGTCAACAATATAAAATAAAAGGTAACAAAGGAAGCATGCAAAAAGTGACTAGAGCTACAATACAATACGGGATTAAAATTTAAAAAAAAATAAATAAAAAAAATAAAAGAGAGAGAGAGAGAGAGAGAGAGAGAGAGAGACGCAGGAGCGAAGGGAGTGCAGGGTAAGTCTGCAGAGAGAGAGAGAGAGAGAGAGAGAGAGAGGGTGGGGGAGAAAGAGGCGAGAGTGGGTGCGATAAGAGAGCATGTTTAGAACAATCTGATAATCAAAAAATTCCAAAGAGATACAAGACAATCGATTTTGAAGCACCGGGGGAGGAGAGGGGGGGGGGGGCGATAGAAATAAAGCACAAATGGAGGTGGAAAATGCATAATGATAGCCCAGTCGCTACGGGTAGGAGGGGATGTCATATGGATAATAAATCAAGTCATTCCAGCAGAACCGTGAGAGAGAGAGAGAGAGAGAGAGAGAGAGAGAGAGAGAGAGTCACATAAGAATACAAGCATATCGACAGAATGACAAGAGGGCAGGAGGTAATAGGAAATCACACACACACACACACACACACACACACACACACACACACACACATACATGTACTCATATAAGACATACTTACTAAACAAAATAACATACAGTGAAACCCGGCTATATTGAAGTGGCACGGGACCCAGGAAGACCTTCAATATAGCCGGAACTTCAATATAGCCAATTCTCGGTTATATTGAATTTCCCTCCTTGTTCCTTCAGAAATTCAATATAACCGAACTTTTTTTTTCACTATAGGTTCTTATTTCCGTGTCCACAAATTGCGTTTGATGTGAGATATATTCCCATTAATCTTTCACCTGTTGGCTGTTGTTCTTCGAGCCTCCTTGCTTTTTTCTGCACACACACACCACACCACACACACACACACACACACGGACACACACTCACACACACGCACGCCCCCCCCTCCCCCCCTCCCTTACACACACAAACACACAGAGCCATTCACACTATCAGACCGACGCCAAATTAAGCATTTGATGAAAACTTTAATGAAAAAGAAGACATATGAAATAATCCAGTCTGTTATTGACTGAAGGATGGCAAAGTGCTGCGATGCTAACAGAAGAACAATGTTTGCCACAAAGGTTTAGACTCTCATATGTTTTATAAGCTTAGCACAAAACATGTAAATATACAACAACAAAAACAAAAAAAAAGAAAGAAAGAAAAAAACTTTCATACGACTCCATATCGTTACATAAGGGACAATGTTTAAGAGAGGATGAGAGAGAGAGAGAGAGAGAGAGAGAGAGAGAGAGGTAAGTGCAAAATGGTTCAGAATAAGCTATAATAGCGAAGCGCGCAATAACCATCAGAGCCGAACTAAGAGACACATTAAACATTTCAAGAAAAAATGACATAACTGCTGTTCAAAAGTTCAATGTCGAATACGGAAAAAATAACCCCCCCCCCCCCCCCCCCCCCCCCCACACACACACACACAAGAAGGCCATCATGCCATTAAGCTATGTTGATAACCCTTTCCGAAAGTTTCGGATCAGCACTGACAGACACGCGGTTCAAAAGTATGGTACACAAACCACAAAGTGGTTGGGAACCCAGGTTGACGCAGGTTTGTCTTTCCCCAGACAGGACGTCCACATGATAGTCGGCAAGCTTTCCTGGGAAGTGTTGATCTCACTTTGTCGACAGATGCGAGGCTGCACAACTCTATGGAGGTCCTTTCTAACATTGAAACCTCCATACTGTGGGTACAAAGACTGGACAGGCACACCCAGTACACTACTCAAACCATGGATTCCCCACATACTCATGTAGGCTCCTGGGCATCGGCAGTTCATCACCTCATTCTGAAAAAGGTTTTTCATGTCTTCTTCCGCCACGTTGATGGAAAATGCCTGGCCTGAGTATGAGATGTAAGTCTTCACCAAAATCTGAAGATCCGTCCCCGATGCAAGGAAATCATCAGAAAGATACAGGTCTGAATTTTGAACCATCTCAAAAATGATACGGACCCGCATCTCAGTGTGATGATCTTCATCTCCATATGCTAGGAGAGACCCGCACCGCGGCAGACAATTTCCGTCACCACGCACCTGCACTGGAAGACGCTGCGGAGCATCATCAGGATACAGCTCGAGGGACACATAGTCCACGTTTGGTTTTTCTGGCAGGTATGGTTTGTATGTGATGGGCGTTTGTGCGAACAAGGAATGCGTTTCTGCAGCAACAATGTTCTCAAGTTCCTCGTAGGATGATGCATCTTTGATCAGTGTTGCAAGATTGTCAAAAAACGCAAAAGAGTCATCTGTTGTATGCCTGGTGTAACCCTTACTGGTTGATGGACGAGGCGTGTCCTTGCTGGTTGATGGACGAGGCGTGTCCTTGCTGGTTGATGGACGAGGCGTGTCCTTGCTGGTTGATGGACGAGGCGTGTCCTTACTGGTTGATGGACGAGGCGTGTCCTTGCTGGTTGACGGACGAGGCGTGTTCTTGCTGGTTGATGGACGAGGCGTGTCCTTACTGGTTGACGGACGAGGCGTGTCCTTGCTGGTTGACGGACGAGGCGTGTCCTTACTGGTTGACGGACGAGGCGTGTCCTTGCTGGTTGACGGACGAGGCGTGTCCTTACTGGTTGATGGACGAGGCGTGTCCTTGCTGGTTGACGGGGGAGAAGTGGAATGGCTCCAAGTGAATGAATGACTTGCCTGTTCAGGCTTTGATGGTGACGAAAAGAAATCTGTGATTCTGCTTTGTATTGTGGAAGTTGTTAGAAGCAAATGTTCCAATTGACCGCTGAATTTCTGAAGTCCTCTTCTGATCTCTTCATTTGCTCCCGTTTGCAACAGATACAGCTCAATAGTTGAAAGAGCAGACAAAGCCTCCAGCTTTGAGATAGACGGAGGTTGCTCCCCACAGTCATCCCCATCAGAGTCGTTTTTGTCGTTGATGGTCTCATCGGTGTCACCTCTGGTAGAGCTAAGTGAGGACAAGATGTCTTCTGTTGAAGGAACCGCGCATGTAGCAACATCAATGTCAACGTCACAAAACTCCTCCAGGGACACATCCAGCTCCTTGTAGAGTCGTGACAGGAGCGGCTCCATGTCAGCAGTCTCAATGTCAGCTCCCACGTCGCATGGCATCTCTGTGCAGGCTTCTCCTTCATCCAGGTCACTTCGATTAAATCCTGCTTTCCGGAAACAGTTTCTGACTGTGGATGGTTTGACATTGTCCCATGCGTGCTTCAGGTTCCTGACGGCATCGAGGAGGGTGACGCTGAACTCATCCAAGGGCAGGCCTGAATCAACGTGAAGAATGAGCCTGGAGAGCATCCGTGTTCTGAAAAAATACCAATTTCAAACCTTAATTGTGTGCTAGTGTGTGAGTGATTGTGAGTGTGTGTGTGTGTGTGTGTGTGTGTGTGTGTGTGTGTGTGTGTGTGTGTGTGTGTGTGGAGTGTGTGAGAGAGTGTGTATGTGTGTGTATGTGAGAGAGGGAAAGAGAGAGAGCAACACACACACACACACACACACACACACACACACACACACACACACACACACACACGTACTCACCTGTAGAAGAATTTCAAATTCTTGATCACACCACGGTCCAAAGGTTGGAGTTTGGATGTGGCATTTGGTGGGAGGAAAAGCACTTCTGTTGCCAGGAGGCCTTGAACTTTGACATGAGCAGTGCAACTGTCGATGACAAGTAAGACCTTTCGGTTTGCACTGTCCATGGACCGGTCAAAATCGCGCAACCACTTCTCGAATAGGTCGGATGTCATCCAGGCTTTCTTGTTCGATGTATAGCGAAGTGGCAACTCAATGCCTTTGAAGCACCGGGGTTTGACAAACTTCCCGATGACCAAAAGCGACTGTTTCTCTGACCCGTCCATGTTACAGCAAAGACTCACAGTTACTCTTTCCTTAGACTGCTTTCCTCCATGGCACTTCTTAGATTTGAACTCAAAGGTTCTATCAGGCAGCATACGGAAGAATAGAGCGCATTCATCCATGTTGAAGATGTCCTTCTCCTTATACTTTTGAAGAGTTGGGGTCAGCACTTCGCTAACCCATGCATCTGTGGACACTTCATCTACGCTTTCACGTTCGCCGCACACTTTTCGGCAGTTGATGCTGTGTCGCTTGTTGAATCGGCTAAGCCAACCGTTCGTGCACTCCCAGTCATTTAAGCCGAGTTTTCTTGCAAACTCTTCAGCTTTCGTCTTGAGCACTGGCCCACTTATAGGAATGGCATTACTCCTGGCACCTTTGAACCACTGAAGAAGTGCATGCTCTATTTCTTCCTGTCGAGCTACTCTATATGTACTCTATGTGGTCTCTGGATTTTTGGATCTATTTCTCCGCTGTAGTAAAGACTTTTCAATGTTTCTTTTTCTTTCATAATCTTGGTCACACAACCTGCCGAAATTCCATATTCCTCAGCTACTTCCTTTCTTTTTTTGCAGCCAGTTTCCAGCTTCTGAATAAGCTCGATTTTTCTTTTAATTGTCAGACTCACCCTTTTTTGTTTTGCAGCCATTTTTGCTAGTGTACAAAGGGAAACTACTCGCATGAACAAGAGAAATTAAGTCGGGGAGATCTACGCACCACAAGACTACATGGCGTGGCTGTCAGAGGCCCGCGGCATTGTTAGACCGTAATTGTTATCAGAGACCTCCTGACTCGAAAGTTGATGCTGATCTGGCCTCTCCCCTTCCTCAACTGATTGCGCTGACAGAGGCGTGTCATATCATTCGGCGCCCGCGCAGTCATTGTTCTTAAAAATAAAAAGTTAAAAAAATCTTTTGAGCAAACATTTAATATAGCCGGGTAAAAACGCCCCTGGGCTGAATTTTTGTTTCAATATAGCCGGGATTTCAATATAGCCGACTTCAATGTAGCCAACATTTTTTAACAAAGAAAAAGTAGAGCTTCGGCCGGGACCTGAAAAATTCTTCAATATAGCCGGGATGTCAATATAGCCTACTTCAATATAGCCGGGTTTCACTGTACATGTGCATTTCAAGTACAAAACACTTTCTAAATAGTCAGGTATATATATAAGGCAAAGAGGGTGGTGGTGATTGGTGGTGGATTTATGGCGGAGTATGTAAGTACTGACACATAAGATGGTTGAAATAATGGTGTTTGAAGGTTGATATGCATTGGCGTTGTTTGGTTGATTCAGGGAGCGAGTTCCATTGACAGGAACCTGAATATGTTAAACTGGATTTGAATAAGTCAATTCTAGGAACAGGGACATGAGGTTTGGGTAGAGTCCTTGAGGAATTTATTGAGAATCTGTGAACTAATGTTGAGGGTGCCTTCCCAGACACAATCTTGTGCATTATGATCCCTTTGTTGTATTGTAATCTCAGACTTAATGGGAGAACTTGAATCTTTTTATAGTCCGAGTCCAGAAGACTACTGCTTTTTAGGAGGACTAATTTGAGTGCTCGCTTGTGTAGGCTTAACAATGGTTTGAGAGTGTTAGCGCTAGCACAGTCCCATAGTGTAGATCCATAGTCTATGTATGATTGAATATGAGACTGGAAAAAGATCTTGCGTGAATGCAGGTCGAGGAAGCGTTTGATTTTGGAGAGTTGATAAACTTTCTGTGAAACTTTTTTGCATAGTGAGGTTATGTGAACTTGCCAACTCATATTGTTATCAATTGTTATTCCTAGCACTTTGAGGCATGTAACCTGTTCAACGGGTTCATTTTTAAGATGTACAGGAGGAAACTTAAGAGTGAGATTTTGTCTTTTTTGCCTAGTTGTGATAAGCATGGATTTAGTTTTTTGAGGGTGAAGCGACATGTGATTTAGTTCAGTCCATTTGACGAGGTCATTCGCACTTTCTTGTAAAGTGTGTGCAAGAACAGTAACATCAGAATGATTTGTATGCATTGTTGTATCATCAGCAAAGAGTTCACAGGTGGATGTGATATGGAGAGGTAAATCATTGATGTACATTGTGAACAGTAAGGGACCCAGGATAGAGCCTTGTGAGACGCCATAGGAAAGTGTTTGAAATGAAGAGAAAGTTGTATTAATTTTTACACATTGTTGCCTATTTGTGAGATATGAGTGAAAAAGCGTAAGTGTTTTTTTGTGGATAAGCCATACAATTTTAGTTTTCTAAGTAGAAGGTTATGGTCTATCACATCGAATGCTTTTTTGAAATCAATAAATAGGACACCACAATATCTGTTGTTGTTAATGCTATTTAGCCAGTCATCAACCAGGTTGATTAGGGCTGAGTGGCATGAATGGTTGTGTCGAAACCCGGACTGTCTTGGATGAAGCAAGTGGTATGTGTTAAGGTGGTGTATTGTGTGCTTGTTTATGTGTTTTTCCAAAGGTTTGGAAATAGTGGAAATGATTGAGATTGGTCTGTAGTTTGCAGGGTCTGAGCTGTCACCTGCTTTGTAGATAGGTATGACTTCGCTTTTTTTGAAACTATCGGGAAAATGATTTTTGTCGATGCATAAATTGAAGACGTATGTTAACGTGTCTGTAATTGCTGGAGCTGATAGTTTGAGGATTTTGCCGTCTAGGCCATCCACCCCGCAGGTACCTGACTGTTTTAGGTACGTTAGGTAGTGATAAACTTCGAAAACTGTTATTGGTGGAATGTCAAGTTCAGACTTGATGTTTTTATCTTGGCAATATTGTTTCAGTTTTTGTAGGTCGTTTGATCTGGATGTATTTTATTGGTAATAGTGCAAAAGTGGGTGTTCAGCTGTTCGACAGAGATGTCTTTAATTATAGTTGATTTTGAAGAAGATTGATTGTTTGTAAGCTCGTTAATAGCTCTCCATACCAGAGAGAGAGAGAGAGAGGGAGAGAGAGAGAGAGAGAGAGAGAGACAGACAGACAGACAGACAGAAGAGAGAGAGAGAGAGAGAGAGAGAGAGAGAGAGAGAGAGAGAGAGAGAGAGGAGAGAGAGAGCTGGACATCGTTTGCAGGAATATAGTAGTGTCAAGAGTTAAAGTGGAACCATCAGGTGTCCCAGACCTGTCCCAGTACCTTGTGAAAACAGCTTAGTGCCATCGGCTGATTGGGGCGCTGTCTCAACAGAGAGAGAGAGAGAGAGAGAGAGAGAGGAGAGAGAGAGAGGAGAGAGAGAGAGAGAGAGAGAGAGAGAGCTGGACATCGTTTGCAGGAATATAGTAGTGTCAAGAGTTAAAGTGGAACCATCAGGTGTCCCAGACCTGTCCCAGTACCTTGTGAAAACAGCTTAGTGTCATCGGCTGATTGGGGCGCTGTCTCTCTTCTTTATAGAGTATCATCTGACCAAAGGCCAGCAGCGTTCACTCTCTGACTATGACGTTGCCTTATACCCCTACCACATCTCCTTTCCACGCAGTAATCACTCACACACATACACACACACGCGCGCGCGCACACACACACACAACACACACACACACACACACACACACACACACACACACACACACACACACACACACACACAATACACATACACACACAAATACATACACACACACACAGAGGCGCACGTGCACGCACGTACGCACACACACATGCACACACACACACGCACGCACACATGCATTCAAGCACGCACGCATATGCACACACACACACACACACACACACACACACACACACACACACACACACACACAATCTAAAATTGCCAAGTTGCTTTGATGCGTGCTTGTTTTTACCACTAATTCAAAAAGTTATTGTTGTTATATTTTATCTTTGAGGTTAAGCTTTGTTAATTAGAGATGACGTTTTAAATTATTTTTCGTCTAATATCATCAATGGTGAACAGACGTTAAATAAACCACTGAACACACACACACACACACACACACACACACACACACACACACACACACACACACACACACACAGAAAAAAGTAAAATCATTATCCATCCTTCCACCTCCTCCTTCCCCTCCTCTCCTTCACCTCCCCCCCCCCCCCAAAAAAAAAAAAAAAAAAAAAAGAAGAAAAAAAAGTACATTGGAATATACGAACAGTATGCTGGCTCACACACATACACTGCATAAGTATATTATAAATATTTCACATGTTGACATGTGCATGCTCTGACGTAGCGAATTATTTTGAAACAGTAGTATTTTGTAAGCAGCAATAATCACGTTTGGGAAGTAAGTAAACTGTATGTTGGTGATGATATAGTAAAAATCCATGTAGACAGGCAATGTAATATGAATTATGCTGCATATGCATGTTCAGGGGCCGGAAAAGCTCAGTTGGTAGAGCATCGAACTCGTAATCTTGGGGTTGCGGGTTCGCATCTCCGCCGGGCCTTTTCGGTACAGGGGGATTTTTCCCTCGGAGTTAACATTGGTTCTGACTCCATTCCCCACACAGTCCTTCGAATGAGACCATAAACCGAGGTTCCGTGTGTGAACGCACGCACAACATCTTGCACACACGTCAAATCCCATCACCAACTTTCGGAAGAGAAGGCCAGTTTAGCCGTTGGTATGGATGACACGTTACACATAGCATGCACCTTCCCCGAAGTTGGAGTATGGCTGCCTTAATGGTGGGATAAAAAATGGTCATACACACAAAAGTGTCAGAATAATCAAAATGATGACTGTGGACACTAAAAGAAAGAAGAAGAAGAGAAAGAAGAATCTGGTCGTTCATCACTATCACTAGTGAGGGTATGCAAAATATCAAAAAAGAAAATCTTCTCTGACCCTCGATGGCATCAGCTAGGCTCAGGTGGAAGTGAGTTCCAGAGAAAAGGACCGGGGCAACAAAGACTTTAAAAAAAGGTCATTTGTAGGCATGGGAACTTCCTGTTTTGTAGAATTTCTAGAATTCATGCTAAATTTAGATTGACGAGTTAGCAGAGCTAATCCAAATACATTTTTTTTTCTTTTGCTTGAATATTCCTTTATTGATAACAAACACATCCCTTGATGGAAGAACTCCAATTTGAATATAATATGATTCTTTAAGGCACGCGTGCGCGCGCGCGAGGCGGGGTGAGAGAGAGAGAGAGAGAGAAGAGAGAGGGGAGAGAGAGAGAGAGAGAGTTATTGTTACAGGTGTAGGAAAATTGTGACAGATCTCAAACAAATGCCCAGTATGAGGTAAAAGATCATATAGCATATATTCCGTAATTGGACACCCTATTCTTTTTCTTTTCTTTTTTTTTTTTTTTTTTTTTGGATAACCCTGCAGTCACACTGGTCTACTCAGAACTTGGAGACAGCCCCCAGCCAATACACTTGCGGCATCGTGATTACGTGACGAAACAGTGCGAGATCGAGGCACTATGCCCTTGACAACATCATTGTACGTCCTTGACCTCACAGTCGCACTTACTAACAGAGAAGATGGCGTCGTCGTTCTTCGAAAATGTGGCTATGGGCCCCGCGATTGAGGTGTTCGCCCTCACCAGGGCCTTCAACGCTGATACTGACCCCCGAAAAGTCAATCTCGGTGTTGGAGGTATGTGATCATGCAAATGTAAATGTTTAGTCACCCTCAATGTTTTGATCAACAAAGTTCTGTAATCGAAAGATTGTCTGTAACCAGTGCCACAAGTGGCAATAGTCGCTGAGTCAGTGAGTGTGCGAAGGTGACAGTTGAAGAATCGCAAACGTACTTGTTTTCTTCATACCATTGGGAAGGTAGCAATCTTCACAGGCTAAGATCTGCTTTACATTGTGAGCTGGACTTCGGTAAAAAAGAATGATTACAACATATTCTAATTGCAGGGCCGTTGTGCTGATGTGTGTGGAGTTAACGTTAGCCGGTTATAGGTAGACGGGGGGGGGGGGGGGGGGGATGCACGACAAAGTCATAATAGAATGTTTAAAAATTGAAGAATTTAATGGAGCTAATTACATTGTGGTGAAAAAAAAAAATCACAAGATTACAGAGAATCAGTGACATATCCAGTTCATTTGATTTGCCCAGAGTGTTTACTTCCCAATCAGGTACTAACCTCATTCTGCGGAAGTGACTGTTGAAAGCAGCTGAACATGTATAAAGACTTACAAGTATTACAATCATCAAATTTTGTTTTTAAAGTCAGTGAAAAGCCCTTATAAGGTCCTTCACATTTTTATTTGGAAGTCTGCAGTGAGACAGAGGAGCCAGACCCACCAACTCTTACTTCTTAGCACTAGTCCTAGGAAAAAGAATCAGCCCAATACTGAGCCAGGCCTGTACCTGGAAGAACTTAGGGGGAGTGGGAGATGGGAGGTCTGGGGGTTGAGGGATGGGGGGGGAAGGAAAATATAATTGCATGACTGAAGAAGGAGGGAAGGAATGAAGAATCTTTACTTTAAAAAATGTGAGAGGAATGGAGGGGATGGAAGACGGGGAAGAGCAGAAGTAATTATGCCTGTGATGCCAGACTTACGTTCGGAAAAAAAGATTGAATGCAGCATTTGGGAAAAAAAGCCCAAACTTTTAAGCCCAATACAGTGAATCCTGCTAGGCAGACAGTAGATGATAAATTATACCACCATTTATACTAAATACAGCTGAGGAAGAAATACAGCTGAGGAAGAAAAAAAGAGGTTTGCAGTTTTACT
This sequence comes from Conus canariensis, assembly GCA_033310375.1. Lineage (NCBI taxonomy): Eukaryota > Metazoa > Mollusca > Gastropoda > Neogastropoda > Conidae > Conus > Conus canariensis. Next base: position 31,809,782 of record CM065738.1, read on the forward strand.
TTTTCTTGTTTGATAATATGATGTATGAACAATCACTGAATGAATAAATCAAATGACAGGCCAATTGCAAAGCCCAGAAATTTGTTGGTATATCGGTGTTGGTAGTTGGTTCAGTTCCAGATCAGGGGCATGCAGTTGGTCAGTGTGTTGATGTTTGCTATGTATATACGCAGGAAGGAGAAACATCTAATAACGCACTAACATTTTGCTTTGTGTCATTTTAGTTCTCTGAAACATGATACCTCACATGTTATTTTGTCTGCATTGAGAAACACCCTTTGGAATGGCTACATGAAGTAATTGTTTTTTGTAGTTCCAGATTTGCAGTCTACAGTGATTGGAATTTGTTTATCCCCAGTAGACTACCCCCACTGAGGGTAATATACATGTTAAAATGTTCGGAAAATACTTCCTGGTCAGCCGCCACAAGAGTTGTGAAATAAGACATATTACAGATGGCCTAAAAAACAATGTGTGTGTGAATGTGTGCCTGTAGAGTGAGTGTGGACACATGCTAAGCACATGAATGTGTGTAAATGATTTTGTACATATATATATATTTTATCCACATTCACTCATGACAAAGGATGTAAGGTGAAAAGAGACAGGGAGAGAGAAGGAGGGAGAGAGAAAAAGAGGAGAGAGCATGAGGGAGCGAGTGAGCACTCACACACAAACACATAAGAAGTCATTCTCTAACTTTACAGCTCTTGTGGTGACAAATCAGGAGACTTTTAAGTCACCTTTGCGAATGCATGACCAGTGGTGGATGTATTCTGCTGGGGGTCTAATAATTATTAGCTCTGATGAGTGAGCAGAAAGCAAATGTTCATTTGTTTATAGACTTTGAAATTAAAAGAAGATGACAATCCCACTTCCTCCATACACTGCAATCCATATTGCAAGTAAAAAATTTTACAAGGTTTTATACAGCTAGTGTTCGGTAAGGTAAGGTAAGATAATGTTGCTTATAGCCCAGCCGACTGCAGAGGGCCACATTTTCACACAACCCTTTAAAAATACAACTTCTAAAAACAAACTGGAAATTTTGCTAAAAATCTTTCTACCGTAAATCCCAGATAAGATGAGAAATGTTAATCTTGTTTAGAAATTAAAAAATCACATTAGGTGGAATGTCTCTGAACAAGGCTTTAATGGAGTCTGCTGTAAAATGTTTATGTCTCGCATTATGCAAGTCCCAACACTCTAAACGAGTATGTTTCACTGCGAGTGGCACATGATATGGAATGCACCACGGAGCTTCTTCACTCTGTGTGTTCGTAATTTAGTGTCTGGAATCATAGACATGCATTTTGGATGTGGAAAATATTCCATTTTTTTTTGTTTTTAGTCAAATTTCTCATCTCTGATGCATAAACAGTTGTGAGTAAGACAGAGGTGGCAACCAAGTTTGCAAAATCCCCATAGGAGGGGGAAAAAGTCTGCAAAACCCAGATTGAAAAAAAATGTGACTTTGAGGGGATTAGCATGTCAGTTACCGTGTTTACAGTAAGACAAGAGCTGTTGTAATGAAGGTAACATGTACAACAACAAAAAATGAAAAAAAAAATTTATGGACTGCCATTCTTTGTCAGACACATCTAGTTTGCATGTTGTGCATGCAGAGTTGGGTCTAGTGTTATGACAGTCGACACCATTTTTCACTGGTTCAAAGGAGGGAAGAAGTTACTGGAGATCGCATGAAAATTGCCTCCTGTGATGGGTTTCAGTGGCTTATGTGGAAGATCACTGAGTCAGCAATTTATTCTGTATATACCTTAGACTTTTTGTTTGTTTGTTAGAAAAAAAAAGTTGAGGGTTGAAAGAAAGAGTAGAAATATATATATCTTAGACTTTTTGTTTGTTTGTTAGAAAAAAAAAAGGTTGAGGGTTGAAAGAAAGAGTAGAATAGATGTGTGGGATTATTACAACCACAACTCTTACGTTCTGCCTTTCAGTAAAGTTGAAGAGAGAAACATTTCCAAAATGTGGGTGGAAAACTATAAAAGAGGCTTATGCCACTGATTTTGCTTGATTGATGAAGAGTAAGAGAACCAGATTGCAACATGTGAAGAGGTAGAGAAAAGAGAATTACAAATCTTATTTGACCTTTCAGGTTGTGATTTGATCACATAATAATAAAGCAGCTAGGGGAAAATTTCCATTTTATTTGTCCTTTCTGTACAATTACCATAGTACCACAGCAGCTTACTGGCTGAGATCAAGCTTAGTTTTGTTGCAGAACATATATGAAACTGCTTCAAAATGCTGGGGCAACATTTTGCAACCAAGCAAAGCAATTAGTTTTCAGTAAACCAGTTTTAGTATGAGACATTCTGAGTGATGGAGAGGTGGACTTGTAGGTAGGGGGATATAAAAATGTGACCGGTCTTTCACCTGATGTCAAGGACAGCTGCTCCGTTATCAGTAGATCACAGTTCAGCTAGTGTTGACAGACATACAATGCTGGTCATGGCTGTCACTAGTATCAGTCAGTTTCTGCCTGATCCATCCCTGTTGACATGAAATGTGAAGTTAACATTTAATTATAGGATTTGTTCACATGAGCAACAGTTTGCTGAAAGAACAGTAAGTTGGAGAAGATTTAAGAGGTGCATGCACACACACACACACACACACACACACACACACACCACACAACACACACTCCTCTCTCTCTCTCTCTCTCTCTCTCTCTCTCTCTCTCTCTCTCTCTCTCTCTCTCTCACACCCTGTGTATTGAACTATTCATCTTGTTACTAGCTGATGATATTGTTTTATTATCTGAGACTCCAATTGGCCTCCAGACCCATTAAACAATTTGTGTCAAACAGCCTCAGAACTTAAGCTAAAGGTAAATTTGAAAAAGAGTAATATTGTGGTTTTTAGAAAAGGAGGTTACTTGGCAGCAAGTGAAAGATGGTTTTTTAATGGACAGATGATGGCTGTTGTAAATTGCTACAAATACCTTGGCATTTATTTCTCTACACGCCTAAGCTTTACAGCTGCTTGTCAGGACCTGGCAAGCAGAGCAAAAAATGCCTTATTGTGTATTTTGAAAAAATTAAACATGTTAAATAATAACTCCTTGACAGTGTTTCTAAAACTCTTCGATGCACAGGTTCAACCAGTTGCTCAATATGGTGCTGAGATTTGGGGCTTAGATAAATCTGCTACTCATGTGGAAAAAGTTCATTCATTTGCTCTTAAGAAATTTCTGGGGGTTCACATGAAAACACCGAACGAATGTGTTTATGGGGAAACACACCGTTATCCTATTTATATTAATTCATCTGTACGGTGTATTAGATACTGGCTGAGGATAGTACAAATGGATGACAATAGATTACCACTTAAAGCATATAATATGCTGTTGGGACTAGAATCGCGTGGTAAAAAGTCGTGGGTTACAGATGTTCGGGATTTTCTGTTTTTTAATGGATTCGGGTGTGTCTGGATGTGTCAAGGGGTTGGAAATGTAAATGCTTTTTTGAAACAACTCCAGCAAAGATTGATTGATAACCGTTGGCAAAACTGGCATGAAAATATCCGGAACAGTGAGTGATATTCGTTTTATAGAACTTTTAAGACATCCGCTGGTTGTGAAAAATATCTCTCACTTAATATTGACAGGCATATTAGAAGTTACCAAACAAGATTTAGATTAGGAATTACAGACATCAAAGCGCATCAGTACCGATATGCAAATACTAAAAATGTTGACATGCTATGTCCTTTATGCAAAAGCGCGAATGAAGATGAAGTGCATTTTCTGCTTTGTTGTCCTGTCCTGCAAGATTTAAGGTGTGAATACATACCTCGGAAATTCTTTGAAAACCCCTGTTTGTTCCGAGCTGCTCTCCTCATGGCAAATCAAAAGGAAGACGTACTGAAGAGCACGTGCATTTATTTATATAAGGCCTTTAAAAGGCGCACTATTATGGTCGGTTAAAGGAATCCAACTCTAGTATTTATTGTGTACATTTATTGTGTACATTTTGTATGCTTTTCTGTCTGTTTCTTGTTGTCAACTATGACATGCTATCTTGCTGTATGAAGTATCATTATTGGTATTGTTGTATTGTACCCCATCAGAAGGGGCCATGGCCTATACTGATTAAAATTTTTCGTTCGTTCTCCCTCTCTCACACACACACACACACACACACACACACACACACACACACACACACACACACACACACACACGCACGCAGAGCTGGAGAAGTTAGAATTTTTTCACCAGCCTGGTGAAATATCACATTAAAAAAAATGTACTAGTTTTCTGAAGTTTTCATCAGCCTGATAAAAGAATATATAAAATTTTAAAAAGCATTGCTCACCTGACACAGTGTTGTTATTGCTCAGCCTGGCTCCGTGGAGTGTAGAAAAATATCTTCTTTAGTGTCATGTCACTGACGTTTAGTTAATAGGCCACATGTGGTCACTGATAAACACTGGATTGTTTGTTCTAGACACACCACCTGTACCACATCCACCAATGTTTCTTTCAAAACATGAAGTAATAAAAGATCAAGAACAGCAATACGCAATTCCTGAACAAAGTGACCAATCTGATTTTAATCAGGATTACTTTTTTTAAAAACAGCAAATATGAAATCAGCTGCTGGCTGATTCAAGTCAGAATCAAGGGTGGGTAAGCCTCATCCAACCATCCACACTCTCTCGTTGAAGGCTGTGGACATACACACAAATTGAACTACCGAGGAAGCCAGCGTGTGCTACCTGATCAAGATAGACTGAACATGCATAACATGACCCCACCTGAATCCAAACAGACTAAACTGGCTGAACACACTGTTACTGTTTTGCCACTGTTACTGTTTTGCCTCAGTTACTGCTGTAGATCTGACTCCTCATTTGTGCCGTTCACACATCACTTTTCTTTGTCCCCTTTCATTCATTGTTTTTTCCCTTCCAAAAGAAGTTAGGCTTAAAAGGTAAAGAATCGAACAGCATTAAATCTAGAACAAAGCAGTAGTAAGTAAATGAAAATAAGGCTGATTGCTAAAATTGCCAGTGACAGCTGGATGGCATTTGGCCTAACGCAAAGTTGAAATTCTGATTCACCACATGTTTACCATAAAGCGATGATTGTGGCCCATGGCATTCGAAAGGTGAAGGAAACATTTGGTCATAGCCCTCAAGCATAAAGGTGCCATGGCATCATTAAAATATGAATGCAGTTACTGATTAGATTCATGATAGTTGATTCACTTTCAAAGCATCTCCTTTGATTTATGGCAGTTGTATCAGGTGTTTTTAAGAATCATGCAAGTTTCTTTGTCTGTTTTTTTGAAAAGCTTACAGGACAAATGAAAGCAAGCCATGGGTGCTGCCGATTGTGAAAACCGTGGAGATACAAATAGCAAGTGATGCAACCTTGAATCATGAGTACCTACCAGTGGCGGGAAATTCTGAGTTTCGGAAATGCGCATGCCAACTCATCCTGGGAAAGGATAGCCCTGCTATCTCGCAGAATAGGGTGAGTGGCATGTTAGGGCCCTGTGGCTCTTGTCTTGAAGCATAGAATTGGTGAGCTGACTACTTCCTTCTAAACAAATTTTAAAAGTTATTTTTAAGGCTCCGCCAAAAAACATACACAAATGAATCACAAGACAAAACATGAAGCGTTTCGACCTCTTAGGTCTTTTTCAGGCAAGATGCAGAACAGTCAGGACAACGAAAATGAATGAGCTATCTTTTATCTGCATCCAATTTGGCGCAAGATGGGCATTGAATCCTCTTGCGCCAAACTGGATTAAAGTAAGTGATTCGTTTGTCTTTGGTTTTCGGCGGAGCCTTAAAAATATTTTTAAAAATTTGTTTAGATTTTTGCCAGCAGTCACCACACTTTGCAACTACTTCCTTCTAATCAGCAGATAAAGTTTTGCTTTCTGACTTGAAAGATTTACGATAGATGATGTGTGACTTGAGTTTAGGTTACAGTGTTTATAACTGTAGCAGGAATGAGGAAAGCTGAGACCTGTTGTCTTTGGAAAGGGTAGTCTTGACTCAGAAACCTATTAACCTCTTTGTTGCATATCTTTTAAAGTAAATTTTAGATATTGTTCATAAGGCTCTGCCAAAAAACGTAGACAAATGAATCACAAGACTTTTGTCTTGTGACGTGTTTGCCAACATTTTTTGGTGGAGCCTTATACATAATGTTCAAAATTTGTTTAGATTTCCACCTGCAGTCACCTCACTTTGCATCTAGATCTTTTTAATTTTTTATCTCACTTGTACAACCAAACTGAATGCCGTCGGCGAGTTTGGTCAGCTTGGAAGATGACATTGAAGTACCCTATGAGAGATATCCTCCACACACAAACTCTGGTAGATTGAGCTCACATCCTGTTTATGGTTCACATATTGGCCAGCTGAATCCACATCTACTTGAACACTGGTCGTCTGCAGCCGACCACCATTCTTTGTAGAGTGAAGAACTGGCAGTGTTGTCAAACTCACGAAGGAAAATTTCATTGTGTCAGCCCATCTGTTCTTTGGTGTTAAGATTCTGCTGGGGGTTTATGCATGTAACTGTGTTCAGTATGTGCAAATAAACAGCTTGGAAAGCCATACTCACCCGTAAGTTGATGGATATCAAATAAGGTTGAGGTTTGATGAGCAACACCATGCGTTTGAAGAGAAACATCACGTCATGCCCTCTTGTTTATGATGAATGATTATTGCCATCAATATGGTGTTTAACAACATAGTAGCAGTTATCGTTGTATGATGGATCAGCACAATCCTTAGTAATATCCTGTTTATGTTGGATCAGAACAGTCCATAGTAGTATCCTGCTTATGTCGGATTAGAACAATCCGTAGTAGTATCCTGCTTATGTCGGATCAGAACAATCCGTAGTAGTATCCTGCTTATGTTGGATCAGAACAATCCGTAGTAGTATCCTGCTTATGTCGGATCAGAACAGTCCGTAGTAGTATCCTGTTTATGTTTGGATCAGAACAGTCCGTAATAATATCCTGTTTATGTCGGATCAGAACAATCCGTAGTAATATCCTGTTATGTCGGATCAGAACAATCCGTAGTAATATCCTGGTTATGTCGGATCAGAACATCCGTAGTAATATCCTGGTTATGTCGGATCAGAACAATCCGTAGTAATATCCTGGTTATGTCGGATCAGAACAATCCGTAGTAATATCCTGTTTATGTCGGATCAGAACAATTCGTAGTAATATCCTGTTTATGTCGGATCAGAACAATCCGTAGTAATATCCTGCTTATGTCGGATCAGAACAATCCGTAGTAATATCCTGCTTATGTCGGATCAGAACAATCCGTAGTAATATCCTGCTTATGTCGGATCAGAACAATCCGTAGTAATATCATGCTTATGTCGGATCAGACCAATCCGTAGTAATATCCTGCTTATGAGGGATCAGAACAATCTGTAGTAGTATCCTGCTTATGTTGGATCAGAACAGTCACTACTGAACACCACCCAAGTGAGTTGCCGGCAATGCAGGGTCTTCTTTAGCAAGGGACCTGATGCTGATGATTACTCCCCATGGACTGTGAGGCACGGCTGTGTACAGTGAAGCTGGAATGAACAGAATGGTGACAGCACCACTGGGAGGGGCCAGGGAAGAGGAGACAGAAAATAGAAATGAAAGGTTTGTAATTCATAAGAAAACAGCTTTGTGTTTATAACCTCTCAAGAAGTGTAATTATAAGTGTGAAGCAACCCACCTTTTAACCATCCCTCCACTGTCCCAACCTTCCATCCTACCTAGGAGGTTTAACAATTCTTGGTTCGTTTCCTGTGATGGAGAATCCTGCTGCAGGTGGAAGGAATCCAAGTTCAGGGTGGAACCGGAGGTATCAGGCTGGCTGCTGAATTCTTGAAACGCAGTTGTGGCTCGGATGTTGTCTACATTTCTAAGCCTACGTGGGGTGAGTTTGTATGTGTGTGTGTGTGCACGAATGCGCGCTTGTGCGTGCGTATGTGTGCGCGCATGTACGTGTGTGTCTGTGTGTATGTGCGAGAGAGCAAGCTAAAGGGGAAGCTGGAGAGAGCCTCTACGTTATCATTGTATGTGATGCAGACATGCTGATCTCTCTGTAGTTTGCTGTGTTGTCTTGATATTTTACCCCAGAACACACTTGATGAAAAGAATGGAGGAGGTGCTGATGGTCCTTGGGGTAGGGGTGGGGGATGTTTTGAAGTTGGTTTACCAGGGGTAGAGCGGTGGGGGACAAAAAAAATTGATATTTGAATGACTAGATGCAAATGCAATTTTTGGCTGCTTAAAGACAGGCTTAAAGGTGGTTTAGGAACTGGTTTCAATTTTCCTGATACAGAAATATTTCCATAAACCGATAATGATTCGGACATGACAGTGGCAGAGTGCAATTTTTCAGATCCTGAGCAAGTTAAATCCAGAAATGCGGAACAGGAATTCAGTCTTTCTTCTGTGTGTCAAATTGGCTGTTAACATTGCAATTAGTTCTGAGCATTTTTACTTTTTGTGACTTGACATAGTTCTTGTTCATAACGGTGTGGTTGTGAAAGAGTGAGAACGCAGCGTTGTGAATGATAAGTAGTTGTGATCTAGTAACTTGCAATCATTATGGCTGTGGCATCTGCGCATTGTTTGAAGAAAATTGAGTAGAACTCGTAACCCAAAGTGAAAAAAAAGATCAATATAGCAATTATGGTCGTGGGAGGTGTAAGTGTGGGGATAGTTTCTAGTTCTTAGTTTTTTTGTCAGGATAACCCAGCCAACCACTCAGGGCCTTTTGAGAGTGGTCAGACTGTAAACGAAAGTGTGGATTTTATTAAAGCGCTTAGAGCTTGGTCTCTAACCAAGAAAAGGTGCTGTATAAGCACTCAAATCATAATGATGATAAATCAGTTAAAACATTACTAGTGAATATAAAACTTTATTAGTGTATATAAACTTTTATTTTATCAACATGAGACCATTAAATGCAATGTTCAGCAAGCAAAGGAGAAGATGCGAACATCATACTACATTTATGTAAATATATCTTTCCATATTTAGTGAAACAAACGTTCGTCATTTGTGGCAAGTCAAGCAAGTGAAACCATAAGAAGCTGCGTATTAAACAGCTCATCTTGCTTTGCAGTGACAGCTGCCTAACGGTACCGATGCATTGTAAATTTGCCTTCAAGGCTATATTAAACAGTTTAATTGTGATGGGAAATGTGCCAAAAAGCCAAAAATGGAACTGTCACTTGTCAATACGAAATGTATGCCATAGGTAATGTAGGTACAAGATGGAGGTGGAACATTTGGAAGAAGATGGTGCTAAAACATGTATATGATGAAAGGAAGGCAATGTTGCTTCAGACTGGTTATCTGTATGGGTGCCACCTTCAATCACCTTTTCTTCCACTCTCTCCACTCACCTCGTCCCCATCTCCCACCACCGTTTCCACTGCTTAGCTTCTCATTGCATATTAGTAATGACCTTAGTGGACCCATGTCCTGAATGGGGAAAAAACCCAACTCATTTTGATGCGGCACAGAGTGAGTGAATTACATCATTGATCCAAAAATGGTTTTTGCGTCTCGAGACCCTCCCTTTAATCATGTTTGGGATTTGCTGCGGTGAAAAGATTAGGACATACACGGCATGTGTGTCAGTCGTCAAGTTGCCTTTCTTGTATTCTGTGTATCCTTCTGTACAGTTTCCCACTGTTTGTCAGCCTTTGTTCCCCTTTTACCTGATCATGTTTCAAAAAGTCTCCGCACTTTTGTCTTCTGGTTACAAGCTATAACGTACAAGATTGAGTTTTTTTCTCCTGTGACTTAGTGTGTAGTAATTAGTTGTAACTACTGTCTAAAATGGATGCTAGTTTTCCAGCCAGTAGTGTCTATTTACTCATATTGATAGCCTTTCTCTGTAGCTTTTGTGGTACTTCTGTGCTTTTCATCGATTTTTTTTTTTTTTTCAAGTTTTTTTTTTTTTTTTTTTGCTGACACCCTCAGCAAGTCCTTCATTTATCTGCCTTGAGGTTGTCCATGTTTAGCTGTTTTGTTGTGAATTGATATTACAGGTTGTAAAGATGCCTTTCTTGTTTGTTTCTTGTCCAGAATATGACTTTTTTTTTTTGTATGTGATACTGAACGGGCCAAGTGTGGTTGGTTTTGCTACAAGTAAATTGAAACTTTGTGTGTGTGTGTGTGTGTGTGTTTGTGTTTGTGTGTGTGTTGGTCGCAGGTAACCACAGGACCATCTTCAGCCATGCTGGGTATTCACAGATCAGAGAGTACAGGTACTGGGATGCCCAGACTTGTAACGTGGATATGAAGGGTCTCCTAGAAGACCTGGAGGTAATTGGCCTTTGTTCAATTTGTTTTGGTCATGTGTCCATGCTGCTTGTGCGTTCATGCGCGTGCATGTGTGTGTGTGTGTGTGTTGTGAGCACATGTTTGCATGTCTCTGTATGTGCGTGTATGTGTTTCAGTTTCAGTGTCGGCATTGATTGAAAAGCTCAGAGTAAACAAATAGTATGAGGGCAAAAATATGATGGAATGGAAGCAGAGTTAACTCATTAATCTTGCATAATTCAAAGTCAGCCCGTTTTTTTAATAATCTGTTGGAGTGTTCATATACTGCTATGCATTCAGGATGAGCAAAGCAGTAAGATATGTAGACATATGAACACTGAATTAGACTGAAAACATGGATCAGAAACATAGGGTGTTTTGTAAACCCACTCCACCCCACCCACTCCCTTCCGCCTCCCTCCCGTCCTCGCCTTTGTGATTCACATTGATACAAATCTTGGTAATAACTAAGCCATTTAAGGAGAGTGAAAAATACATAATTTACCATCTTTGTCCACCCCCCCCCCCCCCTGCTGTTTCATCAGTTCATTGGCTGGTGAGTTGGGATCGTGACTGAGCTGGCTTGGGTGTTGTTGTTCATCAAATGTTTTGTGAGCACAATTTTTTTTTTTTTCATCCACCAGTCTGCAACAGTGAAAGAGAAGAAGAAACTTACCTGCATGTGGGGGGTCCACCAGTCTGCATAACAGTGAAGGAGAAGAAGAAGAAACTTACCTGCATGTGGGGGGTCCACCAGTCTGCATAACAGTGAAAGAGAAGAAGAAACTTGCCGGTATGTGGGGGGTCCACCAGTCTGCATAACAGTGAAAGAGAAGAAGAAGAAACTTACCTGCATGTGGGGGGTCCACCAGTCTGCATAACAGTGAAGGAGAAGAAGAAGAAACTTACCTGCATGTGGGGGGTCCACCAGTGTGCATAACAGTGAAAGAGAAGAAGAAACTTACCGGTATGTGGGGGGTCCACCAGTGTGCATAACAGTGAAAGAGAAGAAGAAACTTACCTGCATGTGGGGGGTCCACCAGTCTGCATAACAGTGAAAGAGAAGAAGAAACTTACCTGTATGTGGGGGGTCCACCAGTGTGCATAACAGTGAACGAGAAGAAGAAACTTACCTGCATGTGGGGGGTCCACCAGTCTGCATAACAGTGAAAGAGAAGAAGAAACTTACCGGTATGTGGGGGGTCCACCAGTCTGCATAACAGTGAACGAGAAGAAGAAACTTACCGGCATGTGGGGGGTCCACCAGTCTGCATAACAGTGAAAGAGAAGAAGAAGAAACTTACCGGTATGTGGGGGGTCCACCAGTCTGCATAACAGTGAACGAGAAGAAGAAACTTACCTGCATGTGGGGGGTCCACCAGTGTGCAGTAACACTGCAAGAGAAGAAGAAGAAACGTACCTGCATGTGGGGGGTCCACCAGTCTGCATAACAGTGAAAGAGAAGAAGAAACTTCACCTACTCATATTTGGATGAGAAAACATAATTTTAGAATCTTCTTCTTCCTCGTTTGCTTCCCGTTAGATGAGCAGCCCGGTGTCCTCGATGAATTTTAGAATAAAAAAAGTATTATTTTGCACACATTAAAAGTCTTGCTACACTTTGTTAACAGTCAGTAAGAGCCCAAATGTATAGTAATTTTCTTTTGTCTGAATGTTGATATGGTGGAACTTTTCAATGAAGCTTTAAGAAACCCTTACGCGCAAGGAGGTCTTAATAGATAACCCAGTGAGTAGCCACCCTTCCCAGTCCCCCAGAAAAAAAAGGTTAAGAAATATTTGAAAGGAGAGAGCAGACCTGTCAGCATGACCCATATGATTTTGCCTTTTTTGTGTGCATATTTTTTGAGAAAATATGCTGAATACAACAAACTGAGATGAAGAAAAAGAAAGGTTTGCAGACATGCGTTCGATTCAGCTGAAATAGTCCAGCAGCTGCAGGTTTAAGGTAAACAGATCTGGAGGGAGTTTGAACCGGCACAGTCTTTATAGAAAAGTTTTACTGTGTTGCTCATGTCGTGGTGTTCACTTGTATTTCTGTTGCTGTTTAGAATGCACCGGCGGGAGCAATCATTGTTCTGCATGCTGTGGCGCACAACCCTACTGGCATGGATCCCAAGCAGGAGGACTGGATAAAGATTGCGGAGGTTATGAAGGTAGGCAGGAGTGTGTATGTGTCTGTGTCTGTGTGTGCCTGTGTGTGTGCCTCTGTGTGTGTGTGTGTGTGTGTGTGTGTGTGTGTGTGTGTGTGTGTGTGTGAGAGATAATATGCACCATTTGAAGTTTTTTTGTTTTGTTTTTTTTAAATATTTACTGAGACTGAGTTTTTGCACCTATTGGCATTCTCTGTGTGTGTGTGTGTGTGTGTGAGTGAGATAATATGCACCATTTGAAGTTTTTTTTTTTTTTTTTTTTAAATATTCACTGAGACTGAGTTTTTGCACCTATTGGCATTCTAAGAACCTCGAGTTTTGAAACCTCTTTTAAAGGCCTTGAACCCATTCACAATGGAAGAGAGATCAAGAATCTTTCAGGAAACATGCTTTGAAATCCTTGAACTCTGGAAAAATCCTTCATCTTTTAACTGGTCAGAAAGTCCTCTCACTCTCTGATGCACATTGAACATAACCAAGTTCTGCAGAAGCTTCTCAGTCTTCTCCATAGTCATCCTGACCTCCCAGCCAGTTGAGACCAAGGTCTGCGCTTGTGCATCTGCTGCCTCTGTCGGTGCCCCTCCTTGTTGCGGGGTTTCACACAGCGCATAGCCTTGTCAGGGGCTGCTTCCCTGATGAAACATAAAACCTTCTTGACTCCCCAGACTCATTCAAAGGAGGACAAAGTTGACAAGTGGAAGGGTGGAGGGGCTGGCTACCCACCGGACACCAGGTAACGGTTGGAATTTGGTGTGTAGGTTGGAGGCTGGACGTCTCATGGGTCAAAACTGGAGGACCATGAGAAGTGGAACTCAAACTGGAAAGATTGACATGCGAATGAAAGATTCTTCCAAGTTGAAATGCTCCAAAGTTCAAGAGATGCCAGACTTGTGTAGGTGGAGGTTAAAAAAAAAGAAAAAGAAAAAAAACAACAAACAACAACAGAAGCCAGATGCCATCTTGGTGGAGGGAGTACAAACTATTGAGTAATGAGTAACAAGGAGGCCATAGCAGTTGACGTTTAGAGCATACCTGCAATGTAAGTCAGGTTGTGGATATTTCACAGGAAGTGCAGCCCTGTGAAGTCGGTGAGGAAAATGTTAAACACCAGAATCCAAGACCAGCTTGTGAGGCCTTTTGAGGGGTTTCATAGCAGGGATAAAAGTTGAATGGAAACTAAGAGCAGGAGGTGGGTCTTTCTTCTTGCCAAGGAAAGAACGTGAATCGCTGTTACTTAAAGGGTCAGAAATGACTTTTGTGTTGGTTGAAATCATATTGAGAGTTTGAGTTGACATGATATGATGCTTGGGTTTAGCTCTCTTCCTCTCCCGAGGCGTTAAAGGGGGTTTTGTTCAGTAAGGTGTTGTTAATGCCAAGTACGATTAAGGCACTTGTTTGGAGAGGTAAGTATGAGATAAAAGATCTGTTTAGAACAGTGAATTCTTCATTAGATTAAAGGAAAGGAAGAAAAAGCATACCTTACGATGTGTTGAAATTAGAGATGAATACACAGTTTTGTTGGAAAAGTTACTTTGCTTGTCCGACCCTGTTCTATTCATCTCAGGGAACTTTCGTGTGTTGACGGTCATCGTGCATTTTAATACACTGAATAAGGACTGCTTCGCTCCATAATGTGATGTATGTTGTGAACACTGGCAAAACAGAACAGTGTCTTGTCACTGCAAACTTGTACTAAGTGAATGCTGTCTCTGTGTTCTGACTAGATTAGATTTGCCATGTTCTTTCAGTCAGAATTATAATAACGTTTATTAAACAACAGAAATTTTTAAGTGGTCGGTGATGATGAATTGTTCATGTCTGTGTTGTTTTCACCCTGCACTGATCATCCAAGGTTAAAGACCCGCGTTGTTCCTTCCTTTGTTGTTTGCAGAGAAAGAAGCTGTTTCCTTTGATGGATTGCGCCTACCAGGGCTTTGCATCGGGGGATTTAGACAAGGATGCGTGGGCTGTGCGCTACTTTGTCCAAGAAGGCTTTGAATTGTTCGTCGCCCAATCATTCTCGAAGAATTTTGGTCTATACAGTTAGTGGAGCTGTTTCTTGGTTGATGTGATGTCTGTCCAGAAACTTGCACCAGTCTTGCTTTTCCCTCGTTTTTCCTTCTCCTCAGCAGTGTGTGTGTGTGTGTGTGTGTGTGTGTGTGTGTGTGTGAGAATCTCTATGTTGTGTGTCTATGTGTGGGACTAGTTTGTTGTGGGCAACAAGACTTTAAAACATTGAGGGCAGGGGAATGCTCATTAGTAATACATTGTGTTTATTTAATAAAGGAACTTGAAGGATGTCCTATGTCTGTGCATGAGGACATAGGTCAACTAAGTTGGGTGGATGCATTTTAAGTAGCAATTGTGTGCTCATGTGCACGCGCTCATATATGGGCTTGAGTCAGTCTCATATTGACATGTTTTTTTTCTCATGTATTAGTCTAGACTTGATGAAAATGTCACTAATTCTTGTGCATGTATTCTGGCAGTTGTTGGTTGGTTAGAAGCGTCGGTGCCCAGGAGGGCCTCTAGCATTGTCATTCATATAATTTGAGGTCATGAGCAGAAAACAGTTATCACGACTGCCCCCAGAATCTTTCTGTCCACTAGGCCTGAAGCTTGTGTCAGACTTGACCCATTTCTATAGAAATAGTGCTGTGTAGTGGTTTTCCCACAGATGTAATATGAATGGACTACTGTTTTGGGCAATGTTATTCATAAGTTTTCTCCCTTACATGGACTGTTGAAGAGGAGTCAAAGGTTTTGACTGTTCTTGTATTTTGATAATAAGAATAACAAAGCATTTTTGAAGTGCCTTGCCAAAGGTTCTAGGCGCAGACAATCCACTCTCTGGTGTACACAACGGGCTGCCTACCTGGGTTGTGCCGACTGAAGAGCTGCCTGCCCGCGCTTCATTCAGTCATTTCCTGTGTCATCCAGTCAATATCATTCACTTAGTTTCCTTATTTCCTTAATTGTTCAATTTCTCACACAGGCTGCATGCTCTGTGTAACGTGTCATCCATACCAACAGCCAAACTGGCCTTCTCTTCCAAAAGTTGATATGGGATTTTACGTGTGTGCAAAATGTTATGTATGCGTTCACACACGGAACTTTGGTTTATAGACTCATTTGTAGGACTGTTTGGGAAATGGAGTCAGAAGCCCCCCCCTCCCCACCCTGTACCATAACGGCCCAGCGGAGATTAGAACTGTTAACGCCAGGATCAACAAGATTACAGGTCTGGCGCTCAACCAACTGAGCTATTCCGGCCCCCATACAATCATACCAATCTGTAAGCTGTCCCATGCTGAAGTAGAAATAAGAATATAAGAGTTATTAATGACAGGCAAGTGGTGCTTGTGTGTTTTTCACAAGGTTCCAGTATTGCATGATTTTGGTCATGTTCATTTCACTGAATGTGGATGTTATAAAGGGAGGGCACTCTTTATTTCTTTATAACTTCAAATGTGCAGTGTCGCTGGCAAGAAGATGGTGATTTTGAGATGTTTAGTTTACTTTTAAACAAGTCCTAGACACAGTCAGACTTGACATTGACTATTTCAAAGTATTGTGTGCAATTTTGAGGTATTTAGTTCACTTTTGAACAAGCTCTAGACAAGATCATACTTGATGTTGACTATTTCAAAGTATTATGTGCAATTCTGAGATATTTAGTTTATTTTAAAGTAAGTACTAGACAAGATCATCCTTGACATTTACTATTTCAAAGTATTATGTGCATTGTGAAAAAAAGAATGAAAGTACTAGCACATGTGGAGCACTGGATAGCTTTGCGCAGATCTTCCTACATAGGTTGTCCCGTCTAATAAATATTTAAAGGGTTACTTCGCTTTCTGTTTACAATCTGTAGGGGGGTATTTTCACCCAGATTTGTAAATTTTAAAGAGTGGAAACCAGATACCTTGCCTATGCAGTAGTCAGTGTGCAAGTTGACCTTCTGTAGTGTTTTTTTTCCCTTCATATTTTCTGCATTAATGCGGGTACCCTGCCTGTATCTTTTATCATAGTCTCTACCGCTTTAGTGTTCTGAATCTGTTCTAGTTGTTTGGTCTCATGTTCTTGTTCAGCTTCACTTCTGTTTCTTTACATCTTTCTCCGATCTTTTTTCTTTACATCTTTCTCCGATCTTTTTTCTTTACATCTTTCTCCGATCTTTTTTCTTTACATATCTCTCAGATCTTTTTCTTTACATCTTTCTCCGATCTTTTTTCTTTACATCTCTCTCAGACAGTACATTTGTCAGTGAACTGTTCATATATGAGTGGCAAGTACTAGATTCAGTAAAGGGTATTTTCCCCGAAGATGGAGTATGGCTGCCTTAATGGCGGGATGAAAAACGGTCATACACATGAAATTCCACTCCCTTTGTTGGGTGGATGGGATTAATTCTTGTCTGTCCATATAGGGAGTGTCCGCAGGAGTATCAGCCTGCGTATGAAGAAGAAGTAAAGGGTATTAGTAAGGTTTATAAAGTTACTGGAGACCTTTTCTATGTAAGTTATTGATGACCTTTTCAATCTGATTGTGACCATGGAAATAGCTGAATGTGTTGTCTTTTAGAGAAATGTTGAGTCTTCTGTCAGTGTGAGAATGCTTGCGGTTTGCTCTTGTTACTCCAATTAACGAGTCATCTGAGTAGTTGAACAGACACGTATAATTACAGCACACCCATTGTCATAAACCACTTGCGTGGACTGAAAGTCTGAAGAAAATAAATACAAAATCTGAACTTAGACACTAATCACAGCATAGCATGGAAGACGTATCCTGCTTTCCTCTGGTCTTGCTTTCATTTCTGACTGCATTTTCTCTTTCCCTGCATCGTTTCTGAATGCTTTTCACTTTCAAATGACAACTCAGCATCCCCTCCTCATCTGTTTGTTTCCGTTTAAGCTTACTTTCTAGAGATGTTGACAACATGATTCCTTTGAAAAATGCACGAAAATGGATGAAAAGAAGGAATGAGACCACACTGAATAAAAGGAACGCAAATTTTGTTGAATACACAGTCTCTGTGATTGAAACTGATCGGACGCTGCACGCAACAACCGACCAAAACAGTAACTGTGCGCTGTAGTGCCGCACATGACAGCAGCATTCATGAGGCTGTTTGGGTCGCTCGCTTGTATTGCGCCGCGCTAGGAGTCTCTGAGTAATGACAGATCAAGCTTCAACTTTGCTGCTCACTTTTGTCATTGTGAACTTGATATAGTTTTCAAGTGGTGATGAAACATGCAATACAGTATTTTAAAGGGTGAATCTTGGGCATCGTTTGTTCGTTCATCGAGTCGTAGTGAATCTCAGGCATGTATTAATAGTAAAAGTGGTGAATTGGAGCTCCAGGTGTGAAATCTGCACAAATTTTGCATCATCAGGAGTCCTGCTTTAGGCACATTTTATTCGCCATGTTAGAATGCGAAGGTGTGCTACTCAAATCTAAAAATAAGAATTCTTCTCTCGTAGATATTTTTATTTGATTTATTTACTTGTCCGAACATATGCTTTATTCTTCCACCCAACCATTCTTTTTTGTTTTTGTTTGTTTTTGTTTTGCTTGTTTTTTTTCAGTCTCGCAACAGTTTTTATTTTTCAATCAAACAGAAGAATACCTTCAAAGTTCAGGTCATAATGCATTGATAACATGAGTATTGTATAGTTCTGTCGTAATACACAATTTTCATGTAAATGATGAAGGTGTGATTCGTTTCTTGACTTGATTTTTGACTCCTGCGTGTTTGTTGTAAGTTTCTTGAACATTAATTTTCAGGGTTTTTTTTTCCTGTAATTTTTTTGTTCCATTTGTTATATATTATTTTTGACTTTTTCTGTCTCGAGAATTCATGAGACAGCAGAAAATGAGCTTAGCAATGATGATGATGATGATGATGATGTTGCAGATGAGAGGGTAGGCAACCTGTGCATTGTGGCAAACGAGAGTAAAATGCTGGATAACATCCGATCCCAGATGGAGATCATTGTCAGAACCATCTGGTCCAATCCCAGCAACCATGGCGCCCGCGTCGTTGCCTCAATATTGTCCAATGCAGCCTGGTATGAAGAGTGGTAAGTCTTATTTAATTCTTTTCTTTGGGTTTTTTTTTGTGTGTGTGTGTGTGTGTGTGTGTGTGTGTGTGTGTGTGTGTGTGTGTGTGTGTTTTCTGTGCATTCTCAGTTTCCCTGTCCTCATTGTCGCCGGTCTCTCGGGCTGCTCGCTGTACACCCACAGCCTAGTATACATCCCACATCTATCATTGCCCCTGCCAGTGAAATTTCTACATTCCACACCAGTATACTGTAGCCCTATCATTGTGCCTGCCAGTGAAGGTTCCACATTCCACACCAATATACTGCAGCCCTATCATGTGTCATGCCAGTGAAGGTTCCACATTCCACACCAATATACTGCAGCCCATCGTGTGTCATGCAGTGAAGGTTCCACATTCCACACCAATATACTGCAGCCCTATCATTGTGTCATGCCAGTGAAGGTTCCACATTCCACACCAATATACTGCCATACCTACCACTGTGCCCTGCAAGTGAAAGTTCCACATTCCACACCAGTATACTGCCATACCTGCCATTGTGCCCTGCTGGTGGAAGTTCCACATTCCTGATGTGATAAATTAGCAAAATAGGGTGCTCTTAGAAAAAATCCAGATAGTAGATTAAAATTGGATAAACATGAAATCAGTTCTCTGTTAGAAAATTGTATGAACAATGAAAAATTTCCTGCAAATACGAAAGTGTTATTATGTTAAAGATCATTGTCCAGTATAATTTATAAAATGCGTTTAAACTCGTGGAAAACCAAATTTTCTAAGGATGTAGATTGCGCATGTGGTCTCCATTATCTATTCAACATATTCTTTTTGAATGCCCAATTCTAACATCTTTATATAGTATTCTAAAGATAGATATTGCTTCCTTAGGGGCTTTACATGAAATACTTTACAGCCCCAAAATGATTGATATAGCGAAGGCTATATCGAGTTCTGTTATTATTCATTTGTTGTTATTGATTTATCAGTTTATAATTATTGTTTGGTCGTTAACAGGCAAACTTTCATACATTTGTGTCCGCGTGCACGCGCGCGCACACACACACACACACACACACACACACACACATACACACATACACCACACGCGTGCGCGCGTGTGCACATGCACGCACGCACGCACGCACTCTCTCTCTCTCTCTCTCTCTCTCTCTCTCTCTCACACGCACACATACACACACGGGGGCGCGCACGCGCATGCTCGCACATACACACACGCGCTCACACACACACTCATATAATGCACTTACACACATACACGCATGTATGTATATATCCTTCATTGTCCTGTATTTCGTGTGACAGAAGTTGCCTAGACTACTAAGTTTATATTGGACTTCAAATTTTCAGCAAAAATCCATGGAAAGGTGAACTTTGGTTTGCACTTGTTATTTTAGGGGGATGTGAAAATATTTTTATGGTTCAACACTCACACACCTGATTTTACCTGGAAAACGCACCTACGTCAGTGAAATAGGTGATAGACAGGCAATACAACACCCATCAACTTTATAGTACCTACCTTTTTGGTGGCAAGTGGTCAGGTTCACCGTCTGAAAAGAACTGATGGGTGTTGTGAGGTGGTTTTTTTTTTTTTTTTTTTTTTTTTTTTTTTTTTTTTTTTTTTTTTTGCTGTCCCAACCTCTGCGCCACCTCAGAGGCAGTGCACCCACGCCGCTCATTCCGACACCCCGTCCACAGCCACAGCCCGGTCGGCCCCGCCACAGCCCCGGCACCGGCAATCCACAAGGAGCAGTCAATGTCAAGTCGTCAAGAGGCAACCCACCGGAGAAGACACTGCACTGCTGGCGAGTCACTTCGGTGGTGTTCAGTGGCGCCTGTTCTGATCTAACATACGCAGGACACCACCTACTAAGCCCCCTACTGACGACAATAATTGCTTAGTCGCGGAGCCGGCGCGAGTGAGCTCTCCCTCCGGAGGGCGCCACCACGTCCGTCCAACGACAGCCCACATGGACTCGCCGATACCGGTGACCCCGACGGAACCAAACCAAGGCCACAGACGTGGAGAGGACATCGAAATTGAGGTCACCATGAGAGCAGGGCATGAAGGCCGCAGAATTTGAGACATTTTTTTTATGCTGATCGATGAGAATGAGGATGATTAAGATGATGCTACGGATTTCCATTTCGGTCTGAGACTACATGACAGGGCTGTACTCTACGCTTCCTTTCATAATATATCCCGGCGTCAACCAGGCCCGAGAGATACAGGCACCTGCAGTGTTGGTCATGAAATTTGAGCAACACTCTCAGAAACGCATCCATTAAGTGGATGAAACTCGACTGTGTGGTCCCAGTCTTCCCAACTGAGTCCGCAGCAAACTCAACTCTGGGTAGGAGCCGGTCGGGGCAGAAAAACCCACATGACTTCTGATGGGATTCGAACCCACGACCTCCCAGCCGGGAGTCCGCGACGCTAACCACTTCGCCACGGCGGCTGGTCTGTGTTGTGAGGTGTTAATAGTTACACAGGTAGCTAGGAATATACGTGAAATTTTTGTGATGCTTTTAAGTCACAAAATATTTACATAGCAGGAAAAAAAAAATAAAATAAAATAACAGGTCAAAATCATACCATATTTACTGAAAATGTATTGGAGTGCATGCTTTTTGATCTGCATGAGTTAGTTTGTGTTTGTGAGAAAAAGAATCCCTATGACTGATAATATTTCTAACTAAATGCAGGTGTTAGTAGTAAGGAAGAAAGGCAGGCATCACAACACAAAACAACACTCAAATATTTTTGTTGTACTCACCATATGGTTCCAGAAGTAATGAATTATATAATCCAAATGTGATCCCACACAAAGAACACAGTCACTGGAAATGTTCTTGCTTTTGAGCACTTTTGTCACACACAGATCACTGACATGAAATTTTCTTTACGTTGTGCACTGCATCACCTGCGTTGCCTTCCTCTGAGTCACTGTCACTACTCGCATTCATCCTTCAACTTCATAGTCAATATCACTGTCTGCAGAGTCTAGATCAGTGTCCAATTCTGTCCATTTGTCATTTTCGGTCGGAAACACATTCATATTGAACATTTGGGCCACAATCAAGCTCATGTCACTGTCACTGTCAGAGTCCGACATTTCGATCGTAGTCAGAAGTCGATGGAATGACAAAAAAATCGATTAAAAAAAAAAAACCCCACAAACTGCTGTTCACAAATGGCGCTGGTAAAGGGAGGAAAGACCTCCGGTTTGTCTTATTACTGTGGTCAACCCAAATAAGGGAGGCACACCGAGATAGCCAACTGAGGAACGGGTGGTACAGGGCGGATCAGGAGCCTGACGGGTCGGGCGGAAAAGAGTGGAAAGGGGATAGAAAGGATATATATATATATATATTTTTTTTAATAGTCTAATTTCACCATCATTGTGAACAGACTCTAAATTAAATCAATCAAATTCCACATTCCACACCAATATACTGCCACACCTACCACAGTGCCCTGCCAGTGAAGATTCCACACCAATATACTGCCACACCTACCACTGTGCCCTGCCAGTGAAGGTTCCACATTCCACACCAGTATACTGCCACACCTACCACTGTGCCCTGCCAGTGAAGGTTCCACATTCCACACCAATATACTGCCACACCTACCACTGTGCCCTGCCAGTGAAAGTTCCACATTCCACACCAGTATACTGCCGCACCTACCACTGTGCCCTGCTTGTGGAAGTTCCACATTCCACACCAATATACTGTCACACTGTCATTGTGCCATGCTGGTGGAAGTTCCACATTCCACACCAATATACTGCCACACCAACCACTGTGCCCTGCTGGTGGAAGTTCCACATTCCACACCAATATACTGCCACACCTACCATTGTGCCCTGCTGGTGGAAGTTCGACATTCCACACCAATATACTGCCACACCAACCACTGTGCCCTGCTGGTGGATGTTCCACATTCCACACCAATATACTGCCATACCTACCATTGTGCCCTGCTGGTGAAAGCTCCACATTCCACACCAATATACTGCCATACCTACCACTGTGCCCTGCTGGTGGAAGTTCCACATTCCACACCAATATACTGCCACACCTACCATTGTGCCCTGCTGGTGGAAGTTCGACATTCCACACCAATATACTGCCACACCTACCATTGTGCCCTGCTGGTGGAAGTTCGACATTCCACACCAATATACTGTCACACTATCATTGTGCCCTGCTGGTGGGAGTTCCACATTCCGCACCAATATACTGCCACACCTACCACTGTACCCTGCTAAGTTCCACATTCCACACAATATACTGCCATACTACCATTGTGCCCTGCTGGTGGAAGTTCAACACTCCACACCAATATACTGTCACACTATCATTGTGCCCTGCTAGTGGAAGTTCCACATTCCACACCAGTATACTGCCACACCTACCACTGTGCCCTGCAAGTGAAAGTTCCACATTCCACACCAGTATACTGCCATACCTACCATTGTGCCCTGCTGGTGGAAGTTCCACATTCCACACCAATATACTGTCACACTATCATTGTGCCCTGCTGGTGGAAGTTCGACATTCTGCACCAGTATCTGCCACACCAACCACTGTGCCGTGCCAGTGAAAGTTTCACATTCCACACCAATACACTGCCACAGCTACCAGTGTGCCCTGCTGGTGGAAGTTCCACATTCCACACCAATATACTGCCACACCTACCATTCTGCCCTGCAAGTGGAAGTGCCTTATTCTACACCAGTATTCCTAGTTACACCTATAACCAGCTGTCAAAAGGTGAACATGAAAAGCGGATACAAGCAGTGCAAAGTGAACTGCTAATGATAACCCTTACAGTGAAACAATTTGTGGCCGCAGCTGAACGACGCATTTAGCTTCACTCTGTCACATGCTCAGTGTATTGAATATTTTCCCAGTTTTTTTTATTACAAGGAAATAATGTTGATTCAACGTTTGCAGGCGTTTTGGTAAAGGGGGCAGGACCTGACTGCACTCTTCATTTAAGCTATGTAATGGATGTAAGTTGATTGATGTACACTTATCAAAGAACTGACATTAACTTTTGATAGAAAGAAGCTGAATTTGTTACCCTAGTTTTGAAATGGTTAACATTTTAGAAATCACTTGCTAAGACCATGGGTGCTACTGTGCTGGTTATGTGCAGGAATGCCGTTTTTTTTTTATAATGGCTGGCACTGGCGATGCCTTTTTTTCTTTTCTCTTTTTTTAAATCTGAAGAGCAATGAAGTTTTTAAGAATGGTTTAAATCGGATGGCAGTTCCACTATTCGTTAGAATTTCAATCAAAGTTTTCAATACTCTCTGTTCTCGCTCTTCCATGCTGGAGGTACAAAGTGCTGCATTTCCTTCAGGTCAGCTCAGCACCACAGACATTTGTACATTTGAAGGTTGATGCTCGACACGTTAGCATGACATCGGAACAATTGTTACTATTTTGACCAAAAGCGATGTCTTGAGGCTAGAGGAGGTGGAGAAAGGCGTGCAAAATCGATGGTGATGGGAATGACTGATGGGAAAGAAAACAAACAGGGAAACATTTGGCCTGTGGCTACAGATGATTGACATGCCAAGGGTGGTTTTCTGTTCCATTTGTTTGAAGACTCCAGACTTCATCAGATTTTGGATAAATACAGGAAATTTTACAGTGACTTCATTCCTCTTATGTAGTGATTTCAAATTGATTGCCAAGACTGTATCTGTAGAGCAGCTGTATTGTGGCCTCTTATATCAAGTATATCTGCAGCCATCCGCTAAAAATTCATTCATGTAGTAGCTCTAGTTTTCAGCGACTTCAAAGTCAGGAGTATAAGTCAGTGTCTTCAGAAGACAGTGGTAAGTCTCTCTTCACTTCAGAATTCAATCAATAGCGTGTGGGAGATTAAAAGGTATGAAGGTATGTGTAGATTAAATTTGAAACAAAATATGAGAGAAAATAGTGATCTTTGATTTTCTTTTGGAATTTGCAGTTTAGTTGTGTTTTAAGCATTCATTTATGAACTTTTAGCTTTAATTTCAGGCCTAATTTTCCACTTTACATTCAACGAGAGCCTTTCATCTGCCTTCTAAATGTGTTTTCCTTTCAGTTTCCCAACACACACACACACACACACCACACACACACACACACACACACACACACAACACAACATACATCAACACATCCATCACTACATACACACACACACACACACACACACACACACACACACATCACACACATGCACGCACACACACACACATGCGCACACACACACACATGCATGTGCATGTGCACAGAGACATACAGGCACAGATGTGCACAGACACACACTCACACATGCACCCACCCACCACACCACACCACATATTATCACCCTCCTCCCCCTCCTAAACGCACACCCACACAAAGAGAAAAGCGCAAGTTTTTAGAAAAATACCTGTTTACGCACTTCCATCCGAACATACATGCACACATGCATGCGCAGACACACAAATGCCCACAGTTGTAATATATGACATGTGATGTGTCATATAGGAAGAGCGATGTGGCAACCATGGCCGGTCGCATCCGTTTGATACGTAACGAGATGTATAACAAGCTGCGAGACAAGGAGACCACGCGCAGTTGGAAACACATCATCGAACAGATCGGCATGTTCAGCTTCACAGGACTCACAGGTAGAGTTTAAGTTTTTTGGGTTTTTTTTTTAGTTTTTTTTTTTTTAAGAGTTTAAGTTTGTCTCTAGTCCAGAAAGCTGTGTTCAGGGCTGCGATTTTTTTTTTTTGTTGTCATTTTTAACCTTCAAATAGAACTATTTTTCAGAGTGAGGAGGTCGGGCCGATCCAGTAAGCAAGCACAAGACTTCCTGGGGCTGAATGCATACTGCCTGGGGCCCTAGCCCACTGTTGTACCCTGTCTTTAGTTCAGAACCTAACCCACATTTAAAAAGCTCCTGAATGACGTTCCACAGTGAAAGCTCAGGCGGCAGATCTCCAGGCCGGGACAGTGCAAAGGGAAAGATCTTTTTACATGGAGACGTAGCTGTCCTGACAAGCGTCTGCTGTTGAAATGATTGGACCTGGTCTTTGGAGAGCCTGTGTGGAGGTGGGGTTGAGAAGGGGGTGTTAGCCAGGTTGGTTGTTACCTGTAGAACATCTTCAGTGGGGACCCTGTGCAGAGAATTTTGGCTTTCCTTCTGAATTGTTTCATGACGGGCACGGCAGCGCAGCGTCACTTCCCTGCCGCTGCGTGCTCTGCACATGCTTACAACTGTTGCAGAGGCATGATTTTCGCACTTTTTGAATTTTGTTTTATGTCCCCTAATATAAGCATAACAACCTAATGTACTTTTTAAAATTTTACATCCCCTAATATAAACGTAACAACCTATTGTTATATATTAATGGAAAGGGTAAAAGGCGAACTGTCCTATGAGCGTACACTAAAATAAATTTTAGGTGAAATACAGACCTGTTTACCCTTACGATTTTGCCGTAATTTGTACGGAAAAAAAAGGAAAATTATGGGAATTATGCGCCCCCCCCCCCCCCCCCCCCCAAAAAATCACGGGAAGAAAAATCAAAGAAAGAAAATTGATAGACGCGAAGTTTCATCTGCTACCGTTTCGGTCAAAAGCAGTAAGAAGACATTTCCCAGCGTGCCTTGCGTCTTTAACCTTGTCAAAGATGGTGACGAAGCGGTCTTGCGCGCCAACTGCCTTGCGCGCCGACGGCCGGCTCTTCTCAAATCTTCAAAAGTTGCAAAAGTATTGCGATTATGAAGATTACGTTTTTTTTTTTTTTTTTTTCAAATTACAGGTTTTTGTCTGAGATATTACAGGTGCATGAATTTGGGGTAAACAGGTCTGAAAATAGCAACACTGCAGTTACGGAAACAATATAACTAAAAATTGCTGAAGTATGCTGATGAATCAGGTTCGAAAGTAATTTGTATTAGACAGAACCTGTTTTACCATAGTCAGTGCAAGATCAGGTGGTTACTACTGGCAAGAAGTGCCTGCAATGTGATGGCAAGTGAAAACAAAATGAAGAACCGTTCCCTCTCCTTTCCGCTTTTACAGAAATTTGGAATTTTGTACACACTCTTTGTAGAAAATACGCTCATTTTTGTTAAAAAAAAGTACACCAAATGAAGTTTTTAGGGTAAACAGGTCTGCAACTGAATGGTGTGGGAACAACACCGTGGAAAGAACAAGAAGTGACAAGCTGGAGAACACAACAACCTGGGTTACCTTGGCTGGACTGACCATGTGACATGAGTGAATTACGAAAAATTATTTGATGAAAATCATTCTTGTATATCATAAACCGGTTTCAGCGGATTCAAACAAACAAAGCAGTGAGCCACGGACAAAACATCACATTTCACTTTTAGTGGATGATCTGTTAGACAATCTCTCAAATGTAAAAGTCATCGGGCACACGCCCATGCTCTTTCGCTGGTTTTTCGATGTTTCAGGGCATGTTGTCATGAAACAGACACTGCAAAACGTGATTTCGGGCACAGAAGTTAGCAAGAGTTGTCGCTCTTTGGTCAAAGCCTCCAGTGGAGTCACCTTCCGCAAGGTCAATCACCACTCAGGAACTTCCTCTCCAGAATTTTTGTTGGAAATACTTTCCAATACGGTTTTTTTTTTTTCTTTTTTTAATAACCAAACACACATACAAAATACAGCGAAATCGTATGGGTAAACAGGTCTGCAGTCAGTTTCCCCACACCTAGCCGCACCCAGGCTTATTCATTCTGTGGCAGCATCACAGGGAGCTGTCAGTGTCGGACATCTTCCTCCCTGAAGCTGCTGTGCTAGAGAGTCACTCTGAGGGCGGTGTGTCTGTTCAAGACAACACCCACTAAGTCCCCAGATAATGGTGGTCACCGTACACACTCCTGTCAGCCACAGTCACCACAAATCTGCCAACACCAAACACTTTTGGCCCAGTCTTAACACAATTATGGACGTGGCGGAAAAGTACAAAACTGAGGTCATAGCGGGACTAGGGGATTTGGGGGCTACAGAATTTTAGTGGGTTTTTTTCACATTTATTCTGTTGTGAGTGAATGGTTTAAAGGTGTGAATTGTTATCTTGTAGAACACATGGACTGTTGATCTTTACAAGTTCTAGGGGATTTGAGGCTGCAGAATTTTAGGATTTTCTTGTTTCTTCCGTTACCAGTGAATGGTTTAAAGGTGTGAATTGTTATCTTGTGGAACACATGTACTGTTGATTTTTACAGGTTGCATGGATTAGATCTGTGACTGAAGGAGGGGAGGGGGGAAGTGGTGGTGGTTTGAAACGACATGGTGTGGAAAAAATGGGAATGCAAGTGGTCATAATGCCCCACCCCTTTCTCTCTGCCACTTCTTCCTTCTCCTGTCCTCTTATATGCCCCACCCCCTCCTCTTACCTCCCTTTGCTGTTGTCAGCTTCTTTGCTCTGTGTGTGTGTGTGTGTGTGTGTGTGCGTGTGTGTACATGCATGTGTGTGTGTATGTGTTGTAATCAGGGAATGTATATGTGTGTTCAATGACATATGAGGATGGAATGTCGCCTTGCGTGTTGTAGAGGAGCAGTCCGTGGCCATGGTCAAGAAGCACCACGTCTACATGCTGAAGAATGGGCGCATCAGCATGGCAGGAGTGACTACCGAGAATGTGGACTATGTGGTGGGCTGCATCGTCAATGTCATCTCCAAATGCTCAGGGGGAATCGACCAGCAGCAGAAAGCCTGATAGAACACCCGCTCTGATTCATTTAGTCAGCCAGTAGTCCGTGTTTACATGCAGCTGTTTACTTTTCCCCCCATCAGAATTTAGGGATCTCACGAATTAGGTGTGTTCTTCTTACAGGCAGAATTGTATTTTTTAGATTCATAAAACAAACCCTATTTATTTATTTATTTATTTAATTTATTTTTTTAAAAATTATTTGAAGCTCTTGAGCAGTGATTGCTTTTTAATCTTTTTCAAAACAAGATACTGGATTTCTTTGACATGTCTAGATTATTATCATGGAAGATTTATACAGCTGTATAACTGCATGGGTTGAAGAAAGCTTGATGATTTCAGCATTGAAATGGCGCTGTGTGGAATGTGCCAGTAAAAGAATCAGTGGAAGCATGGAAATAAAATTATGATAGTCTGGTATCATGCGGTGGAGGGAGGGCTGGAGGTTGTTAAAAACTGGTCACAGTTTGATTTTCTTGGCATTTTGATTGCACTACACGTGAAGTAACATTTCGGAAATTGGTTGGACAGTGCTGACTCACAGTGTTTGAGAAATTGCCTGCTGTTGTTGGGTTGCCTTGAAGTTATTGGGAAAAGCAACAACTTTATTTTTTGGGGCTAGCACCTGTTAAAATTCTTACGGTTTGCTTGCATGTTTCATATGAAGAAAGGGGCTTTGTACTGTTCTTGGAAATGAATTGGTGGACATACTGTTCTAGGTTGATAGTGTCAACTTTCCAACTCTGTGAGTAGGAATCGCATCGGCTTGGCTTGAGTAAGGATTTTAAATAAGTCTAAAATTGAAACATGTCTGTCGCAATTTAGAATTAATGATTTGGATGTGTCTGTGAGGATGAGGAGTAGAAATTCCTGTGCTCTTTCTTTCATCATTGCGCCTGGGTTTTTTTTTTTTTTTCATTTTGTTATTTTAGCAATGATTTGTCGATGTACTTCAATGGTTTTGTTGTTGTTGTTGTCTTTTTACCATCATTATGTGTTTTTACTGCTCTTACAGAGGCCTGCATTTGACCGCTAAAGTGCAAGTTGTCTGTTGAGGTCTCAACCGATCTTAGTTTGAAAGAAGATTCTTTGTGGCAGAACAGAGGCCAAGGTTTGTTTTATAGACAATCGACACTCTAAAAACCACAATGAAATTCTTGTGTATATATATATATATACATACGCATATTTATATATATGGTGTGTGGCGACTTGATCACAGCGTCTTGTTGACGCATCTGTTGCACAACAGAATCCCATAATTCTTCCTTCACTCCCAGTATGAACTGGTCAGCCAAGATGCATGCAGGAATCGGTACTTTTACCTACTGAGTACTTAGTGCACGTGTTGCCTGCTAACTTTAGCCAGTTTCTGTCAGAAAGGTACATTCAAAGTTTTTGCTCTGAATTTTGTTAGCAAATGTGGAGTAGGATGTTAATTTGCTTCTGTGTGATGGGGGCAGTGTGAGTGGGATGGATAGTGTTCTTACCACAGTGGCTAGGACAGGTAATGGGGTGGCCCAGTTCCATGGCACCGTAAGAAAACAGTAGGGAGAGTGAGATGAAAGTATGGATGGTTGGGACACAACTCTGTTACGATCCAGTTGTTGGACTTTACCTGGGATTGCCTGGATCAAGAAATCATTTCTAGATATAACTCATACCCCACACATGAATTTTGGGGTTCTTTTTTTGTTTGCGAGTTGTTTGTACAGTACAGCATGCAGACTGTGATATTAGTGTTAATAACAGCAGTGTGTCGAAGGTTTCCTTCGTTGTGTTCCAGTGCCAGCCGGAGATCAGTTGTGTTCACTCATGGGTTTATGATCATTTTGAAGCACAGCAAAGGATTGGGTGCTTCGTTCTCTGATCCAGGCTTCCTCACACAACAAACAACACAAATCGAAGAACAACATATGTTTGTTTTCAAGTTTGGCAGAGCTAGTCCACATGCAGCCATTAGTGTTGGGCTGCCATGAAGTCACCCATTGCTGAAGACCATGCGCTGCAGACGAGTCTGAATGTTTGAATTCAGTATAGCAATGCAAGGCACAGCACTGATTAAAATGCTGCCATTTGTGGCAGCCTTTAAAAAGACAGGTTCTAGTGTGTTTCACACAGCATTATCCACATATTGCCTTCCAAGAAGAAAAGGTTTAACGCACTGCATTAATTTGGGACTTGCATGTGTATTTTTGAGTGAAAATGTACGTGGGACTTTCCTGTGTATCATAAAACAAAACTTGAG
This sequence comes from Conus canariensis, assembly GCA_033310375.1. Lineage (NCBI taxonomy): Eukaryota > Metazoa > Mollusca > Gastropoda > Neogastropoda > Conidae > Conus > Conus canariensis. Next base: position 31,840,389 of record CM065738.1, read on the forward strand.
AGGGGACTCCCATGTGTTCTGGTTCGAGAGAGGACGTTTCTGTATACTGCTGGAACAGAAGTTGCGTGGGGACTCGGCTACATATTCCTGCAACAAAAAATAAGTGAGAACTTTCCTGTGTATTCTTGGTGTAACAGTGGTGGAGACTTCTGGGGACTTTTCCTTTGCATTTCTGGAACAAATGGTAAGCGGGGGTTTGCTTGTGGGGTGTTCTTGGTACTGAAGTTCAGTGGGGACTTGTGGAACAAAGTTCACAATTAAGATGGGGACTTTCCTGTGTATATTACTGGGCCAAAAGACAAGTGGGGATGTCCTCATGTATTCATGGTGCAGAAATTAAGCGGGGACTTCTGGAACGAAAGATAATTGGGACTTGTTAGTGTCGTCCTGTCACAAAGGTTTTTTTTTTTTTTTTTTTTTTTTAACGTATACACATTTTGTTGTGACTTCTTATGTTTTTTCTGTGGATTCTGTGGTTGAAAATGCACATGGAAGATTTCATTTAGTTGTTGAAAATCCTGTAGATTTTGCATACACCCCCCCCCCCCCCTGCTCTTCTCCCACTGTCCTCTTCTCCCCCCCCCCCCCCCCCCCCCCCCCATATCAAGGCCTTAAAAAAAGTCTATGACAGTTGGGCAAGGGTGCTTGAAATGTCCTTGAAAGTTCGTTTCCACTGTGTGATACCTTGCAAATATCAGTGTCTGTCCATTAATCAGCACATGCCTCACTGTTAACTTGCTAGCGACATGATTTTCTGTGTATGGGTGTATCCACTGTGCTACGTGTAGCGCTTAGGATGTTCAGGCAGTCCTGTGAAGAATAACAACATGGGGGTGTGTAAAGACCCTCTAAAAATCCTTGAAACTGTGTTACTTGTATCCAAATGTAGGGTGTATTTAACACTGCGTTAGACTGAAACCAACCTGTATGAGTATCTCTTGCTTATAGATTTCTGCCATCTTTTTTTTAGCGCTTGCAGGGTTCTGTATCATTTTTAGGCATGGGCTTATGAAAGCCTCTAGGTACTTATGTAATCGTGTATAAAGTTAAGAATATAAGCGTTCGCTTTGTAAGTACATGGAATGGAATGTTCAGTCTTGAATAAAGGTCTTTCAAGACAATAATAATTCATTTCTTTTCTTTCTTTTTTTTTTCCATCTGTTCTTTGGGGATGTGTTGAATCAGTTTGTGATAATCTCTGCTATGGGAATAACCAGGAAGATCATCATGAAAGGTCGGGCCAGGGTCAGAGTTTTGCCGAGTGAGCTGGAGTCTTTCGACCAGTGAGGCGGCCGGGAGAGCTGTGGTAGAGGGTTCCTTCCATGGTGATTTGGACTTCGCCTGTTCAGTGAATCAGGTAGTACACAGGGGAAGTCACACTGAGTGGAGTTGTTTGGGTGCGGTGCTTTATGATGAAAAGTAGCCTCTCAGACATTAATGATGTGCTTTTAAATGAAAGTATGCTGCGTTGGGCTTCAATCTTTCTTTTTTTCTTTCTTTCTTTTTTGTTTGTTTGTAACTATATGCCTGCCATTCATTCTTAATTTTCTCATGCATTTGAACTGGTTATTGTGAGTAAATTACCATGCGCTTGAACCAGTTAAATCATTTCAGATGTGATCTCTCTGATCAGCTGGGTGATTAACTACAACACTTGAATGTAAACGATTCTTACCTCTGAATTTTTCTATGCTGTCTGTTGTCATCACTGATTTAGACAATGATATCGATTTACAGGATATTTTCAGACATGTATCATTCTTAATTTTTATTTCCAGAAAAAAGGGTATGTCTGGCATTTCAAGGAAAGAAAAGGAATAATGGGTATCAGAATTGTCATTGGACAGAATTACAGATGGCAGTATGCTAGAAAGTTTTTTTTTCCCTCCAATTACATATATCAGTGAACTTAAAAGTGAGTTTCAATTTTATTAATGCATATTACAGCTTTACTTATGACCTGTTATCTATGCAAAGCTTTAAAAGATTTGTGTTTTTTTTTTTTTTTTTTTTTTTTTTAGTTTTATTTCATTATGAAGTTCCTGTCTGGTACAAAGATAGTGCAGCATTCTAATGGTAGCATGTATTTTAACACAAAATCTGTGGTTTTTAAATGCCTGTTGTTTTTCCTCCTTGCAACACCAGTTTTGAGTTTTGTGTGTGTGTGTTTCTGTTTGTGTACAAGATAGGAAATGATGCAAGTGTACAGCAGTCCTTCTGTATGTACATGATAATGATTAAAAGTTCTTTTCTTATGACCAGCTGTGGGCATTTTGGAAGAAACTGAATTATTACAGCATGGTGTGGGGTCGTGTAGATGCTTTTCTTTTCGTTCCAATAAAACCTGCATTTTCCCACCTCTTTATGAAACGTGTGGCTACAAAAGAAGAAAAGCATGGTCATGTAGAAGAAACCACTGCACTCAGACAGAGAGACAGACGATAGATTTGTATTTTTACAACACACACACACACACTCTTGCATGCACACACCACACATACACACACGCACACATACACACGCGCGCACACACACACACACACACACACACACACACACGTTTCCAAAGTTATGCTTGAATACATGTGCATTCGTATACACACACATACACACACACACACACTTATACACACACACACACTCACACATACACACACACGCACACACCACACACACGCACACACACACACACACACACACACACACACACATTTCCAAAGTTATACTTGAAGGCATGCGCGTGATTAGCATTATCAAAGTTTTGTTCGCTGATACTCAACAGATTATCCGCTTCGTGTGGGTTGATTTCATCGGAAGTTGAAGGGGAGGTTTTATATTTGAAAAAAAAAAAAAAAGGAAAATAGACAGCAAAATGTCAGTACTCCACAAGAACCACTGATTGCTCCACCCTGTGAAATGAAGTTTTTGTTGAAAAGATAAAACTAAAGAAAGCTAGCAAACTTTCACTCACTGAATTCCTTTCCATCTTTTATGCAAGAGTGGGCCATCGTGTGGGGGTTGGGGGTGGGGGTGGAGGAGTGAAAAGGAAAAAAACATTAATGTTTGAGTCTTGTGTAGGCATCGGTCCTTAACAACAGAATGTGAAAAGTATGTAAAGATAGAGTACAGAATGGGCACCCACACAGATACTTCACCTGCTGTGAACCTTTGAGTTCTAATTAGAGAGCACACAAGAAGACCGTTAGTAAAAGTCACCTTACATGTGCTTGTCAAGTGCCTTTCTGATCACCGCTATTCCCATGTCAACCTTGGAGGGTCCACCATCCACCATTCCATCTACCCCCTCCCTCCTCTCCTAGACTAACCCTGTGACCTTCTGTTCTTTGACTGGAACTCCAAAAACTTCCACTGGTGAGGTCTTTGTGAACATGACCAATTTCCAGGTGTTGAACCAAAGAATCAAACTTTTGCTCTGTGACGACACTTCAGTGGATGCAGAACACTGAGGTGAATGACAATGACAACACTTCAGTGGATGTAGAACACTGAGGTGAATGACAATGACGACACTTCAGTGGACGCAGAACACTGAGGTGAATGACAATGAAGACACTTCAGTGGATGTAGAACACAGGTGAATGACAATGAAGACACTTCAGTGGATGCAGAACACTGAGGTGAATGACAATGACGACACTTCAGTGGATGTAGAACACTGAGGTGAATGACAATGACGACACTTCAGTGGATGCAGAACACTGAGGTGAATGACAATGAAGACACTTCAGTGGATGCAGAACACTGAGGTGAATGACAATGAAGACACTTCAGTGGGTGTAGAACACTGAGGTGAATGACAATGAAGACACTTCAGTGGGTGTAGAACACTGAGGTGAATGACAATGAAGACACTTCAGTGGGTGTAGAACACTGAGGTGAATGACAATGAAGACACTTCAGTGGTGTAGAACACTGAGTGAATGACAATGAAGACACTTCAGTGGATGTAGAACACTGAGGTGAATGAAATGAAGGCACTTCAGTGGATGTAGAACACTGAGGTGAATGACAATGAAACACTTCAGTGGATGTAGAACAACAGGTGAATGACATGAAACACTTCAGTGCATGTAGAACACTGAGGTGAATGATAATGAAGGCACTTCAGTGGATGTAGAACACTGAGGTGAATGACAATGAACACACTTCAGTGGATGTAGAACACAGGTGAATGACAATGAACACACTTCAGTGGATGCAGAACACTGACTGAGGTGAATGACAATGAAGCACTTCAGTGGATGTAGAACACTGAGGTGAATGACAATGAAGGCACTTCAGTGGATGTAGAACACTGAGGTGAATGACAATGAAGACACTTCAGTGGATGTAGAACACTGAGGTAAATGACAATGAACACACTTCAGTGGATGTAGAACACAGGTGAATGACAATGAAGGCACTTCAGTGGATGTAGAACACAGGTGAATGACAATGAAGACACTTCAGTGGATGTAGAACACGAGGTGAATGACAATGAACAGCACTTCAGTGGATGTAGAACACAGGTGAATGACAATGAACACACTTCAGTGGATGTAGAACAGGGAGGTGAATGACAATGAACACACTTCAGTGGATGTAGAACACTGAGGTGAATGACAATGAACCCCTTCAGTGGATGTAGAACACTGAGGTGAATGATAATGAACACACTACAGTGGATGTAGAACACTGAGGTGAATGACAATGAAGACACTTCAGTGGATGCAGAACACTGAGGTGAATGACAATGAAGACACTTCAGTGGATGCAGAACACTGAGGTGAATGACAATGAAGGCACTTCAGTGGATGTAGAACACTGAGGTGAATGACAATGAACACACTTCAGTGGATGCAGAACACTGAGGTGAATGAAATGAAGACACTTCAGTGGATGCAGAACACTGAGGTGAATGACAATGAAGACACTTCAGTGGATGCAGAACACTGAGGTGAATGACAATGAAGACACTTCAGTGGATGTAAAACACTGAGGTGAATGACAATGAAGGCACATATCTTCTCTAGCAGACATGGGCGTTAAACTTGAATGCAGTCATCTAACTGACTCGGCCGGGTCCTATCCAGAATCGCTAAGCCTGACGTATGAGCAATGTTATGTGGTTTGAAAAAAAAAAAAAAAAAAAAAAAAGAAAACTATAAAGGGAAAAAAAAAAGCAGAAAAAAATAAAGCATTACCTTCACCATTCACATATATCATGACGATAGTTTCGAATTCTGCTGCTTTTCATACCATGTTCCTGTGGTGTCCTATGTGTCGATTTCTTTTTTACGTCCGTGCGCGTGGGATGAGATCGTGTGAGAATCGCCGGTATCGGCAAAGTCCTGGAGTCTGTCGTTCGACGAACGAACTGGCGTCCTCTGGCAAGGGGGAGGGGGGGGGGGGGGGGGGGGGGGGGGGGGGGGGCTCAGCGTGGGTTTGAAATGTGTCCTGCACACGTTGGATCGGCACTCTGAAGATCATTTACATGACCCAGCAGCGGCGCTGTGTTTCCGCTGGTTGGCTTCCTCAGGGCGGCCTGAAACCGATGGCTTACTGTGGGTTTCTGATGGTGAGAATTACCGCAGAAAGAGCCAAAGTGTTAAAGTAGAGTAAGAAAGGAGGGGTAGAGGTAAAAGAGGGAGGGAGGGGGGAGTGGCGTGGGAGTAATGGCTCTGGGAAGTAAAAAAAAAAAAAAAAGGGGGGGGGGGGGAGAGGGGAGGGGAAGGGAAAGGTGGAGGGAGGGGCGTGGGGGTGGTGGCAAAGGTAGGGGATGGGGGAGAGCACAGAAGATGAGAGAGAGAGAGAGACGAGAGAGAGAGAGAGTTCCGCACTTGAACTTTGTTTACTAATTCTTCAGACCTATATCTTGAAAGGAGGCAAGTGGCGGCGGGACGAGGGGGAGGAGGGGGGGGGGGGGGGCTGGATTTGATGGATTGGTTAAGCAAGAAAGAAGGTCTTATTTCATCCCAAACATTCGCTTGACTGTGAATGAATTTCAAGAGGAACTCAAAGGAAACCCGCCAGTTAACATGAACAAACAAATTACAAGATAAAACACGACCGTTTTGACCTCATAGATCTTCTTCAGGCAAGATAAAAAAAAAAAAAAAAGCCAAAAATATTCAGGACAATGAAAACGAAAAAATGAGCAGTCACATAATTATCTTCTCAAATTCGGCGCAAGATGGGCGTTGAATGTTTTCATTGTCCTCAATGTCGTTTTCTTCTTACCTGAAAAAGACCTAAGAGG
>CM065738.1:31861647-31876647 GCA_033310375.1 Conus canariensis
CGCACACACACACACACACACGACGCACACACACACACACACACACACACACACACGCACTCACACACACACACACACACACACACACCACACACTTACACACACTCACACACACACACACACACACTTACACACACTCACAAACACACACACACTTACACACACTACAACACACACACACACACACACACACACACACACACACACACACACACACACACACACACACACACACACACACACACGACAGCACAACAAACAAACAATCCCACTCAGCCACCATCCCCTAGGTTTCTTCGCTCATAATCACGGGTACCTTTCAAAGCTTTTAAGCTGTGACGCTATGCAAAGGTTCCCCAAATGAGAGGGCAGGAGGGGAAGGGAGGGGGAGGGGAGGGGAGGGAAGGGATTAACAACAAAAAAACGAAGGGTAGGCGATACTCTGTCACAGAGAAAAAAACACAGAAGACAAGAACACAACACACAACACACAACAACACACACACACACACACACACAACACACACAACACACATACACACACGTCAGAAACGGGGTTAGGTACAACAGGGTTGGGAGACTAAGGAGGGGGCGGAGAATAGAGGGGTAGAAGACAGTGCGAGGAAGCATAGAGGGAGGATAGGGGTAGTGGAGAGAGGGTAGTGGAGATGGAGGGTAGTGGAGATAGAGGGTGTGGAAGAGAGGTAGAGGGTGTGGAGATAGAGGGTAGGGGAAGGGAGGGAGAAGAGGTAGTGAGATAGAGGGTAGTGGAGAAGAGGGTAGTGGAGATAGAGGGTAGTGGAGGGATAGGGTAGTGGAGACAGAGGGTAGTGGAGATAGAGGGTAGTGGAGATAGAGGGTAGTGGAGGACAGAGGGTAGTGGAGACAGAGGGTAGTGGAGACAGAGGGTAGTGGAGACAGAGGGTAGTGGAGGAATAGAGGGTAGTGGAGAGACAGAGGGTAGTGGAGACAGAGGGTAGTGGAGACAGAGGTAGTGGAAGGTGGAACAGAGGGTAGTGGAGATAGAGGGTAGTGAGAGAGACAGAGGGTAGTGGAGACAGAGGGTAGTGAGACAGAGGTAGTGGAGACAGAGGGTAGTGAGATAGAGGTAGTGAGACAGAGGGTAGTGGAGATAGAGGGTAGTGGAGACAGAGGGTAGTGGAGACAGAGGGTAGTGGAGACAGAGGTAGTGAGAAGAGGTAGTGGAGACAGAGGGTAGTGGAGACAGAGGGTAGTGGAGACAGAGGGTAGTGGAAGAAGAGGGTAGTGGAGACAGAGGGTAGTGGAGAGAAGAGGGTAGTGGAGACAGAGGGTAGTGGAGACAGAGGGTAGTGAAGACAGAGGGTAGTGGAGACAGAGGGTAGTGGAAGACAGAGGGTAGTGGAGACAGAGGGTAGTGAGACAGAGGGTAGTGGAGACAGAGGGTAGTGAGACAGAGGGTAGTGAAGACAGAGGGTAGTGGAGACAGAGGGTAGTGAAGACAGAGGGTAGTGGAGACAGAGGGTAGTGAGACAGAGGGTAGTGGAGACAGAGGGTAGTGAGACAGAGGGTAGTGAGACAGAGGGTAGTGCAGACAGAGGGTAGTGGAAGGGAGTGAGACAGAGGGTAGTGGAGAAGAGGGTATGAGACAGAGGGTAGTGGAAGACAGAGGGTAGTGAGATAGAGGGGGTAGTGAAGAAGAGGGTAGTGAGACAGAGGTAGTGGAGAAGAGGGTAGTGAGAAGGGGTAGTGAGAGAGGGTATGAGAGATAGAGGTAGTGAGAAGAGGGTAGTGGATAGAGGATGGAGGAGATAGAGGTAGTGAGGAAGAGGTAGTGAAGACAGAGGGTAGTGGAGAAAAGGGTAGTGGAGGATAGAGGGGTAGTGAAGAAGAGGGTAGTGGAGACAGAGGGTAGTGAAGACAGAGGGTAGTGGAGACAGAGGGTAGTGAAGACAGAGGGTAGTGAGACAGAGGGTAGTGGAAGACAGAGGGTAGTGAGAAGAGGGTAGTGGAGACAGAGGGTAGGTGAAGACAGAGGGTAGTGAAGACAGAGGGTAGTGAGATAGAGGGTAGTGGAGAGACAGAGGGTAGTGGGGAGGACAGAGGGTAGTGAAGACAGAGGGTAGTGAGAGACGAGGGTAGTGGGAGACAGAGGGTAGTGGAGACAGAGGGTAGTGGAGAGGGTAGTGAGACAGAGGGTAGTGAGACAGAGGGTAGTGAAGAAGAGGGTAGGGGAGGAGATAGAGGGTAGTGAGACAGAGGGTAGTGGAGACAGAGGGTAGTGGAGATAGAGGGTAGTGAGAAGAGGGTAGTGGGAGGAGACAGAGGGTAGTGAAGACAGAGGGTAGTGGAGACAGAGGGTAGTGGAGGGATAGAGGGTAGTGGAGGAGACAGAGGGTAGTGGAGGATAGAGGGTAGTGGAAGACAGGAGGGTAGTGAGAGATAGAGGGTAGTGGAGACAGAGGGTGAGCTGGGGAGGAAGAGGGTAGTGGAGACAGAGGGTAGTGGGAGATAGAGGGTAGTGGAGACAGAGGGTAGTGGAGACAGAGGGTAGTGGAGACAGAGGGTAGTGAGACAGAGGGTAGTGAAGACAGAGGGTAGTGGAGATAGAGGGTAGTGGAGAAGAGGGTAGTGGAGAAGAGGTAGTGGAGACAGAGGGTAGTGAGAGATAGAGGGTAGTGGAGACAGAGGGTAGTGGAGACAGAGGGTAGTGGAGACAGAGGGTAGTGGAGAGATAGAGGGTAGTGGAGATAGAGGGTAGTGGAGATAGAGGATAGTGGGAGTAGAGGGTAGTGGAGATAGAGGGTAGTGGAGATAGAGGGTAGGGGAGACGAGGGTAGTGGAATAAAAGGGTAGTGGAGATAGGGGGTGTGGGGAAAAAAAGGGGGGTATGGAGAAAAAGGGTAGTGGAAAAAAGAGGTAGGGGAGGGGGGGGTAGTGGAGAAAGGGTATGGAATAGAGGGTAGTGGGGGGGTAGGGGTAGGGGGAAAGAGGGTAGTGGATAGGGGGGGGGGGGAAAAAAAGGGGAAAAAAGGGGAGAAGAGGGTAGTGGAGATAGGGGGTTAGTGGAGGAGATGGGGGTTTTAGGGGGGGGTAGAGGTAGTGGGGTAGAGGGTGGTGGGGGTGGGGGGTTTTGGGGGGGGTAGGGGGTAGGGGAAAGGGGTAGGGGAGTAGAGGGTAGTGGAAAGAGGGTAGTGGGGGGGAGGGTAGGGGGGAAGAGGGTATGGGGGAAGGGAGGGTGGGGGAAAAGTAGAGGGTAGTGGGGGAGGAGGGGGGGGAGAAGAGGGTATGGAAAAGGGGGGTAGGGGAGGAGGGTAGTGAGAGTAGAGGGTAAGGGAGGTAGGGGGGTAGGGGGGGTGAGGGTGGTGGGGAAAAAGGGGGTGTGGGGGTGGGAGGGTAGGGGAAAAGGGGGTAGGGGAGTGGGGGGGGGTGGAGATAGAGGGTATGGGGGAGAGGGTAGTGAATAGAGGTAGGGGAGTAGAGGGTAGGGGGGAAGAGGGGGGGAAAAAGGGAGGGTAGGGGGGTAGGGGGTGTGGAGATAGAGGGTAGTGGATAGAAAAAATGGAGTAGGGGGTAGTGGAGGAGGTAGGGAGATGGGGGGGGGTATTTGGAGATAAAGTAGTGGAGGTAAGGGATTTGGGGAGAAGGGGGATTTGGAGGTAGGGGGGTATTGGAATAAGTGTGGATAGGGGTGGGGGAATGGGGGGGGGGAAAAAAAAAAAAGGGAAAGTAGTAGAGGGAAATGGATAAAGGTATGGGTGGGGTTGGGGGGAGTAAAGGGGGGGTGAGGTGGGGTGGGAGGGTATTTGGGGGGGGGGGGTTTTGGGGGTTTGGGGGGGGGAATAAATATGGTTTTAAGGAGGGTGGTGGGATGAGGGAATGGGTGGGGGTGTGGAGTAAAGGGGGGGTTTTGGGGTTTGGGGAGGAGGGTAGGGGGGGGTTAGGGTTTTGGTTTTAAGGGTATTTTAAAATTGGGTGGGAAAGGTTTTTGGGTTTTAGAGGGTAAAAGATAAGGGGGGGAAATTGGGGGTTGGTTTTTTTGGGTGGGGGTTTTTGGGGAATTTTAAATTTTATTTTTAAGGGTTTTTTGGGGAATTTTGATAAAATTTTGGGGTTTTGGAGATGGGGTTTTGTGGGGGGGGTTTTTAGGTTGGGGGTTGGGGGTTTTGGGAAAAAAAGGGGGGTTTTGGGGATGGGGGTTTGGGGAAAAAAGGGGAGGTGGGGGAGTTTTTTGGGGTTTTGGGGTTTGGGGGGGAAAAGGGGGAAAGGGGTGGGGGTGTGGAGAAAAAATTTTAAAATTTTTGGGGGTTGGGGAAAGGGGGTGGGGTTGGGGATGGGGTGGGAATAAGGGGGGGGGGTTGGGGGTAGTGGAGGTAAGGTAGGGGGTGAGGGTGTGGAGAAAAGGGGGTTTTTGGTGGGGGGTTTTGGGGGTGGGGTTTTTTTTTTGGGGGTGGGTAGGGTAAAAATGGGGGGGGGGGGAAATTTGGGGGTAGGGGATAGGGGGGGGGGGAAATAGGGGTAGTGGAAAAAATTTTGGGGGTGGGGGTGGGGGTATGAGTGGGGGTAGGGGGGGAAGGGGGGGTGGTTTTAAAGGGGGGGGATAAATTTTAAAGGGGGTTTAAAAAAGGGGGGGTTTTTTTTGGGGTGGGGGGGTTTTAGTAAATTTAGGGGGGGGGGGGGGGGGGGTTTTATAAAAAATATTTTGGGGGGGGGGGGTTTAAAAGGGGGAAAAGGGGGGGGGAAAAAAGGGAGGGGAGTGGGGGGTATGGAAAAAAGGGGGGTAAAGGTGGGGGGGAAGAGGAAAGGGGAAAGTAAAAGTAATTAGAGGGTGGGGGGTGAGGGGAAAAAAAATTAATTGGGAGTAAAATTGGAGGGGGGGTTATAAAGGGGGTGGGGTTGAGTGGGGGGGGTTTAAAAAAAAAAGGGGTTTAGGTGGGGTTAAATAAAGAAGGGGGTATTATTAAGGGGAAAATGGAGATTAGATGGGGGAAATAAATTGGGGAATTTTTAAGGGTGTTGGAGGGGGGGGAGGGGGGGAAAAAATTAAAGGGTTTTTTGGGAAAAATTTTTAAAAATTTTAAGGGGGTTTTTTTTTAAAATTTTAAAGGGGTTTAATTTTAAAAGAAAGATTTTTAAATTTTAAAGGGTTAAATTTTAAAATTTTTTTTAAAAGGGGGGGGGGAGGGTAATGGGGATAAGGTAGTGGGGGTTTGGTTTTTTAAGAAAGGGGGGAAAAAGGGGGGGTTTTGGGGTTTTTTGGGTAAGGGGTTTTTTGGGGGTGGTTTAAAATTTTTTTGGGGGTTTTGGGGGTTTTTGGGGGGTTTTGGGGGGGGAAGGGGAGTAGTGGGTTTTTGGGGGGGATTTGGGGGAGTTTAGATAAGGGGTTGGGGCGGGGTAAAAGTAATAAAGGGGGGGTTTTTGTTTTTTTTTTTTGGGGGGTTTTTTTGGGGGTTTTGGGGTTTTTGGGGAATAGATAAGGGGTAGTTGGGGGATAGGGGGGAAAAAGGGGTTTATGGGGGGTTTTTAGTGAGGTGGAGGGGGGGTTTTTTGGGGAAAATTTTTTTTAATAAGTTATTTGGGGTTTTTTTTTTTAAGGGAAATTTTTGGAATTAGTTTTAAAAGGGGGTTTTTAAAGGGGGAAATTTGGGAGGGATGATTTTTAGGGGGGAAAAATTTTAAGGGGAATTTTTTTTTGGGGATTTTTGGGGTCTTTTAGTTTAAGTTTTGCATCCACCCATTTGAGGAGAGTTTTGAAAAGGGGGGGGGGGGGGGGAAAAAAACCCCTTTTTTAATAAATTTAATTTTTGGAAAAAAAATTTTTAAAAAGGAATGGAAAAACTTTTTCTTGGGGGTTTGGGGGGTTGGTATTTTTATTAAAGGGGGTTTTTAAGGGGGGATTTTTTTGGGGTTTTTTGGGGGGGTTTGGGGAAAAGTTTTTGCCAGTTCCGAGGCAGTTAGGATATTTATTTGCTCCCCCCCATGTTTCAATGGCATTTTGGGAAAATCATTTTATTGCATCCCCCCCAGTTTCAGATGGCGTTAATATCATTTTATTGACCCCCGCCAGTTTCAGATGGCATTAGGATATCATTTTATTGCATCCCCCCCTTTTTTTTCAAGGTGTTGGGGGATGTTTTCGACCCCTTTTTTCCAAAATTTCATCGATGTCACGCACTGTGACTTTTGGGGGACGGGAAAAGTCTCCTCATTTAAAAAAACCTGGCGTTCCCTTTGAATCACCCTGCGTTTTTTGCGCAGATTTCAAAACCCAAAAAGGGCTTTTCCACGTTTAAGGAGGGTTTTTCCGGGGGAAGGGCATCTTTGTCCTTACTTCTCTTGCTTTTCTTTTGTCAGGTCCTTCACAATCTAAAAAAAACTTTCTTTTGTGTATTTTTTAGAAAATAGTTGTCCAGTTTTTTTTTTTTTTTTTTGATGTCCTGCTTTCTGTGTGTGTTTTTGTTATCGTTGTCCAGGCTTTTTTTTATTATTTTTTTTTTTTACTATGTCCTGCTTTCTTAGTATTTTAAAAGTTGTCCAGGGGTTTTTTGATGTCCTGCTTTCTTTATGTATATTGTCCAGGGTTTTTTGATGTCCTGCTTTCTTTGTGTTTTTATAGTTGTCCAGGCTTTTTTGATGTTCTGCTTTCTTTGTGTTTTTATAGTTGTCCAGGCTTTTTTGATGTCCTGCTTTCTTTGTGTTTTTATAGTTGTCCAGGGTTTTTGATGTTCTGCTTTCTTTGTGTTTTTGAGTTGTCCAGGCTTTTTTGATGTTCTGCTTTCTTTGTGTTTTTATAGTTGTCCAGGCTTTTTTGATGTTCTGCTTTCTTTGTGTTTTTATAGTTGTCCAGGCTTTTTTGATGTTCTGCTTTCTTTGTGTTTTTATAGTTGTCCAGGCTTTTTTGATGTTCTGCTTTCTTTGTGTTTTTTATAGTTGTCCAGGCTTTTTTGATGTTCTGCTTTCTTTGTGTTTTTATAGTTGTCCAGCTTTTTGATGTTCTGCTTTTTTGTGTTTTTATAGTTGTCCAGGCTTTTTTGATGTTCTGCTTTCTTTGTGTTTTTTAGTTGTCCAGGCTTTTTGATGTTCTGCTTTTTTGTGTTTTTATAGTTTGTCCAGGCTTTTTTGAGTCCTGCTTTCTTTGTGTTTTTATAGTTGTCCAGGCTTTTTTGATGTTTGCTTTCTTTGTGTTTTTATAGTTGTCCAGGCTTTTTTGTGTTCTGCTTTCTTTGTGCTTTTATAGTTGTCCAGGTTTTTGATGTCCTGCTTTCTTTTGGTTTTTATAGTTGTCCGGGGTTTTTGATGTTCTGCTTTCTTTGTGTTTTTATAGTTGTCCGGGTTTTTTTTTGATGTCCTGCTTTCTTTGTTTTTATAGTTGTCCAGGGTTTTTTGATGTCCTGCTTTCTTTGTGTTTTTATAGTTGTCCAGGGTTTCTGATGTCCTGCTTTCTTTGTGTTTTTATAGTTGTCCAGGCTTTTTTGATGTTCTGCTTTCTTTGTGTTTTTTTAGTTGTCCAGGGTTTTTGATGTCCTGCTTTCTTTGTGTTTTTATAGTTGTCCAGGGTTTTTGATGTCCTGCTTTCTTTGTGTTTTTATAGTTGTCCAGGGTTTTTGATGTCCTGCTTTCTTTGTGTTTTTATAGTTGTCCAGGGTTTTTGATGTCCTGCTTTCTTTGTGTTTTTTTAGTTGTCCAGGGTTTTTGATGTCCTGCTTTTCTTTGTGTTTTTTATAGTTGTCCAGGGTTTTTGATGTCCTGCTTTCTTTGTGTTTTTATTAGTTGTCCAGGCTTTTCTGTTGTCCTGCTTTCTTTGTGTTTTTATAGTTGTCCAGGCTTTTTTGATGTTCTGCTTTCTTTGTGTTTTTATAGTTTCCAGGCTTTTTTGATGTTCTGCTTTCTTTGTGTTTTTATAGTTGTCCAGGCTTTTTTGATGTTCTGCTTTCTTTGTGTTTTTATAGTTGTCCAGGCTTTTTTGATGTTCTGCTTTCTTTGTGTTTTTATAGTTGTCCAGGCTTTTTTGATGTTCTGCCTTTCTTTGTGTTTTTATAGTTGTCCAGGGTTTTTTGATGTCCTGCTTTCTTTGTGTTTTTATAGTTGTCCAGGCTTTTCTGATGTTCTGCTTTCTTTGTGTTTTTATAGTTGTCCAGGGTTTTTGATGTCCTGCTTTCTTTGTGTTTTTTATAGTTGTCCAGGGTTTTTTGATGTTCTGCTTTCTTTGTGTTTTTTATAGTTGTCCAGGCTTTTTGATGTTCTGCTTTCTTTGTGTTTTTATAGTTGTCCAGGCTTTTTTGATGTTCTGCTTTCTTTGTGTTTTTATAGTTGTCCAGGCTTTTCTGATGTCCTGCTTTCTTTGTGTTTTTATAGTTGTCCAGGCTTTTTTGATGTTCTGCTTTCTTTGTGTTTTTATAGTTGTCCAGGCTTTTTTGATGTCCTGCTTTCTTTGTGTTTTTATAGTTGTCCAGGGTTTTTTCGATGTCCTGCTTTCTTTGTGTTTTTATAGTTGTCCAGGGTTTTTTGATGTCCTGCTTTCTTTGTGTTTTTATAGTTGTCCAGGCTTTTTTGATGTCCTGCTTTCTTTGTGTTTTTATAGTTGTCCAGGCTTTTTTGATGTTCTGCTTTCTTTGTGTTTTTATAGTTGTCCAGGCTTTTTTGATGTTCTGCTTTCTTTGTGTTTTTATAGTTGTCCAGGCTTTTTTGATGTTCTGCTTTCTTTGTGTTTTTATAGTTGTCCAGGCTTTTTTCGATGTCCTGCTTTCTTTATGTATAGTTGTCCAGGCTTTTTTTCGATGCCCGACTTTCTTTGTGTTTTTGTAGTTGTCCAGGTTCATTTTCCTATGTCCTGCTTTCTTTGTGTGGTTTTTTTTTTTTCATAGTTGTCCAAGCTTTTCTGATGTCCTGCTTTATTTGTGTTTTTGCTGTTGTCCAGACTCTTTTTTCGATGTTCTGCCATCTTTGTGTTTTTGTAGTTGTCCAGGTTCATTTTTCGGATGTCCTGCTGTTTTAGTGTTTTCATAGTTGTCCAGGCTCTTCTCGATGTCCTCACATCATTATTTGACCAGCTTTCCGGTGTGTTCTCCAATTAAAAAAAATGTTTTTTTAAAACTGATTCTCTTGTTATAAACAAACACTTTATTTCTCCCTTCCGTCTTCTGTAGTGGTTTTAAGGTCTTTCTGGCGTCATACACATCTCCAAGATGTTGGTTGAGATCCGTGAGTTTGGTGTGCATCTAGGCATACCTAGACCTCCATTGCTGTTTCTGTCATCACTTGGTTGACATTGTTTGTGAGGGCCTCAAGGTCTTCTCCTAAGAAAAGCGGTGGGGGGGTGAATTTACCTTGTATAGCTGCTTGGAATTTGTACAGCGATGACAGAATCTTTCAGTTGATCAAGATTGAAGGTGAGACGGGTGGGTTTTTTTTTCACTCCCCTCTTGTTAATCAAAGTACGTTTGAGGGAAAAAATAAAAAGGTAGTCGAAGTTGGAAAAATTGTAGAGGAGTAAGAAAACGCAAAAAAAGATGAATAGAAAGAAAAGAAAAGAAAGAAAGAAAGAAAAGAAAGAAAGAAAGAAAAAGAAAAACCAAACTTGTAGAAGATCGGATGGAGAAGAAGATAGTTGGAAAGAAGAAGAAGGGGTGGAGACAAAAACCAACCAACAAACAACAAAACTGGAAAGGGTAGAAAAATAACAGGAGAAAACTGCACAGAGTAGAACAAAATTATGGGGAAAATGACAAAGGTACGACCATTCTCAACGCACCAATGGTTTGCAAGGAACTGACAGTCGACAGTCCAAGAGAGAGGAGGAGAGAGAGAGAGAGAGAGAGAGAGAGAGAGAGAGAGAGAGAGGGGTGGGGGTGGGGAGAAAGGTCCAACCCTATGGGACTAATAGAAATCACAGGCGGTGAGAGAGGTAGGGGACAGGGATGGAGGTGGAGGGGTGGGGGTGGAAGGAGAGAGAGGAAACGTGGGAGTGTCGGAAGAAGGTCATAACGAGAAGAAGAGCAGTGCTGCTATTCACCGTGTCTCGTTTGGCTCCCACGCTATAATGGAGGTACGGTGGGGGCTTGGGTGAGACGACTGCTAGACCGAGGGCAGACGGAGAGGGCAGTATAATGGCAGGGTACAGAAAATACAGGTCTACGTTCTGGCCACACGCCTCCATTAGGATTTTGCGCCAGAACTCTGTATGTCAGCGTTTTGAGGCCTAGCTACAATAAGTTCGAGCCAGCATTTAATATCAGACTAATAATTGATCTGAAGAACAACTCCCCCACCAATTACTTTCCTTGCCGATTGTCATGTGAATGAGGAAGAAGTGATGTGAATGGGAAAGTTTCATATCAATTAAGAGATTTTGTAATTTTTGCAATTGTGGAATGGAACCTACGGGTTTGATGCTTTTTTGTATTCAGGGAGTGCAACCGCCAGTGATGCGGAAGAGTAGGACGCTGAGTGGATTGTGAAGTGTGTTCACCCAATGTGAGGAAGGGTGGAAGATTATTGTTACTTCAGAGGAGCTCTGGACACAGACATAGGAGGATGTCTGGTTGTAACCCTCTTTGGGTTAAACATAGGACTAGGATTGTCCGATGCAACCCTGGGTTGGGTGTGCTATATAATTGGACTGGTTTGTCCGATGCAACCCTGGTTTGGGTGTGCTTACCCTTGGTGGGTGTAATATGCCTGGCGTGGCAAGTTCACTCGAGTATAGAGTGTAGATGTAGACTGGAAGTCTACTAGGGTAGGCTTGTCGCTTATTCCCTAGAAGGTGAGTACCAGTTGGGGTTGTAAACTGGTTAAAGCAATTACAGTAAAGGTGTAATTGTAATGATAACAGAAGTTTGATAATTATAAAGATTTGATGATATTGCGCTATTTAGGAAAAAGAGAAAGATGAACGTTGAACGCGAAAAGAAGAGAAGAATTGAAAAATAAATAAATAAAATATTGTTGTATAAAGATTTCTTTCTGTACCCCAACTGTAGGTAGGAATAGGTTGGCGGAACAGACTCATGTGAGTATTCTATATTGATCTTGGAGTGAATGTGAAAGGAGTTAAAAAGGAGCTATGAATAATAAGAGAGAAAGAGAAAGAACAAATAAAATTCATTTTAGAGGTTAACCCTGGACCTAGGGTTTCGTTACAGAATCCCTCAGCGTCCAGTGGTGGTCCAGTGGTGGTCCAGTGGTGGTCCAGGCTTGAGCTGTACGAGCCTAGTGAGAGTCCAGGCTGTGGTGGTTCAGAGGTGGTACAGCCAAGTGAAAGAAAGCTCCTCGACAAGTCAAGATGACTTGTCTTTATTGATGCTATTTAATATAAGAACTGATAGTGTAACATGTGTGTGAGTGTGTTGGATTTTTGGTAAAACTTTGAATATTGCATTATTGTTTCTATGTGGGGAATTATCTTGTGAAGAGAAGTAATTGTTGGAAAATGCAGTGAAATGCAAAGAAAATTAAAACCCTTTTCTTTGTGAGTAAAGGGAGCGTTTTATAGAAAACTCAATTCAATTGTGATAGTGCTCCTTTGGGTGAATGGAGTGATTGCGTGTTGTGTACGAAGTAAGCATACTGTGTTTGTGAATGCAAGTGTGTATGTTCACAAACATGGGTGTGTGACACCGATGGAATCATATACAATCTTCAAATACGTGACCTTCCCCTTAGTTGACGTCACATTTCAGGCCTTCGCACATGTATGCAAGCTTCCCCGAAGCTGGAGTATGGCTGCCTTAATGGCGGGATAAAAAAAAAAAAACCGGTCATACACACAAAACTCCACTCCCTTTGTTGGGTAGATGGGATTAATACTTGCCTGTCCATGTAGGGAGTGTCCGCAGGGGTATCAGCCTGCGTACGCAGAAGAAGAAGAAGAAGGCCTTTGCACTCACCCGTGAGTCTATCTTTGCGCCATCGGGAAGGCCGCCCCACATAGTCCCATTCCTTCACTTTTAATCTGTCTTGTTTGAAACCACCTGGCTGGTACCTTGATGGCCATATGAAAGAAAATGAGGAGAATCAACTTTCAGACACGATGAAAAAAAAAATCTAATCACGCCAGTCTACAAATATTCGACACCTTAAGCAAAGAGAGAAAGTAATTTTTTCTTTTGTTGTTGTTGTTGTTGTTGCGAAGGTGAAACAAAGAAGTATGAATTCCCAACATATAGTCTAAAACGAATTCCTATGTATTGCCCGTCGTACTAACTGGGAACAGAGTAGTGGGTTGCTAGTAACACACAAAACAGAAGAGGGTGTGTATGGCTTGACCAGTTTGTAGTGGTGTTCACGAAGAGTCCAGAAACTGCACAGGAAAGTAAAATGGCTCTGGCATAATAAAAATACACTGTGTACGTATTGCTGCGTTGCTTCCGCGTCACCGGTACGTGAATAAATATTGATGGTCACTGAAGCAAAACGCCTTTACCGTTCTGAATTAGAGTAACGGGTTCATCTACCATTCAATCAGGAAAATAACGAATGGAAAGAAAGAAGGACAGACAAAAGAACATGAACGTGAAGAACAAAGAAAATATCTTTTGAAAACAAAAGAAAAAGTATTGAAAAAATGGGAAAAAAGGGAGTTCGCTCTTTTGTCTTTGGAACACATAGCAATTCCTCTCTTCCTGGTTGAGTGAAATGTACAAGGGCCATCCATCAAGAAGGAAGAAGATTCCAACGTGCGTGGGTTTCGAACAAGAAAAGCCAGAAAAGTAGACCTATAGTGGTTGCAAGTAGGCAGGGGGAGGTAGTAAGGGGTGCGAGTAGGGGTGGGGGTAGGGTAGGGGTAGGGGTAGGGCGGTTGATATGGAGGATAAAGGCTTGTCTGTGTTTGTGCGTGTGATAGTGAACGAACAGTCTGAGCCGGCAACAGGATGGGCTTTATTACCATTGACATGGCTCAATGTGATCATGTGTTCAGATGAGGATGTCATCAGTATATGTATGTATATATGTATGTATGTATGCATGCATGTATGTATAGTATAGTATGTATGTATGTGTGTATGTCTGTCTGTCTGTCTGTCTGTCTGTCTGTATGTATGTATGTTTGTGTGTGTATGTATGTATATATGTACCTCTCTACCTCTCCTCTCTCTCTCTCTCTCTCTCTCTCTATATATATATATATATATATATATTTGTCTGTCTGTCTGTCTGTGTATATCTATCTACCTATCTGTCTGTCTGTCTGTATATCTATCTACCTATCTGTCTGTCTGTCTGTCTGTCTGTCTATCGAGAGAGGAAAATGAATTGTGTAGTAAACTAAATGTGACTGTAATCCTTACACTGTTTAGATGTTTAGAAGTGGACAGCTTCATTCTTTAAAAAGGAAGGAGTTGAACTACACGCCAACACAAAACTAATACACAAACTGTCATAAAACTCGATTCCATGTTTTTTTTGTCAGCCTGAAGCTAAATGCTTTCCTTTACAAAATTTCGCGAAAAAAAAAAAAAAAAAGTATTTGTGGAGAAATTGAACATGTTACAACCCAGCATCTTTTTGTTTGTTGTTGTTGTTGGCCATATCTTTACAACGAAAATTCTGAGTTCCCATAGCATTATAAAGCAAACAGCATTTTTAACGTCCCCCCCCCCCAGGTCTTGAATATATTGTTAGTGCTTTGACGCTTAACTCAGTGGGCCCATTTAAAAAAATTTTTTTTATCAGGATCGCTTACACTGTTGACTGTGCTTCATTTTACGCCTGTCTCAGAACTCCCTGACTTTGTGGCTTGACCAATGGGCAGTCATTTCTTTTAGCATTGAATAAGTGTGGTGGACGCTTTACTTTACTCTTAGGCCAGAACTGCCTTTTACCCTTCTGACCGTTTTTTGGTTAATACTGAGCTGGATTCCCTCTGGCACAGACACTAAGCTGTATATAATTATGTCTAGCCATCTGCATGTACCAAACACGCATCAGGGCGATCTGTCCTGTCATCACTCATTTCCTATTCCTGTCTTCATACACACACACACACACACACACACACACACACACACACACACACACCACACACACACACATACACAGACACACAGGCGCAGACAGACAGACAGACAGACCGACAGACACGCACACACACACAACACACACACAGATAGACACAGACACACAGACACAACACACACACAGACACACACAGACACACACAGACACACACAGACACACACAGACACACAGACACACACACACACACACACACACACACACACACACACACATATAAAAAAAAATTGCCAAACATTACGTAAAATCACTAACAGGGAAAGACTTTAAATTAAAGAATACAAGAACAAACAACGCCCCCCCCCCCCCCCCCCGGCGCATTCACACATGCACGCACACTCACACGCACACACACGCACGCACACACGCACACACACACACACACACACACACACACACACACACACACACACACACACAACGCACGCACGCGAGTGCTTGCTTGCTTTCAGACACAGAGAAAGAAGGGCTGAGAGAGAGAGAGAGAGAGAGAGAGAGAGAGAGAGAGAGAGAGAGAGAGAGAGAAGACACGAGGCGATCGTCACAACTTTGATCATGTAGCATGTTTTGTGTGTGTGTGTGTGTGTGTGTGTGTGTGTGTGTGTGTGTGTGTGTGTGTGTGCTCGTATATATACATTATCTCAAAGGAAGACTGACCCGCGTGTTGGCTTCTATGCAAATGGGTGTGTGGGTGTGTTCTTCGTCTGTCTGCAGTAGTGACTCATTCAATGTCATATGTCGACTGATAATAACCGGACGTTAGGAAGGAACAATAACGGAGTTAGGAAGGAACGTGGGGGGGGGGGGGGGGGGGGGGGGGGGGGGGGGGGGGGGGGGAGGGGAGAGGGGAAGGGGGAGGGAGGAGCGAATCTGGAGGATGGAGGTGGTGAGGAGAGGAGGGGAGGGGAGGGGAGGGGTGGTAGTGATAATGAGTTGATGGGTCTGTCTGCGTGTCTGTCTTTATATCTCTTCGTCTGTCTCTCATTGTTTCTCCGTTTATATCACTTA
>CM065738.1:31884147-31886647 GCA_033310375.1 Conus canariensis
CAGTATCTTAGGGTTGATCGTAAGAACAATGAAGAAGACACACGACCTGTTGGAATCTGCTGGAAAAGCCGACGGGAGAAAAAATCATTGCAAGCGAATATGTACAGCATGTCAACAAATGGACACTTTTTTTCTCCTCTCCATTTGTGCAGGGTATGGCGTAAGCGCGTAAGGTCTGCGTCCCATCCTCGACCTGTGTGTGCTGCGCGCGCGCGCGCGCGTGTGTGTGTGTGTGTGAGTGTGTGTGTGAGTGTGTGTGTGAGTGTGTGTGGTGTGAGTGTGTGTGTGAGTGTGAGTGTGTGTGTGTGTGTGTGTGTGTGTGTGTGTGTGTGACTCTGTGTGTGTGACTGTGTGTGTGTGACACTGTGTGTGTGTGTGTGTGTGTGTGTGTGTGTGTGTGTGTGTGTTGTGACTCTGTGTGTGTGTGTGTGTGTGTGTGTGTGTGTGCGCGCGCGCGCGCGCGCGCGTGTGTGTTTTAATACATTTCAACGAGTGAATGCGTCTATTAAAGAAAACAGACATTTCATGTGTTTCTTTATTTATAAACAAAATCGCCTTGCACATAACAAACACGGCCACGGACGGTCGTAGACATACCTGCCACGACTGTCTTTTCGTAACGATTTTTGTGTGTCATCATCATCACCGCTGATCTCTGCTGACACAACATCACACAAGATCGAACGGGTATCAGTCATGACGGAGGCTTAGGCTTACATGCATCTCTAGACCTCTCGTCTCACAGTCATGGGCAACACGACAGAGGGTGGTTTCGATCCAGGCAGATTTTTCGTGTCGCGTATATGCATTAAACAAAGGAATGACATGATTGGGAGGAAGGGAGGTGGGGGGGGGGGGGGGGGGGGGGGGTTGGGTTGTCACCCAGTACTTGGCTCCATATCTTCTTGTACCTAAACGGGGAATTTTATCATGGATTTCCTTGTGGTAGTAATGTTTCTTTTTTTTTTTTTTTAAATTAAGGTTTGCCTTGATTCAGCGGGGGGCTCTTTTATTACTGTTGCTGCTTTGTTTTCCTTAGGGAAACTTGCTCGACGTTCATTTTCCGTGTTTTTTATTATTCATTCATTCTGGCACAGACATTTTGAGGATAAAGTTAAAGACCGACAGACAGACAGACAGACAGACAGACAGACAGACAGAGAAAGGGAGACAGAGATGATGGGAGAGAGGTGAGACAGAGAGAGAGACGGGGGGGGGGGGGGGGGGGGGGAGAGAGAGAGAGAGACAGTCCAGTTGGATGTGTGTGTGTGTGTTGTGTGTGGGCGTGCGTGGTAGTGTGTGTGTGTGTGTGTGGCGCGCGCGCGCGCGCGGTGGTGTGTGTGTGTGGTGTGGTGTGGGTGTGCGTGTGTGTGTATGTGTGTATGTATATGTGTGTGTATATGTGTGTATATGTGTGTGTGTGTTTGTATGTGTGTGGACGTGTTTGTATGTGTGTGTGTGTGTATGTGAGAGAGAGAGAGAGAGAGAGAGAGAGAGGAGGTGAGAGGAGAGGGAGAGAGGAGAGAGAGAGCGCACATCTGTAGGTTTCTGTCTGAAAATTTCCCCTGTCTGTAAAGGGGTGGTGGAAAAATCACAGAAAAGCGACACGTGCACGCATGAGAAATAGCACACTTCACACACACACACACAAAACACACACGCACACACACACGCACACACACACCACACCACACACACACACACACACAAACAACACAGATACACACCACACACACCACACAACACACACACAAATTCTACCTTCCTTAACTCCCCCCACGCCCACCCGTGTCTCCCTTCCCCTCTTCTTCACCCAATCAAGCCCAGCTAGTTTGCTGACAGTGATACTTTATCGAGAGAGAGAGAGAGAGAGAGAGAGAGAGAGGAGAGAGAGAGAGAGAGAGAGAGAGAGAGAAAGCGGCATTCACTGATTCACTGCAGTGTTGTGTGTCCCTAACAACAGTATACCCAGCAGTTGAGGCATTGCCTGTGGCGGGGCCTCCTCCGCTTCCTGGTCTGTGGGCGGCGACCTCCCCCAACCCCCACTCCCCGTATCATAATTTGACAGACCCGAGGTAGAGAAGATTGATCCTTCTGCTGCATGTTGTCTCTCCTCCCCCGTGGGGATACCGGGGGGTCTTTTGTACAAATAGTTCCCCCCCTCTGGACATTCTGTGCTAGTAACGTCCCCTTTTCCTTTCGCTCTCAGTAACTCTGTCTCCTCCTTTGCTGTACTGTCGTCTACTGTCCTTTCTGTCTATCATATCTTTTATCTGTCTTTTTCCACAACCTCTTCCCACAAATTTCTGCACTCAACGAAGTCGGAAGGAGTGAACTGACTATGCTCTCGAGTTTTGTGTGAGTGTCCCAACAGGGTTAAACGAGTTCACACGCTACCAGATACTGGAACGCTGAAGAAGAAGAAGAAGAAGAAGAAGAAGAAGAAGGAGAAGAAGAAGAAGAAGAAGAAGAAGAAGCTGTCTGTTCCCCTTCTGCCCCA
>CM065738.1:31899147-31906647 GCA_033310375.1 Conus canariensis
GCTCCTTAAGTCAGGCCTTGGTGCATTAATTTTTGGTGTGCAGCCACATAATTAGACTTTGACTCAAACGCACACATACTCGCCACAGACGTGGCTGTGACGGGAGCAATGCAAACGTGACCACCTCGAGAACTGGGCATGAAGAGCCACAGATTCTGATACACTTTTTTGGCAAGGTCAGCGGGGATACGGACGATAAAATCATGGAGTTATGCAGTTGGTTTTTAAATTAAACTACGCGACAACGCTGTCCTCTGAGCTTCCAGTCAAAACACATCCAATCGCCGACCGGGCCTGAGACACACACACACACACACACACACACACACACACACACACACACACACACACACGCACACACACACATACACACACGCGCGCGCGCGCGCACACACACACACACACAAACATATATATATATATATCACAACACATGCAATCGCCGACCAGGCTAGACACACACACACACACACACACACACACACACACACACACACACACACACTATATATATATATATATATATATATATATCCAATCGCCGACCAGGCCTGAGAGATACACACACATGCAGTGTTGGTCAGAAAATAATTATGAGCAGCAATGTCGTAGACGTATACGCCTAAAGAGGATGAAGTCTAGGTCCAGTTTTTTCATTTCGGTCCCCCGGCACACTCAGCCAAGGATAGGATGAGAGCCCATGGGGAGTGGGTGGTGGGGGGGGGGGGGGGGGGGGCGGATGATGACTTTCTCAAAACGGGGTTCAAACCTACTCTCCGCTAGCCACGTCTCCTGACACAACCACGTTGGTTGCTTTGCTCTGATTGGTCCAGGCCTCTGTGCTAATCACACGATAATGAGCCGGGTACTAAAGGGAGTGAATCATTGACCATGATATGGGTGTGTTGTGTCCCCTGTTATGTATGTCCCCTGGCAGTGACAGAATGGGCCACGACTAAAATCTGAACTGCCAATTAACACAAAGCAGTGGTAGTTTATGGGCTGAGGCTTGGAGGCGTGTGTTGGAACCCCCGTCTAAAGGATTTTGGGTGTGTGTGTGTGTGTGTGTGTGTGTGCGTGTGTGTGTGTGTGTGTGTGTGTGTGTGTGTGTGTGTGTGTGTGTGTGTGTTTGTGTGTGCGTGCATGCGCGCGCGCGTGTGTGTGTGTGTATGTGTGTGCGCGCGCGCGCGTGTTTGTGTGTATGTGCATGTGTGTGAGCGGGCACAGTGTGTGTGTGTATGTGTGTGTGTGTGCGTGTGCGCGCGCGCGTACATGCGCATGCACACAACGTTCTCAGCCTTCTTTCTCCCACCCTATTTAATTAAACCACTCACACATAACCCATCCCATACCCTCAACCTCACATAAAGACACTGACCAAACTACCCCACCCCCACCTCCTTAACGCCCCCCCCCCCCCCCCCGATACCTTTCCTCAGATTCCCCTGTCCTCCGCCACCACCACGTGGACCCGCCCAGCCAGCAACAGCAGCGGCTGTTCCCTCAGCCCCGAGGCCTCCCTCCAGGGAGCACCCAGCGCCGCCGACAGCAGCAACGGCCTGCTAGACGTCAACAGCAGCAGCACGGACTGCGCCGTCAGCACCAGCAGCGCTGCAGCCTCCTCAGGTCGCCTGGCCTTGGCCCTGTGGCTCTGGAACAACTGCACCGGCAACTGGTGAGTCTGGAGTGCCCCCCACCCCTACCCCCATCCCCAAGCGTCCGCTGCCTCCGCAGGTCGCCTGGCATTGGCCCCGTGGGCTCTGGAACAACTGCAGCGGCAACTGATGAGTCTGAAGTATCTCCCACAAAGTCTGCCGTTGCCTCCAGCAGGGCAGACAGATAGATGGTTGGGAAGGTTCTATTGGGAAGATGGTTGGTTGGATTTTCCTTGAAGATTGTATGTTGTGTTGTGTTTGAAGATGGCAGGATAGATTCCGTTACTGGATGGTAAGTTAGATTTTCCTTGATGGTGGTTGGCTGTGTTGTGTTTGAAGTTGAAGACTATACGGAAGAAAGATTTTTTAAGAAGGTTCCGGTGTGTTTTTAGATGTATTTTAAAGAGTTGTATGAATGTTTTGTTGTTGTTGTTGTTGATAATGACTTGTGAGTTGACTTCAACTCGGTGACAGCTCTGATGTGGCCCTTCGCGGTCGGCTGGGCTATAAGCAACATTACCTTACCTTACGTTTGAAGCTGGCGGGTTGGATTCTGTCATTAGATGGTAGGTTAGATTCTGAGTGTTGGTTTTCATCTTCATGTGGCGTGTCTTGGGCAGCTGACACCTGGCGAAGTCCATCCCTCTCTAAGTTGGACCACAGCTGATGACCTCCAACTCGGAAGCTCGCCCTGGTCGCGGACACGTAGCCGTTAGGCATTAAAGACGAGATGCTTCCGCAAGATACTTGGCATCTCATACAAAAACTGCATTGCCGACCATGTAGGTCCATACCTGAGTAAGGCAAGCCACTGGACCATACGAAGACCTGTTGTCCACAGTGAAAAGAAGTGAAAATGAGAGGGTCTGGTCATGTATCAAGATCAAGAGGACTTGGTGGAACCATTCTACAAGGAACAGCGCGAGGAGGCAGAAGGAGAGGAAGACAGAGAAAGAGATGGGAGGACAATATCAGTGAATGGACTGGCCTCACACTCAGCAACTGCCTCAGAGCGTTTGAGAACCGGGAGCAGTGGAGGAATCTGGTTGCCAAGTCTTCTGTGACGCCCCAGTGGTCTTCAAGACTCCGGGATAGGTGATAGGTGATAGGTTCTCTTTGAAAATGATAGGTTAAGCTCTCTGTAGAGATTGTTGGTTAAGCTTACTTAGAAGATCAATGGAAGGTCAGAATCTTTTCGAAATTGGTGGGCTAGGTTCTCCTGGAGGATGCAGGTTAGGTTCTCACTGAAAAATGGAAGGTCGGGTCTCTTTGAAGACGGTGGGTTCGGTTTGATGAAAAAAATAAAAAAAAAATGGCGAGTTATGTTCTCTTTCCACTGTCTACATAATAAAAATGATTTGAAAAAAAAGAAGAAAAAAGATGAGTGGCCAAGTTCTTCTTGGAAAATGGTAGATTAGGTGAGTTTTGTTTACGTGTTTGTTTGTTCTTTATTTATTTATTTATTTATTTATTTTATTTTTATTTTTTTTAAAGAAGAGTGTAAGCAATGTTCGTTTTCAAGATGGAGGGCTAGTTCTCAGAGAAGAGT
Organism: Conus canariensis; assembly: GCA_033310375.1. NCBI lineage: Eukaryota > Metazoa > Mollusca > Gastropoda > Neogastropoda > Conidae > Conus > Conus canariensis. Next base: position 31,902,352 of record CM065738.1, read on the forward strand.
GCAGGCAAAGTTCTCCTAAAAGACGGATAAGTGAAGTTCTCCTCACAGAGAAGCAAATGAAAATTCACCTCTTGAGCAGAGGTCACATGACAGCACAGCTCACAACTCGCGGATATCCGCTGTGGTTGAATGAGTCGTGAATTCTGACCGTTGAGTCAGTTCACTGGTGAAAAGAATTTCAGTTCTCTTCAGGGGAAGTAATTGTGAATACGGACTGAAGGAGTTTATTCCCTGTGTGTTTCTCTCTCTCTCTCTCTCTCTCTCTCTCTCTCTCTCTCTCTCTCTCTCTCTCTCTCTCTCTCTCTCTCTCTCTCTCTCTCTCTCTCTCTCTCTCTCTCTCTCTCTCTCTTAATTCTTATCGTAAATTTAACGGTCATTTGGAGAGATCCTGATTCGGCCATCTGATCTGCACTCGCTGTCACAAATCCTCACCAAAATTTAATGCGTTCGTCTCAGGGCCACGCGTCATCTTCCAATCAAGTTTGGTTAAGGTCGATTCTGCAGTTTTCATGTGTGAAGGTTTTTAAAAAAAATATCCGAATCATCACCACACATCCTCACCACAGATAATACCGACAGATCATCACCACAGATCATCACCACAGATCATCACCACAGATCATCACTACAGATTATCACCACGCCTCATCACCACAGGACAGTTCATCACCACAGATCGTCATTCCCACAGATCATCCCAACAGATCATCACTACAGATCATCACTACAGATCATCACCACAGATCATCATTACAGATCATCATCACATATCATCACCACAGATCATCCCCACAGATCGTCCTCACAGATCATCACCACAGATCATTATTACAGATCATCATCACATATCATCACCACAGATCATCCCCACAGATCGTCCTCACAGATCATCACCACAGATCATCATTACAGATCATCATCACATATCATCACCACAGATCATCCCCACAGATCGTCCTCACAGATCATCACTACAGATCATCACCACAGATCATCCCCACAGATCACTACAGATCATCCCCACAGATCATCCCACAGATCACTACAGATCATCCCCACAGATCATCCCACAGATCATCACTACAGATCATCACACTACAGATCTTCCCCACAGATCATCACTACAGATCATCACCACAGATCATCACTACAGATCATCCCCACAGATCATCCCACAGATCATCACCACAGATCATCACTACGGATCACCACCACAGATCATCACCACAGATCATCCCCACAGATAATCACCACAGATCATCACTACAGATCATCTCCACAGATCATCATTACAGATCATCCCCACCGATCGCTACAGACCATCCCCACAGATCATCCCCACAGATCACTACAGATCATCACTACAGATCATCCCCACAGATCAGCCCCACAGATCATCACACTACATATCATCACACTACAGATCATCCCCACAGATCATCACTACAGATCATCACCACAGATCATCACCACAGATCATCCCCGCAGATCACCACAGATCATTCCACAGATTCCACAGATCATCCCACAGATCATCTCCACAGATCATCCCACAGATCATCCCCACAGATCATCCCCACAGATAATCACCACAGATCATCACTACAGATCATCCCCACAGATCATCATTACAGATCATCCCCACAGATCGCTACAGATCATCCCCACAGATCATCCCCACAGATCACTACAGATCATCACTACAGATCATCCCCACAGATCAGCCCCACAGATCATCCCCACAGATCATCACACTACATACCATCACACTACAGATCATCCCCACAGATCATCACTACAGATCATCACCACAGATCATCACCACAGATCATCCCCGCAGATCATCATCACAGATCATTCCACAGATTCCACAGATCATCCCACAGATCATCTCCACAGATCATCTCCACAGATCATCACCACAGATAATCACTACAGATCATCACCACAGATCATCCCCACAGATCATCCCTACAGATCATCCCCACAGATCATCCCCACAGATCATCCCCACCGATCATTATCACAGATCATCACCACAGATCATCACTACAGATCATCCCTACAGATCATCCCCATAGATCATCATCACCACAGATCATCCCCACAGATCATCCCACAGATCATCATCCCCACAGATCATCCCACAGATCATCCCCACAGACCATCACTACAGATCATCCCCACAGATCATCTCCACAGATCATCTCACCACAGATCATCCCCACAGATCATCCCCACAGATCATCATCCCCACAGATCATCCAGCAGATCATCCCACAGATCGTCATCACCACAGATCATCCCACAGATCATCCCACAGATCATCCCACAGATCATCCCCACAGATCATCATCACAGATAATCACCACAGATCATCCCCACAGATCATCCCCACAGATCATCCCACAGATCATCCCCACATATCATCATCACAGATCATCAGCACAGATAATCACTACAGATCATCACCACAGATCATCCCCACAGATCATCACCAAAGATCATTCCCACAGATCATCCCCACAGATCATCCCACAGATTATCACCACAGATCATCCCCACAGATCATCACTACGGATCATCACCACAGATCATCCCACAGATCATCACCACAGACGATCCCCACAGATCATCCACACAGATCATCCCCACAGATCATTACCACAGATCATCCCACAGATCATCACCACAGATCATCATCACAGATCATCACCACAGATCATCACCGCAGATCATCACCGCAGATCATCACTACAGATCATCAACACAGATCATCCCTACAGATCATCACCACAGATTATCATCACAGATCATGACTACAGATCATCCCCACAGATCATGACTACAGATCATCCCCACAGATCATGACCACAGATCATGACCACAGATCATCGCCACAGATCATCGCCACAGATCGTCACCACAGATCGTCACACCAGCTCCGCACCAACTTATAAGGGGTTTGTTTGTTGGTCACGTTCTGCATTCTGAGAAGATTTGATGAAGTAGGCCATGCAGATTTTGCATGATCGTGCTAAACAGTCATGCAAACTCAACTTAATGCATGTTGTTTATTGCCCCGTCGACTTCAAGGAGCCATATCACGGCCGTCATTCTTTAGTTTCAAAGTGAAGTGACTGCAGGCGGAAATTAAAAGAAATAAAAAAAACAACAACAAAAAACAAAAAAAAACTTGTCTGTAATTTGTTTGTTCCTGTTGCTTCGCGGATTTACTAAAAAAAATTGTCATTCTTTTGTCAAAATCAACTCCGTACACAATTCAAGCAAACAGATAAACAAGACCAACTGGGTGCGGATGAGGAGAATTTTTTTTTCCATGGGTAGTATAATTATTCATAATGTTTTCGCAGCCTGTCATTTTGTCAACGTTATTTATTTATTCATTTGTTTCAGCACTGTGGCTCGCTTTGGCGGAAGTGACGTCGAAGTGTTTGTGAGTGGCGGGAAACTGTGTTTCAACTCTGTCTGTGGCACTGAGGAGCTGACCACCTGGATTCACCTTGTTCTGCAGGTTCAGTAGCCTCGTGGATTATGCCAGACTATTGTTGCGTCGGCTGCTGTCTTGTCTTGTGTTACTGTTCTTGTGTGTTCTGGGGGTGATGTGTGTCATATTGTGTCGGTGATGTGTTCTGTTGAGTTGGTGGTGTGGTGTGGTGTGGTGTGTTCGTGGGAGTGTTTTTGTTTTGTTGTGTGTCGTGTTGGTTGTGTGTCGTGCTGTGTTGTGGCGTTGTCGTAACGTTTTGTTGTTGTTGCTTTTGAGTTGTATATTGGTGTTTCCATATTCTGTACAGTTTTTTTTTCTTTTCTGAACGATGTTACTGTATGTATTGTTTTGCAGTACTTTTTTTTGTTGTTGTCATGTTGTGTTTAATTTGTTTCGTTTTGGTTTGCTTTGGTCGGTTTGCTATCTATCTATCTATCTATCAATTCATCAATCCGTTTCTCTGTCTGTCTGTCTGTCTGACTCTGTCTGTCTGTCTGTCTGTCTCTGCCTGTCCGTCTGCCTGTCTGTCTGTCAATCTATCACTTTGTTGGTGGCATATAATGGTAATGCTGCTGTCATTCTGTCAATAGCTGACATGAATGACGTTGTTGTCGCTGTTATGATAAGAGTCAGTTTCGGTTTTTGGCGCTTGTCAGCAGCAGAAAGCGGAGACGTCACAATAACTCTATCAGTAGCAGACCATTAACGTTGTCGCCAAACATCAGTGACATACATCAGTGATGTTGCTGTCGTCAGTCTTCTTGTGACAGATATGGGTTTCTTTCATC
>CM065738.1:31916647-31924147 GCA_033310375.1 Conus canariensis
CTGTGGACAGTTTCTGAGTCCCCCATAGACATTTCAATGCCATCTTTCAGCAGATCTGTGGACAGTTTCTGAGTCCCCATAGACATTTCAATGCCATCTTTCAGCAGATCTGTGGACAGTTTCCGAGTCCCCCATAGACATTTCAATGCCATCTTTCAGCAGATCTGTGGACAGTTTCCGAGTCCCCCATAGACATTTCAATGCCATCTTTCAGCAGATCTGTGGACAGTTTCTGAGTCCCCCATAGACATTTCAATGCCCTCTTTCAGCAGATCTTTCGAATCGACACTGCTTGTCCCGTTTGCGTTCATGACTTCTCTTAAAAGTGTACTGTACTGTATTATTCTATGCTATGCTGTACTATACTGTACTATGCCATGCTATGGCATGCCATGTCAAGCCGTACCAGTCCAATGCCATACGAAACTATGCTATACCATACTATACCATACCATGCCATACCGTACCGTACCGTACTCTACTCTACTCTACTCTACTCTACTCTACTCTACTGCGGTCTATGACCGACCCATACCATACCATACAATGCTATGCTGTGCTATGCTGTGTTATGCTATGCTGTCCTATCCTACACTACACTTTACTACACTACACTACACTACACTACACTACACTACACTAATCTGAACGACCTATTTCTCTGCCTTCCCACACCCGACCCGACCCGACCCGACCCACCCCACCCCACCAGGACGGAGGGGCCTGCCGCTGCACACCCAAAGTGCAAGGTCAGCGCTGCGACGCCTGCAAAGAGTGGACCCACAAGGGGACAATCTCCGACCCCGACGGTTGCCATGACTGCGGCTGCCATCGCAACGGCTCGGTGGCGTGCAACGCGCAGGACGGCAGCTGCACGTGCAAAACGCACGTGGCCCCGCCCCTCTGCGTGCGCTGCCAGCAGGGCTACTACGACGCAGGGGCCGACATAGGGCCCGACGATTGTCAGCCCTGCAACTGTGACCCCAAAGGGGTGGAGAATGGGGGTGTCTGCCAGGAAGAGACGGGCCAGTGCCCATGCAAAGAGTTCGTTCAAGGTCAGTGTCTGGGCGAGGGGGTGGGGGGTGGGTGGTAGTGGTGAGGGTGGTGGTGGGAAGGGGGCGGAGGGAGGTTGGGGGGGCGGGGGGGGGGGGGGGGGGAACATTTATGTGAGTGATGTATCGTAAACATATCAGAAAGAAACAGTCAGCGCTCCACCTACCATACGTTAGTACATGAATAAACCCAAGACGCTTTGTATTGGATTAAATGTTGAAACATTAAAAGTCAGCATGCGAGTGCCAAGCTGTAAACAACACACAGACACTGCATTGGTAAGCATGAGATAGTCTTTAATGGGGGGGGGGGGGGGGGGGGGGGGGGGGGGGAGGAAAAAAAAGGCGGGGAAAAATACGATGGAGGCCTCCACCTCTTTAAAAACAAACAAACAAACAAAACATTAGAAAAGTAAAATAAAATGAAGGGAAAAAATTGGGAACAAATTGGAAGTTAAAGGACCAGCAAAAAACAACAACAAAACCCCCAACAAACAAACAAAAAAAAACAACAACAACAACAAAAAAAATAACCCAACCAATCAAAAAACCCACCTGAGTCTACCCACCTATTTCCCCACATGTCCAGGTCTCACGTGCGACCAGTGCAAAGACGGGTACTACAACCTGCAGGTGACGCAGTCTAAGGGCTGCCTGCCCTGTGACTGCAACAACGTGGGCAGCGGAAGTGACGTGTGTCACAAGGTCACGGGTCAGTGCCCGTGTCAGGGAGGTCTTACCACCGGCAATAGAACATGTGTAAGTTTCTCGTGTGGTAAATAAGGTCTGTTGTTGTTGTTGTTGTTGTTGCTGTTTGCTTTCTTCTTCTTGATGGTGATGGAGATTTTGTTAGAGATGTTTCTCTGTTAATATTGTTTCTCTTCTTCCTTCTCCTTGTCCTCCCACAAATGCTACAACTATTATGTTGTTGGTTTTGTTGTTGTTGTTGTTGTTGTTGCCAGGATTCTTCTTCTTAATCTTCATCTTCTTCCTTCCTCCCTCTCAGTCCTCCCCCCCCCCCCCCCCCCTAGCCCTTGACATTGATCATTTTTGTCAGAATATGTTGATTTGCTTTCTTTATAAGAATGATTTGTTTAATGCTGAATAAGTTAATGCGTTGCGTATATGGGAAACTAGTTTTATATCTTCTCTCTCTCTCTTTCTCTCTCTCTCTCTCCCTCCCTCCCTCCCCCTCTGTGTGTGTGTGTGTGTGTGTGTGTGTGTGTGTGTGCATTTTTTTTTTTTTTTTTTAGTCCTTTCTGTCATATTTGTCTTCGTTGTTTCCGTCTCTCTTTCTTTCTTTCTATTTTTTTTTCATTTCTTTCCTTCTCTCTTTCTTCCTTCATCCTGTCATTTTTTCCCTTCTTCCCTCTTTTCTCTCTTTCTTTCTTTCAGTCTTTTTCTTTCTTCCCTCCTGCTTTTTTTCTCCCGTTCTTTTCTTTCTTTCTGTTTTCTTTCTTTCTTTCCTATTTATTTTTCATTCCTTCTGTTTTCTTTTTTTCTCTCTTTCTTTCTTCCTTCCTTCATTTCCTTCTTTCTCTGTGTTTGTTTCCTTCTGTTTCTTTCTTTTTTCCTTCCTTCCTTCCTTTCTTTCTGTTTGTTTCCGTCTGTTTCTTTCTTTTTTCCTTCCTTCCTTCCTTTCTTTCTGTTTGTTTCCGTCTGTTTCTTTCTTTCTTTCTTTTTTCCTTCCTTTCTTTCTTTCTGTTTCTTTCTTTCTTTCTTTCCTTCCTTCCTTCCTTGCTTCCTGCCTTTCGTTCTTTCTGTTTGTTTCCTTCTATTTTCTTTCTTTTTTCCCTTCTTTCCTTTCTTTCTGTTTGTTTTCTTCTATTTTCTTTCTTTCTTCCCTTATTTGTTTCTAACCGAACCTTTGATGTCTATACACACTCATACGAGCGCGCGCATGTGTGTGGTGTGTGTGTGTGTGTGTGTGTGTGTGTGTGTGTGTGGCTGTCCAGTCCCCAACCATCACCTCAGTAGAGCCACGCTACGGGCCAAAAATCGGCGGCACCATGGTGACCATTCGTGGCCAGTTGCTAGGCAACAGCAGCCAGCCTCCCTCCGTCTTTCTGGGCAACAGTCGACAGGACGTCCAGTCCAAGTGAGTGATGGACGGGTTTGTGTTTGTCTGTTTCAGTGACTGTTTGGTGGCTTTGTCTGATATTTGGTCTGGTTCCTGTGTTTAGTCTCGCCGTCTGCTGTTTGTTCTGTGGTCACACGCCACAATTAGGATTTTGCACTAACACGCTATATACTTCATGAAGGCGTTTTGAGGCCTACCATAAATTTGATCAAACATTTAATATCAATGAAACTGATGATTGATCAAAAGAGCAACTCCCCATCGAATTATTATTATTATTATTATTTTTTTTATTTTTTTTCTTTTTTTTGGGGGGGGGGGGGGGGGGGGAGCGGGGGGATTTTCACCGATGAAATCACAATTAATCAATCTTCAAATACATGACCTTCCCGTTAGTTGACGTCACATTTCAGGCCTTTGCACTCACCCGTAACTCAAAATTCACGCCAGCTCGAAGCGCCCAAATAGTCCCATTCCTTTGATTTTAATTAATCTGTCTGCTGGGAGGCACCCGACTTGTACCTTGATGGCCATATGAAAGAAAATGAGGAGAATCAACTGTCAGACGCAATAAGAATTCTCAAAACAGTCTAATTTGTGTCAGTCTGTAATTACACGACTCCTTAAGCAAGGCCTTGGCGCATTCATATTTGGTGTGCAGCCTGTCTGTTGGCCTTGTCTGACATTTGATCTGATTTGTGTGTTTAGTCTCGCTGTCTGTTTACGTCTGCTATTTGTTCTGTGTGCCCGTGAGTCACAACAGTGAATCTGCTTATGGGTAAGGGTAAGTACAGTGCCAGAGCGTGTACTTCATCAGTTTGGAGAGGATTTACGGGGCAATGACATATCATAGTGATATCACGAGAGAGAGAGAGAGAGAGAGAGAGAGTGAGTGTGTGTGTGTGTGTGTGTGTGTGTGTGTGTGTGTGTGTGTGTGTGTGTGTGTGCGCGTGTGTGTGTGTGTGTGTCCACGCCCGCGCGTGTGTGTATGTGTGGTGTGTTGAGTGAATTAATGGTGTGTGCGCGTGCGTGCGTGCGTGCGTGCGTGCGTGCGTGTGTGTGTGTGTGTGTGTGTGTGTGTGTGTGTGTGTGTGTGTGTGAATAAACCTGCTTATCTCCTTGAACCTCTGTAAATCAGTTTGATCCTACAATCCATTTCTCCCCTTCTCCTCTCCACGTCCTCCCCACCCCCCTTTCTTCCAACCCTCTCCGTCCTCCCCCCCCCCAACCCCCCCACTCCAGCAATCTGACCATAGTGGTGGTGGAGACGGTCAGTTCCCTGGACCTTGGGGACGTGTCCCTGACGGTCAGCTGGCAGAGCGAGCCCTCCGACCTGACCAGCGGGACCTTCACCTACCTGCAGGACCCTCGCCTGGACACCGCCTCCGTGCCGGACGTCGACATGTTCGTCAGGTGAGGAGGACTTGGGGGCAGGGGCGTGGGTGGGTTTCAATTGGCTTCTATTCTCCCTTCACCCCCCTTTTTGTGCTCACCCTCTCGTTCCCCTCACCACCACACCCTTCCCTCCATCCCCCTGTTATCTACCGTAAATGAGGCGTCTTCTACCAAATATTTCACTTCGATGTCTTGGAAACCTGGTGACACCTGTGACTAGTAATATTCAGAGTACTGGAATTTTATCGATTTTTTTCCCCAGATGCGAATAGATCTTAAACTGTTTTCAGCGCACACAATTTTCCTGCCCCCCCCCCCCCCCCCCCCTCTCCCCCCTCCCTCCTCATTGCCTTCCTCATCCACTCCTCTTCCTGCCTCCCTCCCCTCTTCCACCCCCCCCCCCAACCACCACCACCACCACCTCACACACGCATGGTAGAAATCACAGTACAGAGCACACAGAACAGACAAGATGTCTCCTTGTTTGTTCTGTGTGCTCAATGATGGTATTTCCGCTAGGCGGTTCTGGTGTGGTGATCCGCATCCGTTTGGAGTTAGGATAATGTCATTACTTCACCTTGGGAGGAATAGCTACCCTAGTTGTTCGTTATTTACGGTGATGTTACTTCAGCAAAGCGGCAGCAGGGGAAGTCCCACTCAGCCGGAGGTTGCTGAAGCAACGGTTCACGGTTGTAAACGTGCACGCTCATAACGGCCGTTGGACGGGGGGAATTTTGACCACGAATATCATGTAACCATATTAACTGTTTCTGTCAATTTTACCTTCCTGTAAAGTACCTCTCATGGAATCAGTGTAGGACAAAGGTCGATTAGACAAAACAGCCAAGCCATTCACATCAAGTCACTTTTGTTTACAGTCCGGCTGACCACGAAGTCCGTATCAGGACAGCAGGCAAATTTAAGATACCACCCCCCGCCCCCAAAACAAACAAACAAACAAAAAAAAACACCTGAAACTTGGTCAAGTCCTGAAGCAAAAAGACTGATCTGAGACAAAGTTCGTCAGGTCAAGATCTTCCGCCTGAGGACTGGACACGATCGCCTGCTCCACCACATGCACACAAAATGTGGCACTGGACAGAGTGGAGAGTGCCTTTGTGGTGAGGGACCAATGACAACCGACCACATCCTTCAAGACTGTACGACGCATGCAGCATCCAGAAGGAAGTACTGGCCAACACCGACAGCAGTGGAAGCCAAGTTGTACGGCACCCTGGAGGAGCTGCGACGGACGGCAGCCTTCATCGAGGACACCGGGCTGCTCATCTAACGGGATGGCGAACGAGGAAGAAGAAGAACAACAAAGTTTGTCACCTAGCCATGTGTTATTAGCATCAAACGGAAAACACCGATGTCCCTGACAGTTCAGATCAGCTAGACCGTGTGAGGTCAAGGTCTGGCTGGAATCTGCGGTGAAATGCGGTGCACCCAGGGTCGTATACACTCCATCTCAGTTAACATGTTGAATGGTTCATCATACAGCATGCACCACAAGGATTCTTTACGTTTTCAAAAGGTAGCACTGTGTCAGGTGTGATCTGAACGTAACCTGCTTAACTCTGTTTCCTCTGTACGGTTTCCTGAGGCAGGTTGGATAAATTGCGTAGAATCTGGACGGGTCTGAGAGAGAGTGAGAGAGAGAGAGAGAGAGAGAGAGAGAGAGAGAGAGAGAGAGAGAGAGAGAGAGAGAGAGACACTGACACATTTTTCATTGTCATTGGAAATAAGCCCTGTTGGCAAGGGGGTTACGTTTATTGCGTTAATAGACAACGATAAAGACATGCAGTTGAAAGAAAAGAACTCATACGAATTTCACAAATATTTCAAATCTACACACACACACACACACACACACACACACACCACACACACACACACCCAAACAGTGAGCAACATACCTTCCCCAAACACACACACACACACCCTTGATCACGCAATGCGTATACGCATGCACGCACGCATATCTGCACGCGCGCACACGCACCACACACACACACACACACACGCGCGCGCGCACAACACTAATCAATTTTCTTCGACTATCAAGTCATTTGAAGTACAGAATAAGTGCTGAATGAATGTGGATTCATGTATTGTCACCAAATTTTAACTCAACAGATTTTTTGTGATATTCTTTCTCCGAAAATCACTGGCTTCTGCTACATATTTTGCAAATGATATGGTAATTTGTTTCGTTGCAACTGGAAAGAATTGCGATGAGATCTTTTCTCTGTGCCGCTGGCTCACTGAAAATTTTGCATCTACTTCGAATATGTGCATAAGCAGGGCAATCAAAAACAAAATGGTCTTCGTGTTCATTGTTGTTTCTCTCTACACACATGGGAGCATGCTTTATTATCTGATGGTTCGAACCATTTTTAGTTTGCATTGAGGCCCAGTGTTCTAGTTCGGAATTTTGTTCAGTTATATGCCATTTATGTGTAACAATTATAGAATATTCTTCCATTTCTAAATTACTTTTCAAAGAGATGTACCATTCGTATTTGACATTTCTATCCATGCTGGAAAGCCAGTTTTGTCTGTAGGAACTAAATGATCCTTGAATTCAGAAATAAACTGTGCAGTATTGCCTACTCCCTGACAACGCCAAACGATACTGAAACCATTTCCTGTCAGTATTTTCTTTACACGAGAGAGAGGAGAGAGAGAGAGAGAGAGAGAGAGAGAGAGAGAGAGAGAGAGAGAGTGTGTGTGTGTGTGGTTCATCCTTCTCAAGAGAAGACCAACGAGACGTGACGTTGGTAATGTGTGATGTTCACGTGACATGTCACGTGACGTCTGCATTTCGTTTTACCGAGAAGGTGGGACGAAAAGTCAGCATATGCGATTACGTTTTGTGTCACATAATATATCAAGCGCACAGATAACTTACTTCCTTTGTAGTATGACAGCCATATCATCGAAGAATGTGTTTCCTCTCTTTTGGTCCTA
>CM065738.1:31929147-31964147 GCA_033310375.1 Conus canariensis
GGTGGGCACACTCAACTACCTGGAGTTCTACCAGACCACCTACTTCATCGGCATCATGTGTGGGATGGGGGCCCTCCTGCTGCTCGTCCTGGTCGTGGTGGCCGTCTGCTGCTACCGCCGCCGCCGGCGTCGGGTCCAGAGGGCGGTCAAGCGGGACTCGCAGCAACTGCAGCTGATGAACAAGACCTTGAACGGTGGTGGTGCCACGGCACAGCCCAATCAGTACTCCGAGTGTGAGTGAAGTTGGGTGTGTGTGTGGGGGGGGGGGGAGGGAGGGGGGAAGGGGTGGGTGGAGGGGGGTGAGGGGTGGAAGGTATACAGGAGAGGATGGGGTGAGTTTGTTGTTGTTGTTGTCGGGTATGTTGGTGTATGAATTGAGGTGGATGGGGTGGTGGTGGTGGTGGTGTGTGTGTGTGTGAAAATCGTGTGTGTGCGTGTGTGTGTGTGCGCGCGAGTCGTGTGGGGTGTGTGTGTGTGTGTGTGTGTGTGTGTTTGCTGGAAAGAGGAATCGGATGGATGTATATGTGCATGTGTAACTTTGTTTATGCTTATACCTCCTCCCCCCCCCTCGCCTCTCTCTCTCTCTGTCTGCCTGCTCTCTCCACCTCCTTTCTCGTTTTCTCTCCTCCACCTCTCTTTTCTTCTCCCAGTCTCCTTATCTGCCCCCTCCTCTCCCTCCCTCTCTCCACAGCCTCTCTCTCCCTCCATCCCATCTGTTCCACCATCCCATATGTCCGTCTCTCTCTCTCTCTGTCTTTGTTTCAGTCAACGTCTGTCTCAGTCTGCCTCTGTCTGTCTGTCTCTCTGTCCCTCTCCCACCATTCCTTCCCCCCCTCTCTCTTCCCCCCTCTACATCCATCCTTCCTCCACCCTGTATCTCTCTCTTCCTCCTCTCCACCCCTCTCTCCATGGTAGCAGCACTAACAGCGCGATGTGTTTATCCCTGACGCAGTGCCGCAGGCAGCCCTGGGGTTCATTAACAACGGCTTCCAGGGCCCCATGCAGCAAGAAACGGTCATCAGGGAGCGGCCCAAGGACGCCCCTGTCCCCTCTGCCGCCGATGTGGACCTGATGTCAGAGTTCCTGAATCGCGTGGAACCAAGTCTGTGGGACTCCATCAGGTCAGCCACCGTCAGCGTCAGCGACCTCACGCGGGGAAACATCTGCACTAACAGCGGTGAGTGGATTAGTGGCGAGGACTGGTTTGGCTGTTTTGTCGCTGGAGGATGAGATGGAGGAGACATTGGCTGTTTTGTAGTTAGGAAATTCGATGGAGACATTGGCTGTTTTATAGTTGGAAAATTAGATGGAGACATTGGCTGTTTTGTAGTTGGTAAATTAGATGGAGACATTGGCTGTTTTGTAGTTGGAAAATTAGATGGAGACACTGGCTGTTTTGTAGTTGGAAAATTAGATGGAGACATTGGCTGTTTTGTAGTTGGATGGAGACATTAGCTGTTTTGTAGTTGGAAAATTAGATGGAGACATTGGCCGTTTTGTAGTTGGATGGAGACATTGGCTGTTTTGTAGTTGGAAAATTAGATGGAGACATTGGCTGTTTTGTAGTTGGAAAATTAGATGGAGACACTGTCTGTTTTGTAGTTGAAAAATTAAATGGAGACATTGGCTGTTTCGTAGTTGGAAAATTAGATGGAGACATTGGCTGATTAGTTGTTAGCGGGTTAAATGGAGAATTTGGCTGTTGGAGGGTTAGACATAGAAACAGGCTACATTGTTGTCAGATGGAGAAATTGTCTGTTTTTGTTATCGGAGGATTACATGGCGAAATTGTCTGTTTTGTCGTCAGAGGGTTACATGGAGAAATTGTTTATTTCATTGTCAGAGGATTAGATGGCGAAATTGTTTATTTTGTTGTGAGAGCATTAGATAGTGAAATAGTCTATTTTGTTGTCACCCCCTATTTTGTTGACGTGTGACATAGTCTATTTTGGTATCACAGGATTTATTGGAGAAACTGTCTGTATTGTTGTCTGAGGATTAATTAAGAAACTGGCTTTACTGTTTTAGTAGGATAACATAAGAAAAATTAGCAATATTGATGTCAGAGGATTAGAGTAATTTGCTGCATTGTTTTCAGAGGATTAGCCGGAGAAATCGTTATCAACTGTAGTGTTCTTAGAGGATTTCCTGAAGAAATTCATGGCGTTGTTCTTAGCTGGCTGTTTTGTTAGAGGATTTTCTGGAGAACTTAGAGGTAGAGGAATCAGATGAAAAAAAGCTTCATTCATTTTACATTATTTGACTGAAGAAATTGCCTGTGTTATATCGGAAATCTAGCCAAAAATTTGGCTGTATTTGCGTCAGAGGATCACCTGGAGAAAGTAGTTGTATTGTTGTTGAAAGTTAACCGGAAAACTTGCCTGTATTATCGTTAGATGATTTTATGTAGTCGAAGAGTTTGGCTGTATTGGTGTTGCAGGATTCGCTGGAGAAAACGCCTGTTCTGTTGATGTTTGTTAGATGAAAAAAAATGGTTGTATATTCTGAAGATTAGCTGAAAGAATTGCCCATATCGTTGTTATGGAAAGAAATCGCCTACACTCTTTTAAGGTTGCTAACTGAAAGTATTGTTGTTACAGGATTAGTTGGCGAAATTTACTAAAAAGATTTGTTGGAGGATTAAACCCAGAAATCGGCTAAATCGTTTTGTAAGACGATTAGCTGGAGAAACTGATGGTACTGCTGCCAGAGGATCAGTTGATAACACTGACTGTAGTGTGTGTTTGAGTGTGTGTGTGTGTGTGCGCGCGCGCATTTGTGTGTGTGTGTGTGTGTGTGTGTGTGTGTGTGTGTGCGCGCGCGCACGCATGTGTGCATGCGTGCGTGTGTGGTTTTGCGTGCGTGCATTTGTGTGTGCGTGCGTGTTAGTATGCGCGCGCGCGCGTGCGCGCGTGTGTGTGTGTGGCGCATATTAGGTATACATGTCAGCATGCAAAACGAATGCGAATGCACCACGCATGCACGTACCTACATCCATACTTGTCCCGTGGCGGCCCGTGCTGCCGTGTGACGTGAACACTGCGTGCTGTTTCATGACAGGTAAATTCGCACGCATCATCGACGGCCACTTCAACACCGTGACAGGCGGGCAGAGACAGCTGATCAAGGTGACCATCAAGACTGTCAAAGAGAAACTGCCAGGTGAGCTTCTCCCAAGGTCCCCTTGATCTGGAACTATCCGGAACTGTCTGTACATCAGGATGCGGGTCTTTGGCTCTAGCATTACCGTCCTTGTCGTAGTTGTCTCGTATTGTAGACGAGTTGATTCTCACGTCTCCCGGACCTTGATTTCTGCTTGGACAGTCTGGGATCTTTACAGTCCCCAGTCCTCGACTGTCATGAAGCCAGGTTATTTAGTGTGTCTGATCGTCTGTAGGTCGTAGGGGTTAAGCGACAGACACGTCAACAACGAGGTGACTTCGTGTGTCTAATTGCGCGTAGATCGCAGGGGTTTGGCGACAGACAACGTCAACAACGAGGTGATTTCGTGTGTCTAATTGTGCGTAGGTCGTAGGGATTTAGTGATAGACAACGTCAACGAGGTGATTTAGTGTGTCTAATTGTCTGTAGGTCGTAGGGCTTTGTCCCCTCTACAAGTACCTTGGTGCTGACTGTATATTTCCGTATTTCATCGTGTTTTTATGGTGTTTAGCTCCTAAAGTACTTTACGTCCTTTCGCCGACTGCTTTGGAAAGCCGGTGGATAAGGATTGTCTCCCGTGGCGATGACAATATTGACTGAATGCCCAGGGCGGACAGTGCCTGGCCTACTGATGACATTCATGGAGGAGTCGAAACTCGAGCATCCCCCAAGCGCAGCGAATGGTTCTGTCTGCTACATCATATTCTGAGACCCTCTGCGCTGTCAGTGTGAACAGGGAGGTGGCTCAGTGGATAAAGCGCTCGTCTACAATGCGGGAGAATCCGAGGTTCCTGGTTCGAGCCTCGAATTGTTCTTAAAAAGAAATTTCTTTTCCTATCTAACCTTTAAGTGGTGGTCTGTGTGACAGTCTTTCGGATGAGTCAATAAACTATGTCCAGCATTCACTAAGAGCACATAAACGACTGCCACAAACCCCCGGGAACAAGGAAGCTGTTCTCGACCAAATTCTGCAAGAAATACCTACCCCCTTTGATAGGTAAAAGTGTGCGGAGACAGGGAAAAGAAAAAACAGGAGAGGAAAGTGATGCCTTATCCCCTTTGATAGGTAAAAGTACACGGAGAGAGAGGAAGAAAAGGAGAGAAAAATGATGCTATACCTCCTTTGACAGGTAAAAGTATACGAAGACTGGGGAAAAAAAAAACAGAAAAAAGTGGCGCTGTACAATGGTGCCATGCTCTTCCGGGGAGACTATCCACGCAGAGAAATCTCTTTGACAATGAAGACATACAGCACAGTACTATACGATGCATTAATGAAAACAGTACAGTTTAAAACAATATGATATGATACGATTCGTTATGATACAATAAAAGTTCTAATGCTCACTCCTCCTCCTACTTTTTCTTCTTGTTCTTCCATCATTTGACTTATTTTCAACAGTTCTTTACTTCGCCATTTTCACAATGAGGGGGAAAGGGGGGTGGGGGTGGGGGGGGGGGGAGATTACATGTATTGTTCGTCTTCACTACCCATTAGGGGGAGTGGGAAATTCCACGAAGTTTATCTATTGGCCGGATGACGTTACTGTGTAGGATGTACTGAGAGAAAAAAAAAATGGATAAGAAAGGGAAATAAGTAGGTAGGGTGTCCTTTGTCTCATAAGGACAATATCCTACCTGGGTTTACATCAATAGTGAAGTGGATTATAAACGGTGTGTGTGTGTGTGTGTGTGTGTGTGTGTGTGTGTGTGTGTGTGTGTGTGCGCGCGCGCGCGCGCGCTGAAACAAACGCTGGGTTTGTGTTACTAACCCTTTCTTTGCCATCTTCGACTCTCTCTCTTTTACACCCACACACACGTGTGTGTGTGTGTGTGTGTGTGTATATATCTATATATATATATATATATATATATATATAGAGAGAGAGAGAGAGAGAGAGAGAGAGAGAGAGAAGATTGATTGATTGATTGATTGATCTTTAATACGCAAGGATGAAGATTTTAGGCCAAAGCCTAGTCTCACAATCTGTCCTTGTCATGCATACATTATTTCAACACATATCATTCATACTGAGACAGAGAGAGAGAGAGAGAGAGAGAGAGAGAGAGAGAGAGAGATGTACATTAACGTATTCTATGTATCGGGGTATGCGAATGGCTGAGCTTCACAGAATTGCAGTGGACTTGGTATCCTGGCCGTAGGTAGTAGTAATAGTAGTAGTAGTTTCATTTTACGTCTTTTCACAAAATCATGTGATATTGGACGAGACTTGGCGCTGTCTGTACCTGTCGGCTTGTTCCTTGTTATGCTCCAGACCAGAAAGGGATGCTACCCATGTGGGCCACAGCGGCGCTGCGAGAGTGCTTGCGCTTGCATCGTCACGGCGGCGGCAACGTGCTGAGCATGATTGGGCTGGCGTTGGACCGGGACCGCTTCCACATCGTGTACGCCCACATGCAGAACCGCACCCTCAAAGACCACATCATCGACGGCAACAAGGTCAGGCCTTATACCGAGGTCCTGTGTGCCCTGGTGTCCGAGACTAGTGGGGAGTGTGAGACTAGTGGGGAGTGTGAGACTAGTGGGGGTGTGTGAGACTAGTGGGGTGTGTGAGACTAGTGGGGGGTGTGAGACTGGTGGGAGTGCGAGACTGGTGAGGGCGTGAGACTAGTGGGGGAGGGGGGTGAGACTAGTGGGGGTGTGTGAGACTAGTGGGGAGTGTGAGACTAGTGGGGTGTGTGTGAGACTAGTGGGTGTGTGTGAGACTAGTGGGGGGCGTGAGACTAGTGGGGGGGCGTGAGACTAGTGGGGGGGCGTGAGACTAGTGGGGGCGTGAGACTAGTGGGGCGTGAGACTAGTGGGCGCGAGACTAGTGGGGGGGGGGGTGAGACTAGTGGGGGTGTGAGGCTAGTGGGGGCGTGAGGCTAGTGGAGGCGTGAGGCTAGTGGGGGGCGTGAGGCTAGTGGGGGCGTGAGGCTAGTGGGGTGTGAGACTAGTGGGGTGTGAGACTAGTGGGGTGTGAGACTAGTGGGGGTGTGAGACTAGTGGGGGTGTATGACTAGTGGGGGTTTGAGACTGGTGGGGGTTTGAGACTGGTGGGGGTGTATGACTAGTGGGGGGTTGAGACTGGTGGGGGGTTGAGACTGGTGGGGGTGTATGACTAGTGGGGGTGTGAGGCTAGTGGGGAGTGTGAGGCTAGTGGGGAGTGTGAGGCTAGTGGGGGGCGTGAGGCTAGTGGGGGGGCGTGAGGCTAGTGGGGGGGCGTGAGGCTAGTGGGGGGCGTGAGGCTAGTGGGGGGCGTGAGACTAGTGGGGGTGAGAGACTAGTGGGGGTGAGAGACTAGTGGGGGTGTGGGACTAGTGGGGGTGTGGGACTAGTGGGGGTGTATGAGACTAGTGGGGGTGTGAGAGACTAGTGGGGGTGTGAGACTAGTGGGGGTGTGTGAGACTAGTGGGGGGGGGGGTGTGACTAGTGGGTGTGTGTGTGAGACTAGTGGGGTGTGTGAGACGTACGTGTGTGTGTGTGTGTGTGTGTGTGAGAGAGACTAGTGGGGGTGTGAGACTAGTAGGAGTCTGAGACTAGTGGGGGTGTGAGACTAGTGGGTGTGTGTGAGACTAGTGGGGGTGTGAGACTAGTGTGTGTGTGTGAGACTAGTGGGAGTCTGAGACTAGTGGGGGTGTGAGACCATTGGAGGTGTGAGACTAGTGGGGTGTGAGACTAGTGGGAGTCCGAGACTAGTGGGTGTGAGACTAGTGGGGGTGTGAGACTAGTGGGGTGTGTGAGACTAGTGGGTGTGTGTGAGACTAGTGGGAGTCTGAGACTAGTGGGAGTCTGAGAGTAGTGGGGGTGTGAGACTAGTGGGTGTCTGAGACTAGTGGTGGTCTGAGACTAGTGGGAGTCTGAGACTAGTGGGGGGTCTGAGACTAGTGGGAGTCTGAGACTACTGGGGGTGTGAGACTAGTGGGGTGTGAGACTAGTGGGGGTGTGAGACTAGTGGGGTATGAGACTAGTGGGGGTGTGAGACTAGTGGGTGGTGTGAGACTAGTGGGTGTGTGTGACTAGTGGGAGTCCGAGACTAGTGGGGGTGTGAGACTAGTGGGGGTGTGAGAGTAGTCGGTGTGGTAGACTAGTGGGTGTGTGAGACTAGTGGGTCGTGTGAGACTAGTGGGAGGTGTGAGACTAGTGGGGGTCCGAGACTAGTGGGAGGTGTGAGACTGGTGGGAGGTGAGAGACTAGTAGGGGTCTGAGACTAGTGGGGGTCTGAGACTAGTGGGAGGTGTGAGAGACTAGTGGGAGGTTTGAGAGACTAGTGGGTGTGTGTGAGACTAGTGGGTGTGTGTGTGAGACTAGTGGGAGGTGTGAGACTAGTGGGAGGTGTGAGACTAGTGGGAGGTGTGATACTAGTGGGGTCTGAGACTAGTGGGGGTGTGAGACTAGTGGGAGGTGTGAGACTAGTGTGTGTGTGTGTGTGTGAGACTAGTGGGGGTGTGAGACTAGTGGGGATGTGAGAGACTAGTGGGGATGTGAGAGACTAGTGGGGTGTGAGACTAGTGGGGGTGTGAGAGACTAGTAGGGGTGTGAGAGACTAGTGGGGGGGGGGGGACTAGTAGGGGTGTGAAAGTAGTGGGGGTGTGAAAGTAGTGGGGGTGTGAGACTGGTGGGGGTGTGAGACTGGTGGGGTGTGAGACTGGTGGGGGTGAGAGACTGGTGGGGGTGTGAGACTGGTGGGGGTGAGAGACTAGTAGGGGTGAGAGACTAGTGGGGGCGTGAGACTGGTGGGGGTGTGAGACTAGTGGGGGCGTGAGACTAGTGGGGTGTGTGACACTAGTGGGGGTGTGAGACTAGTGGGGGCGTGAGACTAGTGGGGGCATGACACTATATCGTGGGAAATAGTTAACTAGCACAGAATTATGAGACTAGTGGGGGTGTGAGACTAGTGGGAGTGCGAGACTAGTGGGAGTGAGACTAGTGGGGTGTGTGAGAGTAGCGGGGGTGTGAGAGTAGCGGGGGTGTGAGACTAGTGGGGTGTGAGACTAGTGGGAGTCTGAGACTAGTGGGGGTGAGAGCCTAGTGAGGGCGTGACACTAGTGGGGGCGTGACACTAGTGGGGGCGTGACACTAGTGGGGGCGTGACACTAGTGGGGCGTGACACTAGATCGTGGGAAATAGTTAACTGGCACACAAGTATTTCCTTCATCATGATCATCTCCGACAAACATCAGCATCCACACTAGCGACGCACACCATAGACAGTAATGATGAAGGTGATTATGATGATGAAGATCTTGATTAAAGTAGTGTTGGCGAGTTTGAGGGTAGGTCGGTGAGAAAGAGTGAATAGGCACACAGTTGTTATCGTCATCCTGATCATCTTGGACAAACATCAGCATTAACGCTAACAATAGAAAGTAACGGTAAAGGTGATGATGATGATGATGATGATGTTGATGAAATTAGTGTAGGTAGCAGCACGAAGAGGCCAAAAGACTTGTGGCACTATTACTGTTTTTGCTAAAATTGCTATTCCTTCTCCTACTATCACTATTACAAGCCTGTTGCTACCATTGCTACTTCTACCACTATTACTACCAGTGCTCTTGCTGTTGTCGTTGTTGTTGTTGCTGCTGCTGCTACTGCTGCTGCTAGTAGTAATTCTGTTGCTTGCAGTGGCAAGTCAGTACGTTTCAAAACGAATTTTCCACAGCCTGTCCTTTCAGAGTGTTTTGTGTACGAAGTATTGATACTTTATACCTTTCAGACTCTATGTCGTGTCCAGTGCATGCCACACAATTCAAAACAGAAAGATTACAATTGCCGCTGGATCTGCCATATCTTGACTGTACGGTGTAGACTCGGAAACCTTAAATGATCGACAACGATGCACGCGTTGATGACGTTGATGCCTATACTCTTCCCTCTCCACCCGCACATCACTAACTGAACAAAAGATCCCCCCCCCCCCTCCTCTCTCTCTTTGGATAATGAAGTTCACTTTGTATTTCTCTTGCCAGGAACTTTGTATTGTTAAGCTAGCGTTTATTCCTGAGAAATACAACAGACAACTATGCTTGTTTAAGCTGATTATGCTGCCGACTTCCAGAAATGAAAAAAAAAAAACTTGTAAAGCAGTTTGCACTGCATTTATGCACAGCATTAATCTTAAGATTCGGAAATTTGTTACAGCCTAGGATGTTCTTTTTTTTTTTTTTCTCCTCCATCAGTGAATGCTTGAATTTCGTTTCCATGTACTAGTACTTGCAGTTAACAAAGTATGTGTAAAACGGTATGCAGAATGATTATTAAAGCATCGCAGGCTTGAAAGCTGTAATAATATAGTCCATGTGGTTTTGCTTTTTGCCCCCCCTCCCCCCCCCCTCCCGCCATCACAATAATATTAGAATATTATCTCTGTTATTGTTCCTCCCCCTCCCCCACTCCCCCCCCCCCCATCTGAGGGGCTACGGCCTAACAGAACAAAGACCTGAAATCTGAATCTATCTCTCTCTCTCTCCCTCACCTCAATGTTATGCAAATAACTGACGACATGAATAGGAAAAAAAAGTATGACCTTAGAAAATGTGTCAAGGCGTGGAGGGAGCCATCACATGGCTGTCACTGTTACTACAGGAGTTCAGCGTGAGGCAACTTGTGGAGTATGGCCTGCACGTGGCGGACGGTTTGGCCTTCCTCAACTCCAAGGACCTCGTGCACCGTGACCTGGCCACCAGGAACTGCTGGTATGCCCCACAGCCTCCTCTCCTCCTCCTCTTCCTTCTCCCTCACAGCCTCCTCCTCCTGGACCCTCCTCTTCTACCTCCTCCATCCTCCTTCTTATCCTCTCCACCCTCCTCCTTCTTTCTCCTCCTCTTCATCCTCCTTCCCCCTCCTCCTTTCCCCCTCTTCCTCCTCCTGCTTCTCGTCCACTCCACCCTCCGCCTCCTTTCTCCTCCTCTTCCTTCTCCTTCCCCCTCTTCCTCCTCCTCCATCCCCCCTGCCTCCTCCTCCTTCCCCTCTTCCTCCCCATCCTTCCCCCCTCTTCCTCATCCTGCTTCCCCCTCCTCCTCCCCATTCTTCCTCCTCCTCCTCCCCCCTCTTCCTCCTCCTGCTTCCCCCTCTTCCTCCTCCTCCTTCCCCCTCTTCCTCCTGCTTCCCCCTCTTCCTCCTCCTCCTTCTCCCCTCTTCGTCCTCCTTCCCCTCTTCCTCCTGCTTTCCCCCTCTTCCTCCTCCTGCTTCCCCCTCTTCCTCCTCCTGCTTCCCCCCTCTTCCTCCTTCTTCCCTCCTCCTCCTTCCCCCTCTTCCTCCTCCTGCTTCCCCTCTTCCCCTTCCCCTCTTCCTCCTCCTGCTTCCCCCCTCTTCCTCCTCCTCCTTCCCCCTCCCCCCTCTTCCTCCTCCTCCTTCCCCCTCTTCCTCCTCCTGCTTCCCCCTCTTCCTCCTTCCCCCTCTTCCTCCTCCTGCTTCCCCCCTCTTCCTCCTCCTGCTTCCCCCCTCTTCCTCCTCCTGCTTCCCCCTCTTCCTCCTTCCCCCTCTTCCTCCTCCTGCTTCCCCCCTCTTCCTCCTCCTCCTTCCTCCTCTTCCCCCCTCTTCCCCCTCCCCTTCCCCTCTTCCTCCTGCTTCCCCCTCTTCCCCTCTTCCTCCTCTTCCCCCTCCTCTTCCCCCCCTCTTCCTCCTCCTCCTTCCCCCTCTTCCTCCTTCCCCCTCTTCCTCCTCCTGCTTCCCCCCTCTTCCTCCTCCTCCTTCCCCCTCTTCCTCCTCCTGCTTCCCCCTCTTCCTCCTCCCCCTTCCCCCTCTTCCTCCTGCTTCCCCCTCCTCCTTCCCCCCTCTTCCTCCTCCTGCTTCCCCCTATTCCTCCTCCTCCTTCCCCCCTCTTCCTCCTCCTGCTTCCCCCTCTTCCTCCTGCTCCTTCTTCCCCCTCTTCCTCCTTCCCCCCTCTTCCTCCTCCTGCTTCCCCCTCTTCCTCCTCCTGCTTCCCCCTCCTCTTCCCCCCTCTCCTCCTCCTTCTTCCTCCTCCTCCTTCCCCCTCTTCCTCCTCCTGCTTCCCCTCTTCCTCCTCCTGCTTCCCCCTCTTCCTCCTTCCCCCTCTTCCTCCTCCTGCTTCCCCCTCTTCCTCCTCCTGCTTCCCCCTCTTCCTCCTCCTGCTTCCCCCCACTTCCTCCTCCTTCTTCCCCTCTTCCTCCTTCCCCCTCTTCCTCCTCCTGCTTCCCCCTCTTCCTCCTCCTGCTTCCTCCCCCTCTTCCTCCTCCTGCTTCCCCCTCTTCCTCCTCCTGCTTCTCCCCTCTTCCTCCTCCTGCTTCCCCCCTCTTCCTCCTCCTGCTTCCCCCTCTTCCTCCTCCTGCTTCCCCCCTCTTCCTCCTCCTGCTTCTCCCCTCTTCCTCCTCCTGCTTCTCCCTCTTCCTCCTTCCTCCTCTTTCCTCCTTCCCCCTCTTCCTCCTCCTCTTCCCCTCTTCCTCCTCCTGCTTCCCCCTCTTCCTCCTCCTCCTTCCCCCTCTTCCTCCTCCTCTTCCCCTCTTCCTCCTCCTGCTTCCCCCCCCTCTTCCTCTCCTGCTTCCCCCCCTCTTCCTCTTCCTGCTTCCCCCCCTCTTCCTCTTCCTGCTTCCCCCTCTTCCTCCTCCTGCTTCCCCTCTCTTCCTCCTCCCCCTCTTCCTCCTCCTGCTTCCCCCTCTTCCTCCTCCTCCTTCCCCCTCTTCCTCCTCCCTCCTCTTCCTCCTCTCCTTCCTCCTCTCCCCTCTCCTTCTTCCCCCTCTCCCCTCCTCTTCCCCCTCTTCCTCCTCCTTCCCCCTCTTCCTCCTCCTCCTTCCCTCTCCTCCTCTCCTCCTCTCTCCTCTCTCCTCCTCTCCCCTCTTCCCCCTCTCCTCCTCCTTCCCCCTCTTCCTCCTCCTTCCCCCTCTTCCTCCTCCTCCTCTCCTCTTCCTCCTCCTCCTCCTTCCCCTCTTCCTCCTGCTCCTCCTTCCCCCTCCTCCTCCTCTTCCCCTCCTCTCCTCCTCCTCTTCCTCCTTCCCCTCTTCCTCCTCTGCTCCTCCTTCCCTCCTCTCCTCCTCCTCCTTCCTCCTCTCTCCTCCTCCCCCTCTTCCTCCTGCTCCTCCTTCCCCCTCTTCCTCCTTCCTCCTGCTCCTTCTTCCCCCTTTCCTCCTCCTTCCCCCTCTTTCCTCTCCTTCCTTCCCCCTCTTCCTCCTCCTCCTTCTTCCCTCCTCTTCCTCCTCCTCCTTTCCTCCTCTTCCTCCTGCTCCTTCTTCCCCCTCTTCCTCCTCCTCCTCCTTCCCCCTCTTCCTCCTCCTCCTCCTTCCCCCTCTTCCTCCTCCTCCTGCTTCTCCCCTCTTCCTCCTCTGCTTCTCCCCTCTTCCTCCTTCTCCCCTCTTCCTCCTCCTGCTTCCTCCTCCTGCTTCCCCCCTCTTCCTCCTCCTGCTTCTCCCTCTTCCTCCTCCTCCTTCCCCCTCTTCCTCCTCCTGCTTCTCCCCTCTTCCTCCTGCTCCTTCCCCCTCTTCCTCCTGCTTCCCCCCTCTTCCTCCTCCTGCTTCCCCCTCTTCCTCCTCCTGCTTCCCCCTCTTCCTCCTCCTCCTTCCCCCTCTTCCTCCTCCTCCATCCCCCTCTTCCTCCTCCTGCTTCCCCCGTTCCTCCTCCCTCTCCTCTTCATTATTATCATCAACCACATCATTATTAACATCCCCACCACCACTATTCCCACCCATACATAGTAGTATATTAGCATCCTCATCAGCAACAGCATCATCATCATCATCAACATCATCATCATCACCACCACCACCATCACCACCCATACGTAGTAGTTGTATTATCATCATTGTTATCGTCATCATCAATAGCATCATCATCATCATCATCATCATCATCAACATCACCACCAATACAAAGTAGTGGGGTTAGCATCATCATCATCATCATCATTACCATCATCATCATCATTATCATCATCATCTTCATCATCATCATCATTACCATCATCATTGTGTTAAGTGACTTGACAGGAACGGCTCAATCACAAGACAGGACGGGGGGGGGGGGGGGGGGGGGGGGGGGGGCGGGGTTTCCAAAGGAAGTCCGGGGGTCTTTCTTCAGTAGGGGGCAGGGGGGAAAAAAACGTGTCCAGGCATGAAACTACAGCAAAGTGTAAAAGCCCTTGTTCACCGTCAGCTACAGAAAAGTATTTTTCTATCTGACGGGACGCTTGTCTGCATTGCTCACTCTGTCTGTCTGTCTGTCTGTCGATCCGACTCTCCCTGTATCGGACTCTCTCCCTCCCTCCCCCTCTTTATCTCCTGCTCCCCTTCTTCCATCTTTTTTCTGTCACTGTATTAATTAATTTTACTTTATATATGCATGTGGGCGTATGTACGTGCAGGTGTGCGCGGGCATTCACAGGCAAACTTGTGCTCTCTCTCTCTCTCTCCCCCTCTCTCTCTCTCTATATATATATATATGTGTGTGTGTGTGTATTTGTGTGCGTGTGTGTGTGCTCTCTCTCTCTCTCTCTCTCTCTTTTGGGGTGTGTGTGTATGTATGTGTGTGCGTGCACGCGCGCGCGCGCACGTGCACATACATGTTCCGCATATCCACGTCATGCACCTATCCTGTATGTCATCTCCACCCTCCACCCTCTTACCCCCTACCTCAACTTCCCCCAATTCTCTCCCCACTCTCCTCCACCCCCGCTTCACCGCCAAACCCCCTATCCTCTTTCTCAGGGTGGACTCGGAACACGTGGTGAAGATTTCCGACGCGGCGTTTGCCTGGGACTTCTACGGCGAGGAGTATGTGTACGACGGGGCGAGGGAGAGGCACATGCCGCTACGCTGGATGGCCCCGGAGAGTCTCACTGACGGCTACTACGACATGCGCACCGATGTGGTACAGAGAGAGAGAGAGAGAGAGACAGAGAGAGAGAGAGAGAGAGGGAGAGGGGAGAGAGAGAGAGGGAGAAAGTGAGAGAGGGGGGAGAGAGAGAGAGAGAGAGAGAGAGAGAGGGAGGGAGGGAGAAGGGAGAGAGATGTTTTGCCGTGAAAGCCATGAAGAGTTATTTGACGCTGTTAAACACTGTAACATGAATGGAGATGTACTAATGGGAGAGACGCTTCAGTCATTTTTGTGTTATTGACATTGACAGTCTTTGTGTCAAGGGGGAACAAGATCATATTTGCAGCTCCAGGAAAGGGAGAAAAAAAAGGTGGGACGAAACAGGCAAACTGAATAGCTCAGTAGATGTGGACAATCAAAGCATTTCGAAATAAAGTAATAAGAAAATGAAGAAAGGGATTCGTCTTGATAACAAATCAAATACATAGTACAAGAAAAAGGAAAGAGAACATTTTATACACACAGATGCGCGGGCGCGCTCGCGCGCGCACACACACACACACAGAGATGCAGAGAGAGAGAGAGAGAGAGGAGAGAGAGAGAGAGAGAGAGAGAGAGAGAGATCGTAGTTGACGGACGTGGTCGTCTGTGCACCGTTATTATTTCTCAGTAATAGAGTGTCGGCCTTTTCACCAACTCATTGATTCATTCCGTATTTGCCCAGGAGACGCGTGTCGTCAAAAGTAACGAGGCTAGGAGTCTCGGAAGCACTTGTTTCATAGAACCCACTAAAGTAAATTATTAAGAAAAAAAAAAAAAAAACACGTCAACCCACTAAACTAAATTATTAAGAAAAAAACACGTCACAGAGTCCGTCAGTCTCGACACTACGGCGGAATCTACCTTAGCTGGGT
Source organism: Conus canariensis (assembly GCA_033310375.1). Classification (NCBI taxonomy): domain Eukaryota; kingdom Metazoa; phylum Mollusca; class Gastropoda; order Neogastropoda; family Conidae; genus Conus; species Conus canariensis. Next base: position 31,943,992 of record CM065738.1, read on the forward strand.
GGTTTTCAGAGCTATCGTGACGTAAAATAAACAACGTTCGGTGTTCAGTGACGTCAGGGTATATTGTCATGGAAACCGTCCGTTTGCAGTGGTCGCTGGGCGTGTTGCTATGGGAACTGCTGACCCGAGGTTGCCTGCCCTTCCACGAGGTGGAGAATGAACGGGTCAAGGATTACATCCTGGAGGGCTACCTGCTGGGAAAACCCGAAAACTGCTCCGACAACCTGTAAGTACCTGCTGCAGCCAAATGGGGGGAAGGAGGAGGGGGTATGGGGTGGGGAGAGGAAGGGATGTGGAGCTATTCTGGAATCGGATCTCATATTTTGTATCTTTGCTGTTTTGTATTTCTCGCTCAGTTTCAGTTTCTTTGCGGTTATAAACAACGTTACCTTTGCCTTACCTCCCCATCATGTGTGTTTCTGTTTTAGTTTCAGCTGCGCCAGATAGACCTCACTGAGAGCGGGCTAGTTCCCATATACGCTAGGCCACATTTGCTTGAGCCGTAAGACTGCAGATTACAGGCAAATATACAAAAGAAAGGAAAGTAAGAATGTGAACAAGCGAACAGCCTGCTAGAGGAAAAGAAGTGTAGGTAGGCAATCCATCCCCTTAATTTTTGAAGCCTTTACAAAATTTAGGAAATCAGTTCGTTAAAAAAAAAAAAAAAGAAAGAAAGAAAAAGAGAAATCCACACTTTCTGTATGGAGACTGCCCGCTTAGAACATTAAATTTCCTCACGAGCTGGATGCGTCTTTCAGAACAGTAAATATTGAGCGAAAGAAAAAAAAAAAGAAGGAAAGATTGCAAAGAGACCGACAAAAACATGGAATGAGTCGTGATGAGGCCTGCCCATTTACTGACAGAGGAACAGTGTATGTAACAAATACGGTATAACGGAAAAAATAAAGTAATGTATACGAAAGATGCGAACTGATGAATAAGGTGATGCACGCGAAAGATTCGACCAGATGAAAAAAGTATAAAGTATGTCGAAAATAGAAACTGATGAAAAGAGTAATGTATATGAAAATATGTCCTGATGAAAAGACCGATGTATGTGAAAGATACGAACTGAAGAAAAGAATTAGGTTGGTGTCAAAGTATGCACTGATGAAGGAATTATGATGTCACAATACAAAGTAACGAGAGGAGTGATGTATGTGTGACATAAAGTAATGAGAGGAGTGATGTATGTGTGACACTTAGTAATGAGAGCAGTGATGTATGTGTGACATAAAGTAATGAGAGGAGTGATGTATGTGTGACACTTAGTAATGAGAGCAGGTGATGTATGTGTGACATAAGTAATGAGAGCAGTGATGTATGTGTGACATGAAGTAATGAGAGGAGTGATGTATGTGTGACATAAAGTAATGAGAGGAGTGATGTATGTGTGACACTTAGTAATGACAGCAGTGATGTATGTGTGACACTTAGTAATGAGAGCAGTGATGTATGTGTGACATGAAGTAATGAGAGCAGTGATGTATGTGTGACAAAGTAATGAGAGCAGTGATGTATGTGTGACACTTAGTAATGAAAGCAGTGATGTATATGTGACACTTAGTAATGAGAGCAGTGATGTATGTGTGACATGAAGTAATGAGAGCAGTGATGTATGTGTGACACTTAGTAATGAGAGCAGTGATGTATGTGTGACAAAGTAATGAGAGCAGTGATGTATGTGTGACACTTAGTAATGAGAGCAGTGATGTATGTGTGACAAAGTAATGAGAGCAGTGATGTATGTGTGACATGAAGTAATGAGAGCAGTGATGTATGTGTGACATGAAGTAATGAGAGCAGTGATGTATGTGTGACAGAGTAATGAGAGCAGTGATGTATGTGTGACAGAGTAATGAGAGCAGTCATGCATATGTGACACTTAGTAATGAAAGGTACGAACTGACGAAGGAATGATGACGTACGAAGGTACGAACTGATGTACATGTACACAGGTACGAACTGATGAAGGATCGACGTGTATATGTACACAGGTACGAACTGATGAAAGAACGACGTATATATGTACACAGGTACGAACTGATGAAGGAATGACGTATATATGTACACAAGTACGAACTGATTAAGTATCTACGTATATATGTACACAGGTACGAACTGATGAAGGAACGACGTATATATGTACACAGGTACGAACTGATGAAGGAACGACGTATATATGTACACAGGTACGAACTGATGAAGGATCGACGTGTATATGTACACAGGTACGAACTGATGAAGGATCGACGTGTATATGTACACAGGTACGAACTGATGAAGGAGTGCTGGAACGTGGAGAACGAGCACCGACCCCACATCACCTCCATGGTCCGCCTGTTGGGCGAGGAGCTGACGGGGGATGGGCTGGTGCAGGACGACATCTACGTCAACCTGGGCTCCACGGAAGGCTACTACGAGAACCAGCGCGACCTCGCCAAGGCTCGCCGCCAGGCCCCCCTCCCGCCCGCCTCCTACACGTGACCCCGCAGGGTGTCCTGAAATCCCGGGCCTGTGAAGATCACAAAAGACTGTGGCAGTGCTGAGTTGTTGTTGTTGTTTGTTGTTGTTGTTGTTGTGTGTGTGTGTGTACGTGTTGTGTGTGTATATGTTGTGTAAAAGTGTATCTTATGATTCATTTTGGCTCTTTCAAAGTCTACCTAAAAAAAAAAGGTTTTTGAGTATCGCTTTACTACAGTGTTACATTGCCAAAAAAGCGTTTGAGATGTATATGTCGTGGGATTTCTTTTCTGTTCCCCCCAGAGGCCCACAGGACCAGGTTTGAGAAATGCTCCGTGTGAGCGGATGTGTAATTTTGATTTCATTCCTGGCGTGACGTAGGAGGTGATGACAGCTGGTGTATACGTCATGCAGGGATTTTTCGTCAGCTGTGACTATGGGTGACGATCAGCATTGCTATCCTTCTGCCGGTCATCAAGGTGGCCAGCGGACGTTGTTCAAAATGAACGCTGTATTACCACAGACATGGTGTGTTGATGAATCAAATCCACGGTCATTGCGTACCATGTGGCTCACCTGGACTGCTTGTGCCTTCAGTTCAGCTGACTCTCCCACCCTGACCCTCCGCTCCAGCCGGCCCAGCCTCAATCCCTCCCACCGTGGCCCACCCCATCATCTTCTGCCACTTCCACACTATTCCCATCTCTCACCCCCACCCCATCTTCCCTTCCCTCCCATCCCCATCTTCCATCCCGCCTTTCACTCCAACCTCATCCCTCATCCTCACTTCCATCTCGCCCCAATCTTCTGCTTCCGCTCCATTCCCATCTTCCATTCCAGCCATTCCAACTTCCATCCCATTCCAACCTCACCTTCCACCCACCCAGTCGTCCATTTCCTCTCCATTCCGGTCTTCCCATACCACCCTATCCTCACCTTCCATTCTCCTCCCTTACCCATCTTCTACTTCCACACCATCCCCATCGCAACCGTATCTTCCACATCACCCCATCTTCCATTCTCCTCCCTTACCCATCTTCTACTTCCACACCATCCCCATCGCAACCGTATCTTCCACGTCACCCCATCTTCCGTTCTCCTCCCTTACCCATCTTCTACTTCCACACCATCCCCATCGCAACCGTATCTTCCACGTCACCCCATCTTCCGTTCTCCTCCCTTACCCATCTTCTACTTCCACACCATCCCCATCGCAACCGTATCTTCCACGTCACCCCATCTTCCGTTCTCCTCCCTTACCCATCTTCTACTTCCACAACCCTCCCCATCGCAACCGTATCTTCCACTCACCCCATCTTCCTTCTCCTCCCTTACCCATCTTCTACTTCCACACCATCCCCATCGCAACCGTATCTTCCACGTCACCCCATCTTCCATTCTCCTCCCTTACCCATCTTCTACTTTCCACACCATCCCCATCGCAACCGTATCTTCCACTCACCCCATCTTCCATTCTCCTCCCTTACCCATCTTCTACTTCCACACCATCCCCATCGCAACCGTATCTTCCACTCACCCCATCTTCCATTCTCCTCCCTTACCCATCTTCTACTTCCACACCATCCCCATCGCAACCGTATCTTCCACGTCACCCCATCTTCCATTCTCCTCCCTTACCCATCTTCTACTTCCACACCATCCCCATCGCAACCGTATCTTCCACGTCACCCCATCTTCCATCCTCCTCCCTTACCCATCTTCTATTCCACACCATCCCCATCGCAACCGTATCTTCCACGTCACCCCATCTTCCATTCCTCCTCCCTTACCCATCTTCTATTTCCACACCATCCCCATCGCAACCGTATCTTCCACGTCACCCCATCTTCCATCCTCCTCCCTTACCCATCTTCTATTTCCACACCATCCCCATCGCAACCGTATCTTCCACGTCACCCCATCTTCCATCCTCCTCCCTTACCCATCTTCTATTTCCACACCATCCCCATCGCAACCGTATCTTCCACGTCACCCCATCTTCCATCCTCCTCCCTTACCCATCTTCTATTTCCACACCATCCCCATCACAACCGTATCTTCCACGTCACCCCATCTTCCATCCTCCTCCTTACCCATCTTCTATTTCCACACCATCCCCATCACAACCGTATCTTCCACGTCACCCCATCTTCCATCCTCCTCCCTTACCCATCTTCTATTTCCACACCATCCCCATCACAACCGTATCTTCCACGTCACCCCATCTTCCATCTCCTCCCTTACCCATCTTCTATTTCCACACCATCCCCATCCACAACCGTATCTTCCACTTCACCCCATCTTCCATCCTCCTCCCTTACCCATCTTCTATTTCCACACCATCCCCATCACAACCGTATCTTCCACGTCACCCCATCTTCCATTCTCCTCCTTACCCATCTTCTACTTCCACACCATCCCCATCACAACCGTATCTTCCACTTCACCCCATCTTCCATTCTCCTCCCTTACCCATCTTCTACTTCCACACCATCCCCATCGCAACCGTATCTTCCACGTCACCCCATCTTCCATTCTCCTCCCTTACCCATCTTCTACTTCCACACCATCCCATCACAACCGTATCTTCCACTTCACCCCATCTTCCATTCTCCTCCCTTACCCATCTTCTATTTCCACACCATCCCCATCACAACCGTATCTTCCACTTCACCCCATCTTCCATTCTCCTCCCTTACCCATCTTCTACTTCCACACCATCCCCATCGTAACCGTATCTTCCACGTCACCCCATCTTCCATTCTCCTCCCATCCGCACCTTCCACTCCTGCCCTGTTCTCATCTTCCACTTCCCCTCTCTTCCACTTCTCCCTCATCCTCGTGTTCATTCCCACTCTATCCCCATCCTCCGCTTCCACACCACCCCTATCTTCCACCTTCACCATCTCCACACCGTCTCCCATCTTCCACACATAACCGATTACTATCTTTGTCTCTCACCCCAATTCCGTCTTCCATTCCACCCCATCCCCATCTTCCACTCACGAGCGTTTCCATCTTTCATCCCCCCCCCCAGTCCCCATGTTTTACTCCTTACTCCACCCCCTTCGTCCACTTCCACCCACATTCCCATCTTCCACTTCTTTTCCATCCCCGTCTTCCACTCCCGATCCATCCCCATTTTCCACCCCACTTCAACCCGATCTCTCACTTCCACCCCATTCTGTCTTCCACTTCCACCCCATTCTGTCTTCCACTTCCACCCCATTCTGTTTTCCACTTCCACCCCATCTTCTTCCCCTTCCCCATCTTCTACCTCGTCCCCATTTCCAACTTCACACCATATCTCCACCCCTACCCATATTTCACTTCCCCATCTTCCACCTCCCAAATTATCCCCCCTTTCATCTTCCACCCCATCCTAGTCTTTCACTTACACCCCATCCCATCTCACGTTTTCACCCCATCTTCAGTTTCCTCCCCGTCCCCATTTCTCACGTCCACCCCTTCCCCGTCTTCCAGTTTCATTTCATTCCCATCTCTCACTTCCACCCTACCTACATCTTCCGCCTCCACACAAGTCCCATCTCTCACTTCCATCCCATCCAAATTCCCACGTCCACCCCACCCTATCTTCCACTTCCTCTCCACCCCCATCTCTCACCTCCACCGCATCCCAATCTCCCATTTCCACCCCATCCCCATTTTCCGATCCCACCCAGTCTCAGTCTTCCTCTTCCACACAATTCCCATGTCTGACTTCACCCCACCCACATCTTCCAATACTACCCTTCCCCATCTTCCACTTCCGCCCTATCTTCCATTTCCACCCAGTCCCCATCTTCCACTTCAACCCCATCTTCCATTTCCACCCAGTCCCCATTTTCCACTTCAACCCCATCTTCCATTTCCACCCATATCTTCCATACCATCTTCCATTTCCCACCATCACTCACCCATCTTCCATTTCCACCCAGTCCCCATCTTCCACTTCAACCCCATCTTCCATTTCCACCCAGTCCCCATCTTCCACTTCAACCCCATCTTCCATTTCCACCCAGTCCCCATCTTCCACTTCAACCCCATCTTCCATTTCCACCCAGTCCCCATCTTCCACTTCAACCCCATCTTCCATTTCCACCCAGTCCCCATCTTCCACTTCAACCCCATCTTCCATTTCCACCCAGTCCCCATCTTCCACTTCAACCCCATCTTCCATTTCCACCCAGTCCCCATCTTCCACTTCAACCCCATCTTCCATTTCCACCCAGTCCCCATCTTCCACTTCAACCCCATCTTCCGATTCCACCCCAATACCAATTTACACTTTCATCCCATCCCCTTTCCCACCTCACCCCCCATCTCTCATTTCCACCCATCCTCGTGTCCTGTTCCAGCCCCCATCGCCCATGCCCACTCCCACCATCCCCACTTTCATCCCCCACTCCTATCGCCCCACTCTCACTCCACCCCCTGTTCTTCACTCTCCTACCCCTGACTCTGTCCGTATCCCACCGTCTTCCCTATCGCGGACATTACCCAGCATTAGAGACTAGCAAGTCGGCCCCGTGACTTGTGCTTCACAGCAGAATCTAAGTAGCGAAAGACGTCTCTCGGTTCCAGACGGAAAGTGGAACCCTCAGACACTGGGAAGACAAGGTGCCCGAAGCCGATGCCGAATCATCTCAGCCGTCAGTGGTGGAGAGCGGGGTGGTGTGACACTGTAACCTCAGACACGGCTGGGCCCAGAGAGAACGTTTGAGTTTGGGTCGACAGTTTAGACGACATCAGTCTTCAACTTTAGAATTGCTAAGGGTTGAAAGAGTGCAGAGGAAGCACTGCAACTGCGTTTTTTTTTTTTTTTTTGTCTTCAGAGCACCGACTACGATTCCAGATTTTTGTGTTTGGTTGCCTTCGTGTTTTGTTTTGTTTTTCCACTTTTCTTTTCGTTTACTCCCTTATTTTAAAGGGCGTGGTTGGTAGCAGATGCTTCACTGAAATGGTTTTCGTTCAGTGAGACAGAGATCAGTTTGACTGCCAAAATGTGGCGTTGACACTCCAGAACAAGAACCTGTATGTCTGCTGATAGGGCTGCGAGTCAACAAAGGTGAGGTTTGAAGGCGGTGAAGGTTTTGACTTTTGACACATCAAGATGAGGGTCTTCCAGTCCGCTAGCCCTGGCTGAGCGAGAGGAGGCAAAACTGCTGACTGTCGTGGTTTCATTCGGCAAAGCAGGATCTTTTTTCTTCAGCACCATTCATTTCATTCCAGACGGCAGGATCTGTGCAGAGTGTGAAGACAGTCTCTGAATTCGCCGTATAGCCAGATGACAGGATCTGTGTATCGTGTGAAGACAGTCTCTGATGTTCGCCGTGTCGGCAGATGACAAATTTTGTACATAGTGTGAAGACATTCACTGACAGGATCGGTGTGCAGTGTGAAGACAGTCTCTGAAATTCGCCGTATAGCAGATGACAGGATCTGTGTATAGTGTGAAGACAGCATCTGAACTTCGCCGCGTCAGCAGATGGCAGGATCTGTGTATAGTATGAAGACAGTCTCTGAAATTCGCCGTATAGCAGATGACTGGATCTGTGTATAGTGTGAAGACAGTATCTGAAGTTCGCCATGTCGGCAGATGACAGGATCTGTGTATAGTATGAAGACAGTCTCTGAAATTCGCCGTATAGCAGATGACTGGATCTGTGTATAGTGTGAAGACTGTCTTCACACTATACACAGATCCTGTCATCTGCCGACATGGCGAACTTCAGATACTGTCTCTGAAGTTCGCCGTGTCGGCAGATGACAGACTCTATGTATAGTATGAAGACTAGTATCTGAATTTGCCCTGTCAGTAGATGACAGGATCTATGTGTAGTGTGAAGACAGTCTCTGAACTTCGCCGTGTCATCAGCCAGGCATGAACCAACTGTCGCACAGATGACGCACAGCCTCAACGGATGATCCATGCCACACGACCGACGTAGAACTCGGCGCCCTGCAATGGATTCACGACATGAGACGATCATCAGAGGCGATTAAAGTTGCATCACCAAAGGTCATAACGTGGGCATCACATATACAGGGTTCGGTTCCAGACTCTTCACCCCTCGCCATGCCTTACTCTGAAGGCCGACTTGTTTCGCCTCGCTGTTGGTCAACAGTTCGATAACAATGCCCCGCCTCCTCCGGGGTCTTCAGCTCAACGTTCGTACCATTTCAAAACCGAGAACAAAGGGAGGCAAGCAGGGGTTGTCACGAGAGACGAAGAGGTCAGCTGTTACTTCTCGTGGCACCGTCACGTGTGGTGAAGGGTGTACAGTGGTGATTGATTTGGTCACCAGGAATGTGAAGGACTGACGTGTCTTGCTTGCCAGACAGTTCGCTCTGTGATGATATCATGATGATGATGATAATGTAATGATGATGATGTAATAATGATGGTGACGATATAATGGTGATGATGATGTAATGATGTAATGGTGATGACGATGTAATGGTGATGATGGTGATGTAATGGTAATGATGTAATAGTGATGATGATGAAATGACGTTATGATGATGTAAAGATGATGTTGTAATGGTGATAATGACGTTGTAATGGTGATAATGATGATGATAAAAACAAACTCCCAGCTTCCACGATTGCTCACATTGTGATAAACACAGATCTGTGGCCACGCCATGAATTCTGGTATTTGCTGTATGGACACACATCCCAGCACAGCTGTCAACTAGTAATATGATTGATTTGTCCACTCTTCTGCTGCTCTGCTAAAAATGATTAACTGCAGCAGAACCACGCTGAATTCCCTGGTAGAGGGTTGTATGTGCCGATTTGTTTGTTAAATGTGCTCTCGTGTCCACATACCGAGAACATTTTCCGACAAACAAGTTACACAATACAATACAATGCAACTCAACGCAATGCAATACAATACATTACTGCTTCCATATCACTTTTCCCTCTGTATAGTAGCAATACTTGTGAAGCTGGCGAAATACGTAGGTGACAAAATGGACAAGAAAAGCCGTGTTAGAAATGAAACGTAGCCCAAAGGTGCAACACACACACACACACACACACACACAGAGTCTGAGGGTCGCTGTGGACTTTTGAGTAGTTCAAGTTTTCAGAATAACAACGACACTGTGGCGATAAACTGTGGAAAAACGCTATTCCTAAAGACTCACAATCAGACGCTAAACAATAAGAACAAACCTCTACAGGAAAACCGATCAGAAATGTCGAACTGTGACGATGCCTTGCATATGTTATCGTTTCCCGTCACGTTTTCCCTGGCGAAATATGACGTATTTTACGAAAAGAAACTGGTTTACCCACTTAACAAAGTTGTATGATGATAAAATGGGTAACAGTCGTCGTTTTTAATGTAAGGAGGGGAGAATATCATGTTCAGCTTATCCTTTGTCGTCCATATCTTTCACTTAACACCGTTTCCGTGATACCGTTTATGTCTTTCTGTTTGTGCTCGACCCAAAAGCCATAATTAATGTAAGGCCGTTTACATTTGGAGCTGCTGCGTGTTTTCGAGGTGGGTTTTGTTTATTTGTTTGGTCGTAGACAGGAATGCCATCCTAGTTCATTCAATGGTAAAGAACTGAACGTTCGGTGCATGCTACTTATGCAACATGTCTGTTGTTTGTTTGGTTAGGTTTTATATTGAAACAGTGTTATTCAACGACGACGATGATGATGATGATGTTTTTGTTGTGTGTGTCAGTGTATGTGCGCACGCGCGTGTGTGTAGGAACCGAAGGGATTGAAAGGAGGGGGGGGGGGGGGTAGGCCTCTCTCTCTCTCTCTCTCTCTCTCTCACATACATTTCCAAACTATAGTGGAAAGAACGTTTTGTGGAAGAATGTGGAAGGTTTCCTGCAAGACTAGACTTCAAAGAGCTTAGAAATCGATGTGAAGCGGAGAATGTAGCAAGTGACAGAATTATGTGTAATGTTCATCCTGTGTGTCTGTACCGCTAAGGTTGCATACTCTGTTGTGTGTGTGTGTGTGTGTGTGTGTGTGTGTAAAATAAAGAAAAGATCTTTTGTTTTTGTTTACGAGAGGATTTCTATTTCTGTTTCTGAGTTGATCATGTGTGGATCAAAAAAATCTGTGCAAATGTATTCAACATGACACTAGATATACTGATAACAGGAATACACGTAAGATGTTCAAACAAGTGAAACTATTTAATCAGATGTCATTTCCAAATGTTAATCGATTGTAATTAATTTTTGACATATTGTGCTGTGTGTGTGTGTGTGTGTGTGTGTGTTCGCGCGCACGCGTGTGTGTGTGTGTGTGTGTGGCGCGTACATGCGTATGTGTGCACGCGCTCACACGTGTGTGTGTTTGAAAGAGACAAACAGAACGGGGGGGGGGGGGGGGGGGGACTTCGGGCGTTATATTAATCAGTTTCATATTAATTTGCATGTACGCGCGCTTTTTGTGTGTGTGTGTGTGTGTGTGTGGTGTGGTGTGTGTGTGTGGTGCGTGCTGCGTGCGTGCGTGCGTGGTGTGTTGTTGTGTGTGTGTGAGAGAGAGAGAGAGAGAGACAGACAGACAGACAGACAGAGTGAGAGGGGGAAGAGAGAAACGGAGAGTTTTAATATGTTTATTTGTGATTTATGCAATCGTTCTAATTGCTTATGCTTTAAAATCAACATGACAAATAAATTATTACTCATCTGAACAATAATCTCCATGCGTTTGCGCGTATGTGTGTCTGTGTGTGTGCAAATTGAAAAAAAATACTCGTTTGTGATTTTAGACAGGCGTTCTACTTGTTCATGCTTTACAAATTACTCATCTTGACAATGATCATGATATGTGTATATAAGTACGGCGCGCGCGCGCGCGTGCGTGCGTGCATACGTGCGTGTGTATGTGTGTAAATTGGTAATTCTACCGACTACCGCTACTTTACACGCCTATCTTGAATAGACGTCCAATTTCTGCCGACGTCCACAGATCTTTTCTGCAGGAAATCGTTGCTCAGTCAGTCGCACCGAATACCCATGCAAAAGATGATCCAAAAACAGTCCACAAAACAACAATGTTTAATGTCGTGTTTAAAGTCGTGTGTGTCTTACTTGCACCACCCCCCCCCCCCCCCCCCCCCCCCCCCCCCCCCCCCCTTACGCCCATCCATTTCACGCACTCCATCCGTTCCCTTCCCGTCCAGTTCGCCCACCCACGTCACCGCCCGTCCGCCCCAATAAGACACCCGCGTCACGCCCGTCCGCCCCAATAAGACACCCGCGTCACGCCCTTCCGCCCCAATAAGACACCCGCGTCACGCCCTTCCGCCCCAATAAGACACCCACGTCACGCCCTTCTGCCCCAATAAGACACCCATGTCACGCCATTCATCCGCGCTCCCTCTGGCCCAATACGCCCATCACGTCACGCCCTTCATCCGCACTCCCTCTGACCCAATACGCCCATCACGTCACGCCCTTCATCCGCGCTCCTTTTGGCCCAATACGCCCATCACGTAACGCCCTTCATACGCGCTCCCTCTGCCCCAATACGCCCATCACGTCACGCCCTTCATCCGCGCTCCCTCTGCCCCAATACGCCCATCACGTCACGCCATTCATCCGCGCTCCTTTTGGCCCACTACCCCACCACGTCACGCCCTTCATCTGCGCTCCCTCTGCCTCAATACGGCCACCACGTCACGCCATTCATCCGCGCTCCCTCTGCCCCAATACGGCCACCACGTCACGCCCTTTATCCGCGCTCCCTCTGCCCCAATACGGCCACCACGTCACGCCCTTCATCCGCGCTCCCTCTGCCCCAATACGGCCACCACGTCACGCCCTTCATCCGCGCTCCCTCTGGTCCAATACGCCCACCACGTCACGCCCTTCATCCGCGCTCCCTCTGGCCCAATACGCCACCACGTCACGCCATTCATCCGCGCTCCCTCTGCCCCAATACGCTCACCACGTCACGCCATTCATCCGCGCTCCCTCTGTCCCAATATGCCCAGCAAGTCACGCCCTTCATCCGCGCTCCCTCTGCCCCAATACGGCCACCAAGTCACGCCCTTCATCCGCGCTCCCTCTGACCCAATACGTCCACCACGTCACACCCTTCATCCGCGCTCCCTCTGGCCCAATACGCCCACTAAGTCACGCCCTTCATCCGCGCTCCCTCTGGCCCAGTACGCCCACTAAGTCACGCCCTTCATCTGCGCTCCCTCTGCCCCAATACGCCCACCACGTCACGCCCTTCATCCGCGCTCCCTCTTGCCCCATACGCCCACTAAGTCACGCCCTTCATCCGCGCTCCCTCTGCCCCAATACGCCCACTAAGTCACGCCCTCCATCCGCGCTCCTTCTGGCCCAATACACCCACCAAGTCACGCCCTTCATCCGTGCTCCCTCTGCCCCAATACGCCCACCACGTCACACCCTTCATCCGCGCTCCTTCTGCCCCAATACGCCCACCCATGTCACGCCCTGTATCTGAACCACTTCTGCCCCAACACGCCCACCATGTCACGTCCTTCATCCTCGAACCCTCTTCCCATGCATGCCCACACATCTCGCACCTTGCATTGACGCCATTCATCCGCGCTCCCTCTGCCCCAATACGGCCACCATGTCACGCCCTTCATCCGCGCTCCCTCTGCCCCAATACGGCCACCACGTCACGCCCTTCATCCGCGCTCCCTCTGCCCCAATACGCCCACCACGTCACGCCCTTCATCCGCGCTCCCTCTGCCCAATACGCCCACCACGTCACGCCATTCATCCGCGCTCCCTCTGCCCCAATACGCCCACCACGTCCACGCCCTTCATCCGCGCTCCCTCTGGTCCAATACGCCCACCACGTCACGCCATTCATCCGCGCTCCCTCTGGCCCAATACGCCCACCACGTCACGCCATTCATCCGCGCTCCCTCTGCCCCAATACGCTCACCACGTCACACCATTCATCCGCGCTCCCTCTGTCCCAATATGCCCAGCAAGTCACGCCCTTCATCCGCGCTCCCTCTGCCCCAATACGGCCACCAAGTCACGCCCTTCATCCGCGCTCCCTCTGCCCCAATACGGCCACCAAGTCACGCCCTTCATCCGCGCTCCCTCTGACCCAATACGTCCACCACGTCACACCCTTCATCCGCGCTCCCTCTGGCCCAATACGCCCACTAAGTCACGCCCTTCATCCGCGCTCCCTCTGGCCCAGTACGCCCACTAAGTCACGCCCTTCATATGCGCTGCCTCTGCCCCAATACGCCCACCACGTCACGCCCTTCATCCGCGCTCCCTCTTGCCCCATACGCCCACTAAGTCACGCCCTTCATCCGCGCTCCCTCTGCCCCAATACGCCCACTAAGTCACGCCCTCCATCCGCGCTCCTTCTGGCCCAATACACCCACTAAGTCACGCCCTTCATCCGTGCTCCCTCTGCCCCAATACGCCCACCACGTCACACCCTTCATCCGCGCTCCTTCTGCCCCAATACGCCCACCCATGTCACGCCCTGTATCTGAACCACTTCTGCCCCAACACGCCCACCATGTCATGTCCTTCATCCTCGAACCCTCTTCCCATGCATGCCCACACATCTCGCACCTTGCATTGACGCCTCCCCCCCCCCCCCCCCCCCACACATGTGCTCACCCATGTCACACACTGCATCGACACCTCCCCCCCCCCACCATATGCTCACCCATGTCACTCCCTGCATCAACCCCCCCCCACCCCACCATATGCTCACCCATGTCACACACTGCATCGACCCCCCCACCATCACCACATGCTCACCATGTCACATCCCTGCATCACACCCCCCCCCACCATATGCTCACCCATGTCCACCTGCATCAACCCCCCCCCCACCATATGCTCACCCATGTCACACACTGCATCAACCCCCCCCCCCATGCCCGCAACTGTCACTCCCCAATGTCACCCATGTCACTCCCTGCATCAGCCCCCCCCCCCCCCCCCCACCATATGCTCACCCATATCACACACTGCATCGACACCCCCCTCCTCCCCCCCCCCCCCCCCACCATATGCTCACCCATATCACACACTGCATCGACACCCTCTCCCCCCCCCCCCATACGCTCACCCATGTCACTCCCTGCATCAACGCGCCCCCCCCCCCCCCCCCCGTCTCCCCATCATATGCTCACCCGTGTCACACACTGCATCGACACCTCCCCCCCCCCCCCAAATATGCTCACCCATGTCACACCCTGCATCGACGCCTCCCCTACGTCCACAAGTCAGGCTTTGAATCTTCACTTCCTGTTCCCCCCACTCACGTCATTTACCCCCACCCATGTCACGCCCTGAAATCTGTGTATCTTGTACGCTAACCCATGTCATGCCCTGAAATCTGTGTATCCTGTACGCTAACCCTTGTCACGCCCTGACATCTGTGTATCCTGTACGCTAACCCATGTCACGCCCTGACATCTGTGTATCCTGTACGCTAACCCATGTCACGCCCTGAAATCTGGGCATCCTGTATGCTAACCCATGTCACGCCCTGAAATCTGTGTATCCTGTACGCCAAACCTTGTCACGCCCTGAAATCTGTGCATCCTGTACGCTAACCCATGTCACGCCCTGAAATCTGTGTATCCTGTACGCTAACCCATGTCACGCCCTGAAATCTGTGTATCCTGTACGCTAACCCATGTCACGCCCCTGAAATCTGTGTATCCTGTACGCTAACCCATGTCACGCACCCTGAAATCTGTGCATCCTGTACGCTAACCCATGTCACGCCCTGAATCTGTGTATCCTGTACGCTAACCCATGTCACGCCCTGAAATCTGGGCATCCTGTTGCTAACCCATGTCACGCCCTGAAATCTGTGTATCCTGTACGCCAACCCTTGTCACGCCCCACAACCTCCCAATCCTACCCCCATCCACGTCATGCCCTGCCTACCGCTCCCTCTCCCAATTACGTCCATCCATGTGCATCCTCCCCCACCCCCCGATGTGTATCCATTTCACACGCTTTGTCTGCCCCCCCCCCCCCTACCCCACCTCCCTCCAGTTCGCCCAGCCATGTTTCGCCGTGCCTTTGCACCCACCCTCCTCCTCTGCCCCAATACACCCACCCCATGTCGAGCCTTCACGCCCTTCATCTGCACCCCTCTGCCCCAATACACCCACCCACCCCATGTCGAGTCTTCACGCCCTTCATCTGCACCCCCTCTGCCCCAATACACCACCCCGTGCCAGCCTTGACGCCTCATCTGCACCCCCTTGCCCAATACACCACCCACCCCATGTCGACCTTCACGCCCATATCTGCACCTCCTCTGCCCCAATACACCCACCACCCCATGTCGAGCCTTCACGCCCTTCATCTGCACCCCCTCTGCCCCAATACACCCACCCACCCCATGTCGAGCCTTCACGCCACATCCTGCACCTCCTCTATCCCAATACACCCACCCACCCCATGTCGAGCCTTCACGCCCATCTGCACCTCCACTGCCCCAATACACCCACCCATGTCGAGCCTTCACCCCCTCATCTGCACCTCCTCTGCCCAATACACCCACCCCATGTCGAGCCTTCACGCCCTCATCTGCACCTCCTCTGCCCCAATACACCCACCCCATGTCGAGCCTTCACGCCCTTCATCTGCACCCCCTCTGCCCCAATACACCCACCCATGTCGAGCCTTCACGCCCATCATCTGCACCTCCCTCTGCCCCAATACACCCACCCCATGTCGAGCCTTCACGCCCTTCATCTGCACCCCTCTGCCCCAATACACCCACCCCATGTCGAGCCTTCACGCCCTTCATCTGCACCCCCTCTGCCCCAATACACCCACACATGCACGCGCCTCCACCCTTCACGCCCTTCATCTGCACCCCCTCTGCCCCAATACACCCCCCACCCCATGTCGAGCCTTCACGCCCTTCATCTGCACCCCCTCTGCCCCAGATACACCCACCCCATGTCGAGCCTTCACGCCCATCATCTGCACCTCCTCTGCCCCAATACACCCACCCCATGTGAGCCTTCCACGCCCTTCATCTGCACCCCCTCTGCCCCAATACACTACCCCACCCTCTCCCCCCCATGTCGAGCCTTCACGCCCTTCATCTGCACCCCCTCTGCCCCAATACACCCACCCCATGTCGAGCCTTCACGCCCTTCATCTGCACCCCTCTGCCCCAATACACCCACCCCATGTCGAGCCTTGACGCCCTTCATCTGCACCCCCTCTGCCCCAATACACCCGCCCCCCATGTCGAGCCTTCACGCCCTTCATCTGCACCTCCTCTGCCCCAATACACCCACCCCATGTCGAGCCTTCACGCCCTTCATCTGCACCTCCTCTGCCCCAATACACCCACCCCATGTCGAGCCTTCACGCCCTTCATCTGCACCCCCTCTGCCCCAATACACCCACCCCATGTCGAGCCTTGACGCCCTTCATCTGCACCCCCTCTGCCCCAATACACCCCCCATAACATGTCACGTCGCGCCTCACCCCCGTCACGCCCTTCATCTGCACCCCCTCTGCCCCAATACACCCCCACCCATGTCGAGCCATCCATTCACGAGTCGCGCCCTCCACCCCTGTCACGCCCTTCATCTGCACCCCCTCTGCCCCAATACACCCCCACCCCATGTCGCGCCTCCCATCACATGTCGCGCCTCCACCCCTGTCACGCCCCTTCATCTGCACCCCCTCTGCCCCAATACACCCCCCACCCCATGTCGCGCCTCCATCACATGTCGCGCCTCCACCCCTGTCACGCCCTTCATCTGCACCCCCTCTGCCCCAATACACCCCCCACCCCATGTCGAGCCTCCATCCCCGCACGCCCTTCATCTGCACCCCCTCTGCCCCAATAACAACCCCCCACCCATGTCGAGCCTCCATCCCCGCCACGCCCTTCATCTGCACCCCCTCTGCCCCAGTCTCCCCACCCCATGTCGAGCCTCCACCCCCGCCACGCCCTTCATCTGCACCCCCTCTGCCCCAGTCACCCCACCCCATGTCGAGCCTCCATCCCCGCCACGCCCTTCATCTGCACCCCCTCTGCCCCAGTCTCCCCACCCCATGTCGAGCCTCCATCCCCCCCACGCCCTTCATCTGCACCCCCTCTGCCCCAGTCTCCCCACCCCATGTCGAGCCTCCACCCCGCCACGCCCTTCATCTGCACCCCCTCTGCCCCAATACACCCCCCACCCCATGTCGAGCCTCCATCCCCGCCACGCCCTTCATCTGCACCCCCTCTGCCCCAGTCACCCCACCCCATGTCGAGCCTCCACCCCGCCACGCCCTTCATCTGCACCCCCCTGCCCCAGTCACCCCACCCCATGTCGAGCCTCCACCCCGCACGCCCTTCATCTGCACCCCCTCTGCCCCAGTCCCCCACCCATGTCGAGCCTCCATCCCCGTCACGCCCTTCATCTGCACCCCCTCTGCCCCAGTCACCCCACCCATGTCGAGCCTCACCCCCGTCACGCCCTTCATCTGCACCCCCTCTGCCCCAGTCTCCCCACCCCATGTCGAGCCTCCATCCCCGTCACGCCCTTCATCTGCACCCCCTCTGCCCCAGTCACCCCACCCCATGTCGAGCCTCCACCCCCGCCACGCCCTTCATCTGCACCCCCTCTGCCCCAGTCCCCCACCCCATGTCGAGCCTCCACCCCCGCCACGCCCTTCATCTGCACCCCCTCTGCCCCAATCACCCCCACCCCATGTCGAGCCTCCATCCCGTCACGCCCTTCATCTGCACCCCCTCTGCCCCAGTCACCCCACCCCATGTCGAGCCTCCATCCCGCACGCCTTCATCTGCACCCCCTCTGCCCCAGTCCCCCCACCCCATGTCGAGCCTCCATCCCCGTCACGCCCTTCATCTGCACCCCCTCTGCCCCAGTCACCCCACCCCATGTCGAGCCTCCATCCCCGCCACGCCCTTCATCTGCACCCCCTCTGCCCCAGTCACCCCACCCCATGTCGAGCCTCCATCCCCGTCCACGCCCTTCATCTGCACCCCCTCTGCCCCAGTCTCCCCACCCCATGTCGAGCCTCCATCCCCGTCACGCCCTTCATCTGCACCCCCTCTGCCCCAGTCCCCCACCCCATGTCGAGCCTCCATCCCGTCACGCCTTCATCTGCACCCCCTCTGCCCCAGTCCCCCACCCCATGTCGAGCCTCCATCCCCGTCACGCCCTTCATCTGCACCCCCTCTGCCCCAGTCTCCCCACCCCATGTCGAGCCTCACCCCCGTCACGCCCTTCATCTGCACCCCCTCTGCCCCAGTCTACCCCACCCCATGTCGAGCCTCCACCCCCGTCACGCCCTTCATCTGCACCCCCTCTGCCCCAGTCACCCCACCCCATGTCGAGCCTCCTCACGCCCTTCATCTGCACCCCCTCTGCCCCAGTCACCCCACCCCATGTCGAGCCTCCACCCCCGTCACGCCTTTCGATCTGAACGACTGCATGACTGAACAACCCGACAGTAACGAATCACTGCACCTGAACGACCGCTGAACGAATGAATGACTGAACGACCGATTGAACGAATGAATGACTGAACGACCGGTTGAACGAACGAATGACTGAACGACCGATTGACCGAAGAAGACTGAACGAATCAATGACTGAACGACTGACTGACCGAATGAATGACTGAAGAACCGACTGAACGAATCATGACTGAACGACTGACTGACCGAATGAATGACTGAACAACCGACTGAACGAATCAGTGACTGAACGACTGACTGACCGAATGAATGACTGAACAACCGACTGAACGAATCAGTGACTGAACGACTGACTGACCGAATGAATGACTGAACGACCGACTGAACGAATCAGTGACTGAACGACTGACTGACCGAATGAATGACTGAACGACCGGTTGAACGAACGAATGACTGAACGACCAATTGACCGAAGGAAGACTGAACGAATCAATGACTGAACGACTGACTGACCGAATGAATGACTGAACGACCGACTGAACGAATCAGTGACTGAACGACTGACTGACCGAATGAATGACTGAACAACCGACTGACCGAATGAATGACTGAATGACTGACTGAACGAATGAATGACTGGACCGACTGACCGAATGACTGACTGACCGACCACATGACCATTTCAACGACTGAACGACCGACTGACCAAATGAATGACTGAACAACTGACTGACCGAATCAATGACTGAATCACCGACCGACCGAATGACTGACTGACCGATTCAATGACCACAACGAACAACTGACCGAATCAACGACTGAACGACCGACTGACCAAATGGATATATGAACGAGCAACCTACCGGACAAATTTATGAACGAATGATTTACCGATCGACTGACCGACTGAACGAACGCATGACTGAACGACCGGCTGACGACTGAACGAATGACTGACTGAACGACCAACTAAACGAACGAATGACCGAACGTCCGACTTACCGAATGAAAGACTGAACGACCGACTGAATAACTGAACGACTGAACGACCGACTGAACAAATGAATGACTGGACGAGCGACCGATCAAACAATTTTATGAACGAATAACTTAACAACCGACTGACCAAATAAATGTCTGAACGACCGATTGACCGACTGAACGAATGAATGACTGGACGAGCGACCGACCACACAAATTTACGAACGAATGACTAAATAACCGATTGACCGACTGAACGACTAAATGTCTGAACGACCGA
>CM065738.1:31969147-31979147 GCA_033310375.1 Conus canariensis
CTTGTGGACCAACTTCAACAAATCCTGAGTTCTGCTGGCCTTGAAACAAGACACTTCCCGTCTGATACAAAAAAAAAACATCAAAATGAGCTGGAAATATTGAGAAAAGGAAGCGAGTGTCGTTTTGGTAAAGCAGCTGCAGATCGTACTGTTGGATGCATCAAGAAAGATACAAAAGAAAATCCTTGATGGAATCAAACAATCACAAAAATCAAAACTAGAAAATGTGCAAAAAACCCAGCGGAGTTGCTATGGACTCTATTCAAGGTTTTCGTGGATCGTCAGAATAAGGGCAAACAAGCTAGTGGAGGGGGAACCGACTCTACCACATCTTCTGTTTTGCAACCAAACCAAAGCAGTCAATTCCAGTCCAAGAAACCGAAAACCCCACCAAAGGACAAGAATGAAAGCAAGGAACTCTACTGATAGAAAAGAGGAGACACGCCAGTCAAAGAATGGAGAACCAACACCATACATTCCTTCAGAAGAAGACAACATGAAGTTTGATCCAATCATTCTCGCAGAGAATGTACAACTTTACACAAGACCAAATCTCGGCGTGTCGCATGTCAGATTGTTTTGCTCCCACACCCAGGGAGCCTATTGATGTGTCAGATCTCCTCATAGGCACACACGCTTGGGCTGAAAGACTCAGATGGCGCTATTTCTTTTACAAAACAGAAGAAAGAAGATGCTAGAGATGACCAGCAAGATGAAGATGACCCATTTATCAAAAACCTTTGGTACCAACCTACCTCAAGAAGCGCTCCAAGGAACAACCCAGCACTGGAGGCGTTCATTGCTGCATGCATGAGAGACATTTTTGACAAAGATACGTGCAGAAGGATTAAAGACAACATGACTGAAGGGCAAAGGAAAGCCTTAAAAGAACTACAAAGACTCCCACTGACACACGCTGCTGCCTGCCGCTTTGCAGACAAATCAGGTGTCACGGTGATCACGTCATTAGAGAATGATGACAGAGTGGTAAAGAACGCTCTCCATGACAGTGCCCAATATGACCTATTGGAACAAGATCCTTCGAAAGAAGTGCGAAGCAAGATCCAGAACTGGACCAAGAAGTGGACCTCAAAAGGAACCATAGACACCGACGTGGTTTCCTATGTCATGAACATAAAAGACACGCACCGTGTCAAGTGTAAACCACTGATTACGACACACATGACTAGTGCCATATCCATAACAAGATCCTTCTAACAGAAGCGGATGACTACCAGTCCAAGGACCATCACCAAGGCTGCTACATAAAGCACATGACCGTGTACAGTGATAACACGATACGACAAAAAGCTAGGCCATTCCTCGACCCTTTAACAGGAAGCGGACTCTGACCAGGCCTCCAGCTGTACAGCTGGCCAAAGCACATTTGACGATACCCTGCCCTCTGGACCATAGCACATCTGACACGATACCCTGCCCTCTGACCATAGCACATCTGACAGATACCCTGCCCTCTGGCCATAGCACATCTGACAGATACCCTGCCCTCTGACCATAGCACATCTGACAGATACCCTGCCCTCTGGCCATAGCACATCTGACAGATACCCTGCCCTCTGGCCATAGCACATCTGACAGATACCCTGCCCTCTGCCATAGCACATCTGACAGATACCCTGCCCTCTGTCCATAGCACATCTGACAGACACCCTGCCCTTGGCCATAGCACATCTGACAGATACCCTGCCCTCTGGCCATAGCACATCTGACAGACACCCTGCCCTCTGGCCAAGCACATCCGACAGATACCCTGCCCTCTGGCCATAGCACATCCGACAGATACCCTGCCCGACCAAATCATCGACAGCAAAGAATTCCTCCAGAAAATAGACACAGTCTGCTGGTCTGCCCAAAAATCTTACAGACAAATTGCAAACAGTGATGAACTGTGCTGCTCGTCTAATTTTCGAGGCTCCCACGAGAGAACATATAACTCCTCTTCTGTCCGAGTTACATTGGCTTCCTGTTTCTGCCAGAACAGAGTATAAGATCTGCACTCTTTGTTATAACGTGTTTGTTGGCACATCACCCACTTATTTGTCTGAACTTCTGCAGTTTTACACTCCTCCTAGGTCTTTACGTTCCTCTGACGACAATCGTCTCTTCAACAAACCAAACCCCAAACACCTTAAAAAGACTTTAGGAGAACGGGGTTTCTTCTACCTTGGTCCGTCCATGTGGAATGATCTCCCTTTTCCTGTCCGCCATGCTCCATCCCTCTCCACATTTAAATCAAGGCTAAAAACACATTTATTCCAAAAGTACTTTCCCCATTCCGTGTCATGAAAACTATAGCACTGTCAGTTATTGTCCAGTTCAGATTCTTCCCATTTCGCAGAGTTGTCAAATGTTCAGTTACGTGTGGTGGTGTCTGTTCGTGTGTCTGTGCAGGTCTGTCTGAGTGTGTCGGTGTGTGTGTGCGCGCGCGCGCGTGTGTTTGTGTGTGCGGGCGGGCGCGGGCGCGTGTGCAGCCTTTGTGCGTGTGTGTGCGTTGCTTACTTCTCTTATGTCTTCTTGTTTAATAGTCTACAAGATTTTGTTTCCAACAGAAATTTTTATTAGGCCTATGTTAAAATGGTGCGATGTTTATTTTTCCTTGCATTTCTGTGTCCTTTCTTTTTCAAAATATCTTTTGATATGCTATTTATGAAATGTGATCGCGCGCGCCTGTGTGTGTGTGTGTGTGTGTGTGTGTGTGTGTGTGTGTGTGTGTGTGTGTGTGTGTGTGCATTTTGTATATCAGAGATTCATCGTGTCATTGAGTGATTTTAATTATGTGAGATATTTGTGACTTGTTTATTTCTTGCGTAATATTTATGAAGTTTGCCTCTATTTTCTTTCTATCTTTGGCATGAATACAGCTGTTTATTGTGGGTTATGCTTTGATTCACACTTTGTAAGCGCTTTGAGCTCATCAGAGATGGGCCCATATAAAATTTCATTATTATTATTATTACAGTTAAGAACACTTTAGCACCGTTGCCTACCTCTACTTGCCTAGCAGTGTGTGACGTAGTGTCACTTTATCCCAGTGTAGACAACGCAATGGGGGTCTCTGCAGTAGCTATACTACTTCGGTCGAACCCCTCACCTCTCAACTTGCCAGATGAATGCACAGCGGAAGCTCTAGAGATTGTATTAATTAATAACAGCTGCCACTACATGGATGCTGCAGAATAGAAGCTGCCCCCAATGCAGGCACAGCTATGGACCCAAGCCATGCCTGTGATTACGTGGACATTGTCAGGGGGGAACTTGATGAGAAGCTCGTGACGTCATCTCCCATTCCACGACTCTCATCGTTGCTCCCGGACCCTGAAGAGAACAGGACCTAAACTGGAGCAGATTCCGGGACGACGTCTTTGCCATACTTCCACGTACGGACCAAGTGGGGAATTCGAAGATCACTTGCAGAAACTTTACCCAGACAACATCAAATGGACAGTATCCCACGGGAAATCAGTGGAATATTTGGACCTACATCTGTCGCTCACTCCAGAGGGTAGAATTGAAACGGATGTATACTCCAAAAACTGCAACAGCTATCCGCCCCCAAGCTCTTGCCATGCCCCCTCTGTCTTCCAAGGGTTAGCTGTGGGCATAGGAACGAGACTTAGAATCGTTGTGTAGCTGGGAGGAAACCCTCAAAAAACGCATAGAAGAATATGCCAAGTACCTGACTCTTTCAGGATGGAAATAGAAGAAGAGAGGAGTGTGAGGCCGATGAATTAGTGAAAACGTAGAAGAAGAGAGGAGTGTGAGGACGATGAATTAGTGAACACGTAGAAGAAGAGAGGAGTGTGAGACCGATGAATTAGCGAAAACGTAGAAGAGAGGAGTGTGAGGCCGATGAATTAGTGAAAACGTAGAAGAAGAGAGGAGTGTGAGGTCGATGAATTAGTGAAAACGTAGAAGAAGAGAGGAGTGTGAGACCGATGAATTAGTGAAAACGTAGAAGAAGAGAGGAGTGTGAGACCGATGAATTGTGAGAAACGTAGAAGACAGGAGTGCGAGACCGATGAATTAGTGAAAACGTAGAAGAGAGGAGTGTGAGACCGATGGATTAGTGAACACTTGACAGCGTTGGAATGGTCAGAATAAAACTAAGGAAAACATGGGAATGATGAGCGATTGCAAACAGAGAAAAGGAGAAGGGGAGATTAATGAACTGGAAACTCGGAGAGAGAAAGGAGATAAGAGGGAAGAACGTGGGAATCATGGAATACATGAAAATCGGACATCGTCAGAGTAATCCACTGAACAGAATGAGAAGGGAACGGGAGATTAACGAATGCTGGACGCGATCAGAAAAGAACGAGAGAATGACGAATGACAGACGAAATTAGAGAAGGGGTGACAGTGAAGACGAACGTGATGAAGAGGATGACTCGACAATGACGAATGGTAGACGGAGGGCAACGTGAAAATGATGAATGTTGCGACTTGCGGGAAAGCTGTGAATGATGAATGTCGGGCTCGGGAAACGTGAGAACAAAGCATTTTGGAGAGGGGGTTACTTGAGAATAAGGAATGTTTGACCAGGAGAAACGTGAATATAACAAATCTTGATTGGGGAAATGATGGAAATAATGAATGACGAAAGGGGCAAAGGTTGAACATAATGAATGCTGGACTGAGGCAAACATGAGAAAGAGAATGTTGGATGCAGGAAACGTGAAAATGAAACATTTTGGAGTGGCTGAAAACATGAGAATAATGAATGTTGGGCGGAGGAAAACGTGAGAATAGTGAACGTAGGACTGGGGAAAACGTGAAAAAGATGAAATGTAGACTGGGGTAAAATGTGAGAATGATGAATGTTGGAGTAAGAGAAAACGTGGGAATACTGAATGTAGGAAAGGCGAAAAGCTTGAAAATGATCAATGCTGGACCGAGTCAAGTGAGAACGATGAATGTTGGAGTTGGGAAATGTGAGTAGGATGAATATCTGAATAGGGGAAAACACGAGAGTAATGAATGTTGAACAGGGGGGCGAGGGTTGGGGTGGGATGGGGAGAGGAGGATGGTGGCGTAACAACGAATAGGACTCAGGAAAACGTAAGAATGATGAAAATTGGACAGCAAGAAAAGGTGAGAAGGATGGATAATGGAGTAGGGCAAATATGCGAATGTTGAATGTTAGACGGAGGGGTGTGTGTGTGTGTGTGTGTGTGTGTGTGTGTGTGTGTGTGTGTGTGTGTGTGTGTGTTGTGGGTGCGTGCGAGTGTGCAGGAAGGGAGGGGGAAGGAGTGGGGATTGAAAATGAATATTGGAATGGGTGGAAAATGTGAGAATAATCAATGTTTGACTGGGGAAACGTAAAAATGTGGAATGTTCGACTGAGGAAAAAGGTAAGAATGATGAATGTTGGAATGGGGGGGGGGGGAGGGGGGGACTTGGGGGGGGGGTGAGACGCGAGAATGGTGAGTGCTGGACGAGAGGAAACTGAGAATGATGAATGGTGGAATGGGGGGGGGGGGGGCTTCAGGGGGGGTGGGGGTGGGGGGGGAGACGCATGAATGGTGAGTGCTGGATGAGAGGAAACTGAGAATGATGAATGGTGGAATGGGGGCGGGGGGGGGGGGGGGGGAAGTGGTAACTCGATGGCGGGTGGGTGGGGCTGGGGGGGAATGGGGGGGAGGGGGGAGGGGGGCTTCAGGGCAGGGGGGGAGTGGGGACTTGAGGGGGGGGGGAGTCGCAAGAATGGTGAATGCTGGACGGGAGGAAACTGAGAATGATGAATGGTGGACTGTGGGGAAGAGAAGCACGCAGAAAAGATAAACAACAGAGGGAAGGGTGGTGCGACGCTGATGAACGAAAGACGGATGAAGAAAGCGAAGGAATGAGAGAGCGTGGGAATGATGACCATAATCAAAGCAGAGCAGTGGGCACAATCTGCACAGAACGAAACGAAAGGAGAAGACTGGAACGCGTTAGTAATGAATGGCCGACACGATGAGACGAACAGAACATAACAATGCTGAGTGTAGGACGAAGGCAGAACATGACAATTGTAAATGAAGAACAAGACGACAAGAAGAGAACATGAGAATGACAACTGAGAGACGGAACGGTAACTGGGGAACGTGAGAAGAATCAATGATGGACGAGTGAAGAAAAGGAGAACGAAGATCAATGGATGTGAGGAGAAGACAACGTGAATATGATGAATGATGCTCTGGAGGAGGAAAGAAGGTTTAGAGAATGAATAGAGAAAACATAAGAACGATAAATGACGGGCGGGGTAGGAAGGGGAGAACTGGATGGAGTTGTATATGGCGTGTTCACCCTACCGCCGAATGAAAGGTGAAGGGGTCGTCATGGAAATAACTGCAT
This sequence comes from Conus canariensis, assembly GCA_033310375.1. Lineage (NCBI taxonomy): Eukaryota > Metazoa > Mollusca > Gastropoda > Neogastropoda > Conidae > Conus > Conus canariensis. The sequence goes on from CM065738.1 coordinate 31,975,505, forward strand.
CATAAGTTCGTTGCAATGCAGAATAATAGGTCAGCAGTTTATAAAAGGACCTGTTTGAAGCAGAGAAGAACGAAAGAGGGGGGGGGGGGGGGGGGGATGCAGGACTTCAAAGGCTGGAGGTGTAATCGGAAAAGACCAAATATGAAATACCAGAATGGGGAATGCGGAAACATGAATAACGCACATTAGTGGGTATGGGCGGTAAGGGAAGAGCTAAAGAATCAAAGGAGGGAAGGGGGGGGGAGTGGAGAGAGGGAGAGAGAGAGACAGAGAGAGAGAGAGAGAGAGAGAGAGAGAGAGAGAGAGAGAAGGAGGGAGAGAGAGAGAAACTGAAGGGCTTCAGGTTCAAATCCATAAAAAAGAAGACAACTGCAGTGGAAAAGCGAGAAACTGCCGCTGAACGGAGACAGAAACTGGTGCTAGTGTGTCCATTCCTCCAACCATGTCCACATGTTTATCCGATAAAGTGAAGGGTCTGCCAGGGCTTTATATAAGAATCCTCTTGTTGTCCTGGCAAATGTGCTTTGTGTTCAATGTTTATGTTATGTTCATGGAAATAAAACTGTTTAAACCAAAGTGAAGGGTCTCTGGAGAACACCAAGGAATGCGCTTGAAAAAGCTGGGAGTGGACAGAAAACTAGACTGAAAGGTGCACGTTTCCTGGCGTGAAAGAAGGGAAGTCAGAAGCAAAGAAAAGGAAGCAAGGTGAAGTGTTGTGATGAGCATCACAAAATCCTGCGTCAGAGGGAATTGGGGCAAAAGGTGGGCTACTTATAAAGACTTATAAACAGTATCTATCTGAACTGATATATTTTGAGTAGATCAAACGTAAACTATATTAGGGCCGTAAGCATTTTTAAAACAATACCATTTCATATCGAGTCGCCAGACTGAGACTCCAAACACGTATGAGTAAAAAAAAACAACAACAACAACCACCCCCCCCAAAAAAAAAACAACAAACAAAAACAAACAACAACAAAAAACCACAAAGGGCAAATATTTCTTTAATCAACGTAATTCAACATAGTTGCTCCAGGAACATCACCTCCATCTATCAATATCCACCTCCCACCCCACCCCATTAAATAGTAAGCTCAGGATAGAGCACCCAGGCCATTGTAAGATAAGTTCATATACGCCTGGAGCTTCGTGTCTTGATGTTCTTAAGGTATCGGTGTAGTGTTACATAAACCCTCTACCGTCACTCTCTTCCCCTCCTTCCCCGACCCTTTCCGACCGGCCTTCCTGTTGCGGTTATCCCGTCTGCCCTACCACCTCGGTGAGTGTCGACGCTCAACCTGAATACAACCTCACACCGAATTTGGCTCGGTTGTCACTTGGTCTATACTGAATCAGCCTTAATACTATACTACGCACAAAAAGTTAAGGATCGGTATGTGAAAACAGGTGCGTAATAAACTCAGTTCGCTACTGTTATTTATTTCTTAGTCCAGCCAAATTGTTATGAATTCTTGTTCAGCTGTAAGTGGGCGATGTTGTGTTAGTGCGAAAATTGCACGGGATTCTCTACTACTGAGCTGGGCCGCAAACGGAAAAGCGGAAACTTGCGAAAAATGACCTTGTTTTGGACCGTTCTGCCTGAACACATTGCACTTGCCAGATGGAAAAACCATTATGCACGTGCAAGCACTGCTGTTTATGTGTGAGATGCTGTCGCTCGCTTGGCTATATAAGAAGACATTCCACCAGCAGTAGGCCTGATCTGACAATGCCTCCACGACGAAAATTAAGCGAGTTGGATAGGGGACGAGCTGTTGCATGGTTCCAAGATAGTGTTCCCAAGTGAGAAGTGGCCAGGCGACTTCATGTGTCCATCTCGGTCATTGTCCGACTGATTCAATGCTTCACAGCCACTGGGATTGTCCATGAAAGACGCAGATCTGGTCGACAGAAGAAGACAACCCCACGTGACGATCGTCTCATTGAACGACAAGCCTGCAGATAAGAACAGCCTCTTCCAGCATAATTCAAAGGCAGTTCAGGGTGGCTACTAACATCAACATCAGCCAGCAGACCATACGGAACCGCCTACATGGGTTTAATCTCCGTTCTCGTCGCCCAGCAGTACGGCCACGCTTAACTCCAGCCCATAGGGCAGCACGCCGCGCCTTCTGCGCACGTCACGTGAGGTGGACACGTCAGCAATGGTCCCAGGTCCTGTTCAGTGATGAATCACGCTCCACCCTTCACCACAACGACGGCCGACTGAGGGTCTGGAGGCGCCCAGGGCAACGCTTTACTGACGCCACTGTCCAAGAAAAGGTGGCCTTTGGTGGAGGTTCTGTAATGGTCTGGGGGGCCTTCAGCCTTCACCACAGAACACCCTTGTATCATGTACAGGGTAACCTGACTGGCATCCGATACCGGGATGAGATCCTTCGACCGCTGGCTGTGCCTACACTGCAGCAGATGGGACCGAGGGCTGTCTACCAGGATGACAATGCTCGCCCCCACAGGGCAAGGGTGGTCAACGACTTCCTGCAGCAGTCTGGAGTCAACAGAATGGAGTGGCCAGCTTGCAGTCCCGATCTCAACCCGATTGAGAACCTCTGGGATGAGCTGGATCGCAAAGTGAGGAGCCACCCCCCTCCCAGGGATGCCCAACACCTCTACCAGATGCTGCAGGCTGAGTGGCAGGCGCTTCCACAGAGGATCTTCACCAACCTGGTCAACTCGATGAGGACTCGCTGCGTCGAGTGCCAGAACAGCCATGGTGGTTACACGTATTACTGAGCTTTTGGGAGCATCAGTGTGCCCTGTCTTGTGATTTCAATGACTTTGGGAAATCAAATTTGGATACGTACCCACTTTAATCAAATGTACACACCAAACGATTGCTCGAGATTGAAGGCAATTGTGTATCGTTATCACTAAAGAATGGAATTAAATGTTGGCCAAACTTCAACGCATTGACTTTCTTATTTTGACAGTTATGAATGTTTGTGAAAGTGATCCTTAACTTTTTGTGTGTAGCTTAGTTTGACGGACGCGCAAGAAATCTCAGAAACGAAATATTGTTGGATACTACCAGCGGTGACAAAAACAAATCGAAGCAATTAAAATCTGTTGAATACTAAGAGCAGTTTCACAAGCAAAGTGTTTCACGGAACGGCAACGAAATAACTTTGAGCTGCATGCAGCTTGGTTACTCTCAGAAAGAGTGGACAGCACAAAACCCAAAGAACTCAAAAACACAGGCTAATTCAACCAGGTGCAGAAACTTGGTCACTGAAAAAGAAAAGAAAAGTGCACGGTGTTGACTACCTCCAGACAGGACACGGTGAGCCTGGGGCACTTATATGGCAGCCTGTCTGTTGATCTATATAATACAGGGTGCTAAACGAAGTTAACCCTTATGCAGAAATGTCACGCAAGAAGTGAACATTGCAAGTAACATGTAGAACGGAGAAAACGGTCAGGACTTTCTCTCTCTCTCTCTCTCTCTGTGCGCGCGCGCGCGCGCGCGCGCGTGCGTGCGTGCGTGCGTGCGTGTGTGTGTGTGTGTGTGCACTCGCCCGCATGCGTGTGTCTTAAATTTCAGTTTAAGAGGAGAGTGTCTTTTACAAACGGTAAACAACAGTTCCAGACATCATCGGACTTTGGATGGCTGGATACAAAC
>CM065738.1:31984147-31986647 GCA_033310375.1 Conus canariensis
GCCATTGGCCCCGTTAGCTAGTTTGTCAACCCCTGAATTAAATGATAACATTAATCTTTTTTTTTAATTCCACATAACAGGGCATTCACGAGTCATTAGGCGTATTTAATACCATCTGACTGCGCCATTGGCCCCGTTAGCTAGTTTGTCAACCCCTGAATTAAATGATAACATTAATCTTTTTTTAATTCCACATAACAGGGCATTCACGAGTCATTAGGCGTATTTAATACCATCTGACTGCGCCATTGGCCCCGTTAGCTAGTTTGTCAACCCCTGAATTAAATGATAACATTAATCTTTTTTTAATTCCACACAACAGGGCATTCACGAGTCATAAGGCGTATTTAATACCATCTGACTGCGCCATTGGCCCCGTTAGCTATATTTTTTCAACCTCTGAATTAAATGATAACATTAATCTTTTTTTAATTCCACATAACAGGGCATTTGCGAGTCATTAGGCGTATTTAATACCATCTGACTGCGCCATTGGCCCCGTTAGGGTGGAGTCCCCCCCCCCCCCCCCCACACACACACACTCCCCATCGCCCTTTATTCGTCAATTTCATTAACTTTCTTAGTTCACGTAACAGGGCATTCACGAGTCTTTAGCCGTATTCAATACCACCTGACTACGTTACTGGCCCTGTTCACTGTAGAGGATTTGTTATGCTTTTTCATTTTTTAGCACCTGTGGCCTAAGACATTCTTTGGTGGGCGGAGTGAGGATCACTTGTATATCTAGAACCAAGGAGATGGCACCCTCTGTTGACCCCAGTCTAAAGTGGAAAGTGGGGGGACATTTACGAGGGAGGGTGCTTGGAACCGCCGTTTGATGGCGCTGGAGGGGTGATCCCGGTGCTGAGGGTTCGGGCGGACGTCCACCAAGGTGAGGTTGATTGTTGAAACTTGTCTCAAAGGGCAGGAAGTCGGGTTTGAAGATGGATCGCGAGAATAAGTGTGGAAAAGGCCATGACGGAGCTGAAACAGAATCTCTCTCTCTCTCTCTCTCTGTCTGTCTGTCTGTCTGTCTGTCTGTCTGTCTGTCTGTCTCCCGTCCGTCCGCCCGTCCATTCGTCTGTCCGTCCATCGATCAGTCTGTCTGTCCGTCCATCACTGTCTGTCTTTCTGTCTGTCCGTCTCTCTCTGTCTGTGTCTGTCTCGGTCTTTCTGTCTGTCTCTGTCTGCTGTCTGTCTGTCTGTCTGTCTGTCTCTCTCTCTCTCTCTGTGGCTGGCTGGCTGACTCCGTCAGTCAGTGGGTCAGCCTGTGTGTGTGTGTGTGTGTGTGTGTGTGTGTGTGTGTGTGTGTGTGTGTGTGTGGAGAGAGAGAGGTGTGTGTGTGAGTGTGTGTGTGTGTATGTGTGTGTGTGCGTGCATGCGCGCATGTATGTATGTATGTATGTATGTATGTATGTATGTATGTATGTGTGTGAGTGTGTGTGAGTGTGTGTGTGTGTGTGTGTGTGTGTGTGTGTGTGTGTGTGTGTGTGTGTGTGTGTGTGTACGTGTGTGTGTGTGTGTGTGTGTGTGTGTGTGTGTGTGTGTGTGTTACGTGTGTTGTGTGTGTGTATGTGTGTGTGTGTGTGTGTGTCGTGAGTGTGTGTGTTGTGTACGTGTGTGTGTATGTGTACGTGTGTGTGTGTGTGGGGGGGGGGGGGGGAGGGCGTGCGTGCACGCTCAGAAGCCACCTATCCGATTACAACAATTACTATTCCATACGAGAATTCTTTTAAGATACCCAAGAGTTTCCAAATTACAGTTGCCTTTCTGCGTTCGATGCTATGCCCTATAGATGCAAACAAAGAGGTGGAAGAAGGTGATCTCTTTCTCTCTTTCTGAACTTAGCCTGACCCTTAATATGATTATACGTTTTGTCTTCTCAATCCCTGACTTGTTAAACTGAGCAAAGCGTTCAGTGTGGCCGTGTGCCTGTTTGTTTGTTCACTCACTGTATGCTAGCTGAATGGTATCGTGACCGGTATCCGGAAGATGTTCTATGCCTTTTTATCGACACTGCGGAGCACGCCACACTGCGTGGTTGGTTGTTACTAATCTCCTGACTTCTCTTCGGAGTTTATTCCTCATTGACTGCACTAAAACTTAGCGTGTTAACACTTACACAAATTTTCCTGACCTAAATGTCATTTGATAGCTAAGCGTGCTGACAGAAATCTCTCAACACTTCATTCTAAATGTCAGAACAGAAGTCGCTGTTTAATTCCTCTGAACTCATTTAAAATTTCATTTACACATAAATCACGTTGAAGCTTGTAAGAATATAGGCCAAACCCCCCCCCCTCCCCGCCACCGAACACGTTTACAATTTCATTTCATATTAATCATACGGAAACTTATCAATTATGTAGTCACTATTCAATACTCCTGACCTCATTACAGACGACCTTTCCTATCAACCGTTCTGAAACTTTCAAAGCTGTAACAATGAACAAAACACCGCCTCCGGATCGCACGAAACAACCAGTGAAAAGGCAGCGAT
>CM065738.1:31994147-32009147 GCA_033310375.1 Conus canariensis
TCTTGATCATCTCGGTCACAGAATAAAGATGGCTGCCAATCACAAGGTTGAGTAGCTGCCAATCACAGTCAACACAGGCTTGTAGTAGACTACTGCTCCGAACTTCAACCAGTATAAAACACGCTTGGGTAAACGTAGATAATGCCCACCATCAATGTCGCCACAATAAGAAACTTCTGCCGAAGACCACTGACAATAAACTTATTCAATTTTGGTGGGGTATCGAGGTACCCGTTCTTCTCCAAGTTGTTCCACCCCAGTGTGTCTGCATCCGGGTGTGCGCAAACTGGTTGCTCAGAGAGCAGGCTTGGACAATCATTAGCACGTGCAACACGGTGAAATGCCGTGACTTGCACGAATTCAGAACGTCGCTCGCCAGGTGGTGGTTGATGACCAAGTCGTTGTTTCAAATACACTCCCTTGTCGTTGCAGTCCGCTGTTACAATTTTGTGCCTCAAGCAAATTCGCCCGATTCGCCTGGTTAGTCCCATTAAAAGCACAATCCTTCCTCCTGTGTTTAAAAAATGGACCTATTCGGCTTGTGTAAATCAAATTAGAACTAGCAAAGATTAATGTAATGAATCTTTACGAACACCTGTGATAAATATGTGTCCACAAATATGATAAAATCAGGACCAATATGACAGCCCACCTCCGATCCCCCATCTAGAACGGTGTAATGGATCATCTTCTGAAGAGATTTATATCTGCTTTAAAGTTCTGATAAAGCTTTTTTTCTTGACAAGAAGCTGGTTATGTGACTGATTCTTGTATTAGTTATTAATCTTTATAACTATAACTTTGTTTATACTTTGTATTAAGGGAATTATGAAGAATTGACAAATTTGTGGTGGGCAAAATTGCATGGCATGAAAAAATGTACTGTACGCACATTCACCCAGCCACTCAAAGGCATAAACGAGACAGGCTTATTCTAGCAATTGATTCATATTTCAGTTGATGTAATTTCCTTGCAGCTTTTTAAATGCACGTATAAGTGCGTTTGAGTGTGTGTCTGAGTGTGTATACATCCATTGACATGTGCGTGAGTATGTGTACCATATGTACAGATATGGCTGTGTCCTCTATTTCTATCTATACTCACTTTATATAGTCTAAATGGTCTTCATGTGTTTCTTTTAGGTTTAAAATACATTGCAGACGACAACCATCTGCCAGGAATAAGTAATAAACACTCATTTTCATACATGCGTTTGCTGCTCTTTGCGACGAAATCGCATTTTCACCATGGTCCAGATTGTATGGAGATTGGACAAAATTGTCACAACTATACATGCACTGGTTTTTAAGTCATTATCTAATGAATATTCATGAGTTTGTACCACATGATAGTCTAATCTCTCAGTGATTGGTCACTTCCATTAGAGCTCTGAAAAGTAGGCTGGCTGGCTGTGTCGGCTGGCTGGAACAGGTTGTAGAGTAAGGACTCTGACCGATTTGGACGAAATTGTAACAGGGGACCGACCCCTTATACACAAGCACAAGGATGTGTGTGTGTGTGTGTGTGTGTGTGTGTGTGTGTGTGCCGTCCTTCTGAAGTCCCCCCTCCCCCCCCCCCCCCCCCATGCAGTGGTCATGTTGGCTTAAACTATTATACCTTTACTCCCCTGCGCCCAGCGCCTTTCCCCATCCATTCCTCGATTACTGCACACACACACACACACACACACACACACACACACTCGGCCGCAAACTTGTTCTCCATTCTACGTTGATGCTTGCCCCTCTCACCTATCACCTTCACCTTTCACCTATTCCGGAGTCTTGAAGACCGTAATTGGGGCACCACAGAAGACTTTGCAACCAGCTTCCTCTACTCCTCCCGGTGTAACAGCCCATTCTTACCCCCCCCCCCCTCTGGAACTTACCCCGGGGTAAGTCTGGGCTAGCCTGCTTTTACCCCCGGGGTCATTCCAGGACTAGCTGGAACCTACCCCCCCCCCCCTAGTTGGAACTGACCCCCCCCCCCCCCCCCCAGTCATCTACATTGTACAAGGTACACAGGCACTCAGGGGACACTAATTAGCTGTAAAAATAGTTAAAATCTCTTATATATATTAAAGTGACCGATGGTCAGTGACACTGACCACTGGTTGTCTGCATTGCACAAGGTATACAAACACTCATGAGACACTGATTAACTGTAAAATAGTCGAAATATCTGATTTACATGAGTGACCAGTGGTCAGTGGCACTGACCACCAGTCGATTGCATTGTACAAGGTACACAGGTACTCGGGAGACTATAATTAGCTGTGAAATAGTTAACATCTCCGATTTATGTCATAATGACCAGTAGTCAGTGGCACTGAACACAAGTTATCTACATTGTACAAGGTACACAAGCATTCGCGGGAAACACTAATTAGCTGTTAAATAGTTAAAATCTCCGATTTACGTCATAATGACCAGTGGTCAGTGGCACTGACCACTAGTCATGCATTGTACAAGCTAAGGTACACAGGTACTCAAGAGACTAAATAGCTGTAAAATAGTTAAAGGAGGCAAACCGGGATGAAGCAACAACGGTACTTGGTCACAACGATACGTGGTCACAACAATATTTTGTCACAACTACGCTTGGTCACATTGGCACTTGGTCACATTGGCATGTAGCCGTCTTTCTTTCCCACGCATGTACGGGCGTACTCACACACCCGAATATTGACCCACGCGTGTAAGCTACCGCGAGAAATGTTAATGCGTATCTGTTAGTGAACCAGGGTGTGTGTGGGGGAAGGGGGGTTGGGGAAGTAGGAGGTCCTTTTATTGAGAAGAGTCTAGAACTACACTTTGTCTAAACCCAACTGACTGTATATAGGAAATGGGAGAGGGGGTGTAAATATGCAGGCTAACACAATTCTTTTTTTTAAAGGCGGGTGTGCGTGTTGGGAAAAGGCAGAGGAAAACCCTGGATAACCCTCTCTTGTTTGAAGGGTGGGGTGGGGTGGAGGAAGATTCCAAACAGTCCTAGATTGACCCTTTCGGGAGGGGGGGGGGGGGGGGTAAATCCAGGCAAGCCCAAACTTACCCCCAGGGGGGATAAGTTCCAATTAGAGGGGGGGTAAGTTCTAGCTAGTCCTAGAATGACCCCCGGGGGTAAAAGCAGGCTAGCCAAGACTTACCCCGGGGTAAGTTCCAGAGGGGGGTAAGAACGGGCTGTTACACCGGTTCTCAGACGCTCTTAAGCAGTTGCCGAGTGTGTGGAGGCCAGTCCATTCACTGATGTGTCCCATCTCTTTCTCCGTCTTCCTCTCCTTCTGCCTCCTCGCACTATTACTTTTAGAATGGTTTTGGCAAGTCCTGTTGATCTAAATACATGCCCATACCTTCTTATTTTCCTTCTTTTCACTGTGGACAACAGGTCTTCGTATCGTCTGATGGCTTGTCTTACTCTGGTCTGGACCTCCAAGTTCCTTATGTGGTCTTTGTATGAGATGCTAATGACCTTGCGGAAGCATCTGATATCTAATGCCTGAATCCTTCTCTCAAGTTCAGCTGTCAGAGTCCATGTCTCACAGGCATAGAGAAATATGGCAGTGACCAGGGAGCCCATCAGTCTGACCTGGGAACTTACTGTGGTGTTTCTGTCATTCCAGATGGGTCTTAATCTGATTAGCGCTGCTGTCGTTTGCGCAACTGTGGAGGACACTTCAGGTTTTGATCCCTCATCTGAAACAACTGCGGCGAGGTATTTGAAATAAGGGTGTAGGAGGTTCTGGATAGAGGTAGTACCTTTGTTGTCTGGCAGCTGCATTCTATCTGGTAGGGAGGATGGGCACCAATGGTCCTCATCCATCTCCTAAATCTGTCACGTGCAGTCTCCGAGAGCCACACCCTGGTACGCTGCTTCAGCTGGCGGGCTGAAACACGTGAAGGGGTGGTGTTGACACGGCATCACTGGGCAGAGGAACTCTATACTGAGTCAACGACGGCCAGGGCGGAAAGGCTGCTACCCAGCCTAACGGCTACGTGTCCGCGACCAGGGCGAGCTTCCTAGTTAGAGGACATCGGCTGTGGTCAAACCTGAAGAAGGATGGGCTCCGCCAGGTGTCAGCTGCCCAACACACGCTCAAGATTTACATAGGCAGAAATCAGTAAATACCTACCCCTAACCTGGACACATTTCACACACACACACACACACACACACACACACACACACACACACACACACACACACACACCTAACCTGAACACACATACACACACACACACACACACACACACACACACACACACACACACAACTAACCTGAACACACATACACACACACACACACACACACACACACACACACACACACACACAACTAACCTGAACACACATACCACACACACACACACACACACACACACACACACACACACACACACCTAACCTGAACACACATACACATACACAACACACACACACAACACACACACACAACACACACCTAACCTGAACACACATACACACACACACACAACACACACACACACACACACACCACACACAACACTAACCTACACACATACACATACACACACACACACACACACACCACACACACACACACCTAACCTGAACACACATACACACACACACACACACCACCCTAACCTGACACACACACCAACACACACAACAACCACACACACACACCCTACGCGCGCGCACGCACGCATGCATGCACGCATGCAAATAGTGGAAGGAGAGAGAGGGATGCAGGGAGTGGGATGAGGGGAGAAAGTAAAGCTGGAGAGTCGAAGGGTATGGCGGTTAGGAGAGAGAGAGAGAGAGAGAGAGAGAGAGAGAGAGAGAGAGAGAGAGAGAGAGAAGAGAGAGAGAGAGAGAGAGAGAGAGAGAGAGAGAGAGCATGCCGGAAATAAACAGTATCTTCCACTGCCTGGGAATTTTGCTGAAGTCTCTCACTAGCTGGAACTGGCTCTATGATGGACAACTCGTGCCATGCGCGCGGCTGTGGGAAAGAACAAGTAGGCTACAACCACAAGGGCGCGTGCATTGCTGTTAACTTATGATCAGCTGTCAGCATAAGGGACCCACATACCTCTTTCCCTTGTCCTCTTGAGCGGTATATCTGCAAGGGAATTAAAAAAAAAAATTCTGATACAAAGATCAACTCACTAGCCTTGTTCGTGTTTATGTTTGGAATGTCAACATAAACCTCACCAGGCCCTCAATGCCGAGTGGTCGAGTGTCCGACGGGTGGTTTGTTTTTTCGTCCAGGTCGCCCGAATTGCTGTTCCGAGACCGACCTCTAGTGTCGGAGTGGGGTCAATCTGGTCGTTGTTGTTCTTCTTGGTGTGAGTCCACGCTGTTGTCCGCGAACAGAGCGTGGTCTTCAGGCTGTGGTGTGATTAATGACACGTGTCTGATTGTTCCACCAAGTGTGCTGCTGACTCCTTGGCTGTCTGTCCATGACCCGTCTCACGTATGCCCCGTGGTACGGGTTGGTCTGGATTCTCTAGGTTTGGCAACTCCCCCCCCCCCCCCCCCCTCGGAGAGGAAGGGTGAGAGGTAGGGGGAGGGGGGGAGAGGTAGCGTACCCCTTTACCCCACGAAAAAACCGTGGTGGGGGAGGGGAGTATTTTTTGCCCCTTCCTTCCCCACCCCACCCCCATCCCACCCCCCACCCCCTTCCACGCCGTCCCTTCTCAGCTTGTCAAGCATTTCTCTAAACAAATTCTCTCTCCGTTGGATGACCTCAGTCTGACAATGCCTGTGACTGCAGGAACCACAGAGAATATTGAGCGAAGGCCTGGTTTGGCAGCCTCCCCCCTTCCCTCAACCCCCCCTCCCTCATCCCCCCCCCCCCCCCCCCCCCACACACACACACACCAGTCCCCTTTGTTTCTCGGACAGAAAATAAAAACCCAAATTCGGTCAACGATGACCCAGGAGAGACTGACGTTGCCAGCTGCCTCACGTGTCTGAAAAGGAAACAGACACTACTACATCGAAGACCTCAACAACTACAACGAAAGGAGACAACTTTAACGACTACCACCGTCGAATAACAACAACGACCAACCGCACCACGAATCTCTTAAAACCAACGACACCAAAGACTACCGTGATTGAAAGCCGTCCCTAAAAGCTTTCGCCATGAGGACGTAAAACTCAAGCATTCACTACATCGAAGCACTTCTGCGTATCTGTGTAGTATTGTCGGGCTGGAGGGGAGGGGGCCGAGAATGATAGTGGTTCTTTGGAGAGCTGCATCACTGTGACATGAGTCCCCTGGAGAGCTATATCGATGTAACGGTGGTTCTTTGGAGAGCTATGTCAATGTGCCGGTTGTCCTCTATAGAGTTCTATCGACGTAAAGTGGTTCTTTGCAGAGCTACATCAATGTAACAGTGGTCCTTTGGAGAGCTATATAAATGTAGCTATACCAATGTAACAGTGGTCCTTTGGAGAGCTACATCAATGTAACAGTGGTCCTTTGGAGAGCTATATAAATGTAGCTATACCAATGTAACAGTGGTCCTTTGAAGAGCTACATCAATGTAACAGTGGTCCTTTGGAGAGCTATATAAATGTAGCTATATCAATGTAACAGTGGTCCTTTGGAGGGCTATATGAATATAGCTGTACCAATATAACAGTGGTCCTTTGGAGAGCTATATAAACGTAGCTATACCGATTTAACAGTGGTCCTTTGGAGAGCTATATAAATGTAACTATACCAATGTAACAGTGGTCCTTTGGAGAGCTATATAAATGTAGCGATGCCGATGTAACAGTGGTCCTTTGGAGAGCTATATAAACGTAGCTATACCAATGTAACAGTGGTCCTTTGGAGAGCTATATAAACGTAGCTATACCAATGTAACAGTGGTCCTTTGGAGAGCTATAAAACGTAGCTATACCGATGTAACAGTGGTCCTTTGGAAATCTATATAAATGTAGCTATTCCAATGTAACAGTGGTGCTTTGGAGAGCTATATGAATGTAGTGGTCCATTGGAGAGCTATATAAACGTAGCTATACCAATGTAACAGTGGTCCTTTGGAGAGATATAAAAATGTAGTGGTCCTTTGGAGAGCTATATAAACGTAGCTATACCAATGTAACAGTGGTCCTTTGGAGAGCTATATAAATGTAGCTATACCGATGTAACAGCGGTCCTTTGGAGAGCTATATAAATGTAGTGGCCCTTTGGAGAGCTATATATATGTAGCTATACCAATGTAAAGTGGTCCTTTGGAGAGCTGTATAAATGTATTATACCAATGTAACAGTGGTCCTTTGGACAGCTATAGAAATGTAGTTATTCCAATGTACCAGTGGTCCTTTAGAGAGCTATAGAAATGTAGTGGTCCTTTGGAGAGCTATATAAATGTAGCTATACCAATGTAACAGTGGTCCTTTGGAGAGCTATATAAATGTAGCTATACCAATGTAACAGTCGTCCTTTGGAGAGCTATATAAATGTAGCTATAACAATGTAACAGTGGTCCGTCCTATGGAGAGCTATGTCAATGTAGCGGTTGTGCTTTGGGGAGCTACAGGGTCGAACTTTAATTAAGGACCACTCCGAAAAAGGCCCTTTCTTTTTAAATTGGCCAAAAATACAAGCAATGCATTTTTTCGAAGAATTCGACTGGGAAAGGTTTAAGGGGTTAACAGAGTATTCCGCAAAGCTTGCGAAAGCTGTCTTATTGTCACGTGCGGCATGCAGAGGGGGGGTTGAAAGTTGCAGATTGTTGTCAAAATGGCTTGTTTTTTAAGCAAGAGTGAACACTGCTTCAAACGGTTTTGCACTGAAATTCCAAATGCACGTGCAAAAACCAATGCATTGCAGAGCATTTTACTGACTGGAATGCCCCTAAAAGCAGCCCAACGTGCATAATTCTTCGTAAACAAAAATGCCTCCAAGACGCAAGCTGTCTGATTTTGACCGACCCGGGCGATTGCATGGCTGCAGGATCGAGTTGGCGTTCGAGAAGTGGCCAGAAGACTACAAGTGTCCCACTCCGTCATCATTCGGCTGAGAGAACGTTTTCAAGCCACTGGAACTGTCAAAGAGAGACCCCGTCCAGGCCAGCCAAAGAAGACCACTGCAAGAGATGACAGGTTCATCCGCAGACATGCTCTTCGGACCAGGACCACCACCTCCAACACCATCAGGCGTCGGCTCCAAGCTGCCACTAACACAGCAGTGTGTGAGATGACCATACGGCGGCGCCTCAATGCTGCCAACCTTCGAGCAAGGCGCCCAGTCCGGAAACCAAAACTGACTGCGGCCCACCGGGCACGTCGCCTGGCCTGGTGCACAGCTCATCGAACATGGACTCGGGCTCAGTGGCGGATGGTGCTTTTCACCGATGAGTCCAAGTTCCAGTTGAAGCCACGAGATGGACGCATTCGGGTGTAGCGGCGTCCTAGGGAGCAGCTGGCAGATGACGTCATCCAGGAGGTTGTCGCTTTTGGTGGTGGCTCCGTCATGGTATGGGGGGGGGGGGGGGGGGCATCAGCAGTCACCACAAGACTCCCCTGTACCATGTGGATGGCAACCTGAACGGCCAACGCTACCTGCAGGAGATTTTACGGCCTTTGGTTGTCCCAGCACTCCAGCAGATTGGGGCTCAGGCTGTGTTCATGGACGATAATGCCACCCCACATCGTTGTCGAGCCGTGAACACTTTTGTGGTGCAAGCTGGCATCACCAGGATGCCATGGCCGGCAAACAGCCCGGACATGAACCCTATTGAGAACATCTGGGGCGAGCTTGGGAGGAGAGTTCAAGAAAATCACCCTGTTCCGGCAAATCGACAGGAGCTGCTGCACTACCTGCAGCAGGAGTGGGCAAACCTCCCCCAGGCACTCATTACAAGAACAGTCAACACCATGAGGCAGCGCTGTGTGGATTGTGTGGCAGCACGAGGGGGGCACACTCGGTTTTGATCAGACTGTAAAGAAACACTCTTTTTGTGAATGTCATTTTGGGGGGTAGTCTCATTCAGGCTCCCCTGTCTAATCAGAAAGAATGATTTTTTCGATGAAAGTGAAAAATGTTGTTCACTGATAATGAAATTAAACATTTATAAAGTTTCTGTCGTTTGTCGGTTTTTCTTTCTATCTTTTGTGAGACTGTGTATAAGTGGTCCTTAATTAAAGTTCGACCCTGTATAACAATGTAACAGTAGTCCTGCGGAGAGCTATGTCAATGTAACAGTTGTTCCTTGGGGTGGTGCGGAAGGAATTGAGGGTGAGCCTCGACCGAGCATTATTAATGCAGTGGTTAAAGTGAAAAGTGATGGCACTAGGACAAAAAGTCAGCCTGATGATATTCCAGAACCCGTCCTGAAGCATTCTTTACCGTTTTATTCGCCAGAGTGTTTTCTCTCTCTCCTCTCTCTCTCTCTCTCTCTTTACACACACACACACACACACACACACACACACACCACACACATTCACATACACACATACACATACTCACACCACACACACACACACACACACACACACACACACACACACACACACGAACACACACACACACACACACGAACACACACACACACACACACACACACACACACACACACACACATACATCCAAACACACACGCGCGCGCGCGCACGCACATGTGTACGAACACATTCGTACAAACACGCACATTGAATTACATGAATGCAGAACACACAGGTACTGCATGCATCTCTTCATTGATATGTCGTTTAATGGTATCAGAGAGGGGGATGGAAGTATTAGAAACCACAGTGCTGTGAATAAATATCACTGTAGAACTAGGCGTTTCCTCAACACGTTAGTATCAGTGTTACGTGTGTGTGTGTGTGTGTGTTGTGTGTGTGTGTGTGTGTGTGTGTGTGTGTGTGTGTGTGCGCGCGCGCGCGCGCGCGTGCGCACATGCGTGTGGATGGTCGGGTGTGAGTGCGAGTACTCACTCGTGTGCGTGTGTGCGTGCGTGTGCGCGCGTGCTTGAGTGTATGTGTGGTGTGTGTGTGGTGTTGTGTGTTTTGCGTGCGTGCGTGTGTGCGTGCGTGCATGCCTGTATATTGTGTGCATGCATCTGTGGCTACTAGAGTTCATGTGCGTGCGTGTGTGCAAGGTGTGCATTTCTCTGTGATGTGTTTATTTTTTAAACCTGTGCTAAATCACACACACTCAGACACGCGTGCACACAAAGAGAGAGAGAGAGAGAGAGAGAGAGAGAAGAGAGAGAGAGAGAGAGAAGAGAGAGAGAACATAAATATATACATATCTCTAAAACACTCACGTTTCATATTTGCACAAAAACACACACACACACACACACACACACACACACACACATTTACGAACAACAACAACAACAACAACAACACACACACACACACACACACACACACACACACACACACACACACACACACACACACACACACACACACACACTGACTGACTGAAACCAATTTGTTGTCAGATTAAGTCAAGGTTGTACTCACACACACACACACACACACACACACACACACACACACACACACACAGTGGGCCTACTTTCAGCAAGTACTAATCGATCTTCAACGTCTGTACCAACCTCACCGTCAGCCTCTTAACATAGTTACCTTTCTCATGACGTAACAAAACCTTTTATCAGTCAGCACGCCCTATACGTCACGGCTCTTTGAAAAGGTGATAATACCTTTATCACTCATGTCACACTTGGACACTTCACACCCGCCTAATCTTCCACGATATTGTTTGATGAACTTTAAAGGTCACAGTATCGGGGGGTCACAGATTTCTGTGTGCGTGTGTGGGTTCAATGTGCGACGGAAACTCTCAGTCGTCTCTCTTCTAATCTAGCTGCGAGTGGGGTCCACTTTTTCATCGAGATAATTTTTGACCGCCGATCTTCCGTCGACAATGCAAGCTATCTTTGAGGATGCTCGGAAGATTAAAAAAAAAAAAAAAAAAAAAAAAAAAAAAAAACAACAAAAAACAAAACAAAACAAAACAACAAAAATTTTTTTTTTTTAATGTTCAACGTTTTGGTCAAAGACCGTCTTAACGACTGATGACATAAAATGAAAGACAAGTAAATACGTATAGGCAATGACCTATGAAAACATATACGTAAACGGACGAATACGTGTTTAAAGGTGTGTGTGTGTGTGTGTGTGTGTGTGTGTGTGTGTGTGTGTGCACCTGCATGTGTGCGTGCGTGTCTGCTCGCGCGCGCGCGCGCGCGTGTGTGTGTGTGTAAGTGTGTGTGTGTGTGTGCGCGCGCGCGCGAGCGCGCGCGTGTGTGTAATGAGAAAAGGACAAAGAGAGGCAGACAGAGGGAAAAGGCAAACAGAAATAGAGACAAAGAAAAACAAAGGTAGAGAGTGGTAGAGGAGTCTTATGCTTGGAAGGGAGCACTTAAGGGTGTGAATGAAAAAAAAAAAAAAAAAAACGACGGGAGTGAGGGGTGTGTGTGTGGGGATGGGGGGTTGGATGGAATCCTATAAAAAAGATAGGTGCATATGGATTGTCCACATGCGCATGTGTCTACGAGTGTGCATACCTGGATGGTGGAGATGGTATTTGGGGTGTATATACTATGCTCTACATGTTATGTTAGAAATATGTTATATATATATATATATATACATGATGTGAGTGTAAAGATGGTGAGATGGGGAAATTGAGGGAGGGGGGTGTAGAGAGAAAGAGATGGAGGGGAGGTTGGGGGAAAGGAAAGCGAGGGCAAAGAGCTGGAATGATTCAAACTTAAAAAGTCACATGTGGAAGTTGAGTCTATCAGGGATTGTGGTGCCAAGGCGAGAGATGATCCCTGACTTTTTAGTCGTTTTTCGAAAACCATTGACTTTGGACTGAAGTTTTCACTTCTCAGTTAACCCTGTCGATGCCATTTTGGTGAATGTGCTTTGTCTCGCACCGAACGCCGGCACTAGAAACAACATTGTGCGAAGGTTTTAGTGGGTTTGCTTTTCGCTGTAGTAACTTATTTTCGTTGATTCTCTCTCTCTCTCTCTCTCTCTCTCTCTCTCTCTCTCTCTCTCTCTCTCTCTCTCTTCCCTTCACTGTTTCTGAACGATTTTTTTTTCTCCTTTCATTCCCCTCCACTCACACACGCATCACTCTCTTCCCCGTTCTTTCTTTCCTTCTTTTCCCCCTTTCTTTCCCCAATGTCAATATACAAAAGCACGTGTTCAGTTTTATTCAAACCATGTCGATTATTTATGTCAATACACAAGGAATACATTGTCCAAAATCTAGTCCGGTTTCTGACAAGCCAAACTGTAACCAAACGATTAATCAAACTATAATGTTGCTGCATGAGACATGTTAGTTCTCTCTCTCTCTCTCTCTCTCTCTCTCTCTCATCTTCATCCTCTTGCGAACATTATTACCAATTATCCTTATATATCTATCTACATGTGTGTGTGTGTGTGTGTTGTGTGTGTGTGTGTGGTGTGTGTGTGTGTGTGTGTGCGTGCGTGTGTGGTGTGTGTGTGTGTGTGTGTGTGTGGTGTGCGTGTGTGTGTGTGTGTGTGTGTGTGTGTGTGTGTGGTGTGTACCCATCCCACCCCATCCCCCGTGTCCTCTCCCTACCATCTTCCTACCCCACCCCCTAGTTCGGACATTCATACCAATTTTTTTTTAATGTATCGCTCTATGACTCAGCATGTGTCTCTCCCTGTCTCTCAACCTACACCGCTTTGTGTATTTAAATGCTTCCAAAGTGGTACTGCATTCCTTTCTTCCCCTCGTGAGTTGAAATGCAATCAAAGGGGAATTATCACTGGAGCTCTAGGATACTGTCTAGTTTCAAAAGACGCATGCGTTTTGGTTTCTTCTCCTTTCACTACAATCTTTAGGTGGTCCAATGGCTGCCTTGTTTCCACCTCCTTTTTTTTATACTTTCACCCATATATACTTTCATCCTTTAGTGGTGATAAACGCTTAGCTTCTGTCTGCGTGGTATTGTTCCTGGTCGTTGGCACGGAGTTCGTATGTAAGAAAAAAACATGTCTACGAAAACATGATTCATAAAGGCTGTTCGAAAGAGAACAAAGTTTTGGATTTCATATTGATAAAATTCACACTTTTGTGCGCTGGGCTCACCAAGTCGTGAAAAGTGTGCTGCTTTTGTACGGAGAACTACAAAGAATGAAGTGACCAGGTAACCAAAAATGACAGGCTCAAATACCTGCAGGATTTTCAGTTGTCGTGGAGGACGGACTGGTAAGCAGCAACGTAAGAAAGAGGTGTTCCGAGGGCGCATGCCTCCGGCAGAGTTTTTGTAATGACACGGAGATGTCAAAATAAATGTACGAAATAAATGAATACACAAACATATACACAAATGAATAAACGAATAAACCAAAACCACGATGGCTTTATAATAGAAAATAAACCCACCAGATAATAGACAGTAAACAAGTGGGGTATTTTTTGCTCCCATAAGCCTCCAGATAATAGACTTTTCATTCTATCGGCAGTGAGCTGTACAGAAAATTATAAAAAAACGAAACGTATAATTCTACAGATAAAGATTACAGAAGTGAATTGATATAAAGATGAATGAGTGATTCTTGTTTTCTTTCTTTCCGGGAATTTTCCCAGAGTGTAGAATAGCCAAATAAATACACTTTTTTCTTTTTCTTGTTTGTTTCTTCTTCTTGTTTATTTGTTTCTTTTTTTTTATAAGAGGGGAACGGGTACAATGTGGAACTTTACTTCGACATGATGGTGTTGCGCATGTGATGAGTCCGCGAGGGCCTAGTTGACTTTTAGCGCTGATTATGTACTTTTGTCGGGAACAATTCACGTGAAGCACTTGCGCGCGAGCTGGAGCCTGGCAGTTCCCCATTTCCTACACTGTGACCCTTGAGTACTGCAATGACTGCTATGTTCTTCCTCTTTTATCACCGAGGGAACCTTTTCGTGGTGGAATGCCTGTTTTCTTTCCTCCCTGTTTACAGCACTATAACCCTCAAGTTCTCATGTAGGTGCTTTGTTTCTTCCCTTCTAAATACACTCTAACCCTTCAGTGGAAAAAATTAACAGGTGATTTCTTTGTTTCTTCCCCTCTAGATACACTCTAACCCTTCAGTGGCAAAATGAACACGTGATTTCTTTGTTTCTTCCCTTCTAAACACACTCTAACCCTTCAGTGGCAAAATTAACTGGTGATTTCTTTGTTTCTGCCCTTCTATATACACTCTAACCCTTCAGTGGCAAAATTAACTGTGATTTCTTTGTTTCTGCCCTTCTAAACACACTCTAACCCTTCAGTGGCAAAATTAACTGGTGATTTCTTTGTTTCTGCCCTTCTAAACACACTCTAACCCTTCAGTGGCAAAATTAACACGTGATTTCTTTGTTTCTTCCCTCCTTTAACCTTCAGTGGCGAAATAAGTGTTTTGTTTCTTTCCTCCTTACTATTTTCTAAACCTTAATTCTTGAAGTGGCTGCTCTCTTTCTTCTCCCTTTTGCTATAATTTTATTTTTTTTTAGTAGTGCAATGTCCTCTGTGCTTACTCCCTGTTGCTCCCTCCCCCTTCCCCCATCCAACCTTCACTATTCTTCAGTCGCCGTGTGGGACAGTGGCTGCTTTGTTTCTATTTACCTCTATTTTCATCCTTTTGTGGTTAACCGACTCCTCACATTTGACATGAGACGTGCGGTCAAAGAGATCAGCCAAAGTCGGTCTTTGCCTAGTTGATCCCAAGACCTCTTTTGTCGGCGCCTGTCAGGAAGACATCAATGGCGATATTTCACACACACACACACACACACACACACACACACACACGCACGCACGCACGCGCGCGCACGCATACACATGCATGCACGCACGCGCGCGCGTGCACACACACACACGCATGCACGCACGCGCGCGTGCACACACACACACACACACACACACACACACACACACACACACAATGAGCTACGTGTTTTTTGTGTTACGCCACCAGTGCGGAACATTTTGTATTCGGAG
>CM065738.1:32021647-32076647 GCA_033310375.1 Conus canariensis
CGCCTTCCCTTGCCCTTTGCTGCTGACGTACCTTGGGTCTAGTTGCAAAGTGAGGCGACTGCCAACAAATCTGAAAAATTATTGATAAAACTCCGCCAAAAATCGTTGACAAACGAATCACAAGACAAAACACGACGCGTTTCGACCTCTTTTGTCTTCTCCAGGCAAGATACACAACACTCAGGACAACGAAAATGAACGAGCAATCACTTGTCTTCATCCAATTCGGCGCAAGATGGGCGCTGAATCAACCGAGGTTCCGTGTGTGTGATGTGCTTTCGATGCCTATCTTCCGCCGAATTGGATGAAGATAAGTGATTGCTCGTTCATTTTCGTTGTCCCGAGTGTTGTGTATTTTGCCTGAAGAAGACCTAAAAGGTCGAAACGCGTCGTGTTTTGTCTTGTGATTCGTTTGTCGACGTTTTTCGGCGGAGATTAATCAATTTTTTTTTTAAATTTGTACCTTGGGTCGTTCAGCTCCTTTCCTTCCCCACGTCACCATGTGACGGTTATTTTTGTCAGGATTCAACACTATGACTCTGAGCTGGCGTGGTAGGGGCTAGGGGTGGGTGGAATAGTCAGGGGTTGGGGGGTGGCGGCGGAATTGCTCAGTTGGTAGAACGCCGGACTCGTAATCTAGGTGATCCTGGGGTTGCAGGTTCGAATCTCCGCCGGGCCGTTTTGGTACAGTGGGATATTTTCCCTCGGAGTTAAAATTGGTTCTGACTCCATTTCCCCAAAAGTCCTTCGAATGAGACTAAAAACCGAGGTTCCGTATGTGAACGCACATATAACATCTTGCATATACGTCAAATCCCATCACCAATTTTCGGAAGAGAAGGCCAGTTGGGCCGTTGATATGGATGATACGTTACACATAGCGTGCACCCTGCGTGAAAAGTCATGAGAACGAAGGAAAAAAATTGAGTGAATGACATTGACTGAATGACACGGGAAACGACAGAATGAAGCGCCGGCAGGCAGCTCTTCAGTCGGCACTACCCAGGTAGGCAGGCAGCCCGTCGTGTAAACAAGAGTATGGATTGTAACGCACTTAGAGCTTGGTCTCTAGCCCAGGATAGGCGATATATAAGTACTCTTGATAATAATAATAAAAATAATAGTAGTAATAATAACGATAATAATGATGATAATAGTAATAATAATAATAATAACAGTCGAAAGTTGTAGTCAGCTTACGAGCGACAACAGTTTCCTCGCCATTCCTTTCAGTTTTCAGACCAGAACGCAGTCGAAAGTTGTAGTCAGCTTACGAGCGACAACAGTTTCCTCGCCATTCCTTTCAGTTTTCAGACCAGAACGTCGGTTCAGCATCTGAATACACTGACCGCAGACCTTGGACTGATGTTTTCCAAAAATTTTCTCCTAAAGCCGCGTCAACCATTACTTGAGCTGATAAAAGCAACTCTTGCCGCCAACTAGACAAGGGAATTCACACACACACACACACACACACACACACACACACACACACACACACACACACACCAACACACGCATGGAGAGAGAGAGAGAGAGAGAGAGAGAGAGAGAGAGAGAGAGAGAGAGAGAGAGAGAGAGAGAGACAGCAGTACACTCTAGGTTCGCCGCAGGTAATGAAACGGTAGCACTGAGCGCAAAGATTGGCCGTGGAATGTGTGAACAGTCTGATCCTGAATGATTGTGTATTCTGAGGGCTTTGGAAATGCGATGGAAGAGAATTCCAAAGTATACAACCAGGGTAAGAGCAACTTGACTTGAATAGATCGATATTCCAGATACAGGATCAGTGAATTTGATTTGATTTCGAGGATGTGCTTTGAATTAGGTTGAAGAGGTCGCGGCGCACAAGCACACATTTAACGTATCTTTTAGGAGAAGAGCACTCGTGTTAATGTACCCCCCTCCCCTCCCCTCCCTTCTGTTAGACTTGACAGTCTGAAGAGAACTACTTTGCGTGTTCTTTTGCAGACACTGATAAGAGGTTTCGTTGCGATAGCACTTACAGAGTCAAATAAAGTGAAATGATCTTTGATTGAAGAGATATGTGCGAGTAAGAAAATAAAGAAGAAAGAGAGAGTTCGAGAGAGAGCGAGAAGGTGTTGAGAGGGAGGGAGGGAGGAAGAGAGAGAGAGAGAGAGAGAGAGAGAGAGAGAGAGAGAGGGGCAGAGACAGACAGACAGACTGAGGGAGAGAGACAGACAGACAGAAAGAGAGAGACAGACAGACAGAAGGAGAGACAGACAGACAGACAGAGAAAGAGAGACAGGCAGACAGATAGACAGGCAGGCAGGCAGACAGATAGACCGAGAGAGAGAGAGGAGGGGAGAGAGAGAGAGAGAGAGAGAGAGAGAGAGAGAGAGAGAGAGAGAGAGAGAGAGAGAGGAGAGAGAGAGAGAGAGGCCACCTCCAGGCCTGCAGACGGTGTGTGCTGATGGGAGTGGTGGGAAGAGGACACAGCCAGGCGGTGCCAGGGACCAGCAGTTTTGGGGTTTGGGAGAAAAGGACAGACAGCACGTTCTCCTGATGTGTGTGCACTTTGCAGCATTTCCATCCTTGTTTGACTTTGGGAATGAGAGAGAGAGAGAGAGAGAGAGAGAGAGAGAGAGAGAGAGAGAGAGAGAGAGAGAGAGAGAGAGAGATCAAACGTCTGTGACACTAGAATTAATCCCTCTCCTCTGTCTGTCTGTCTGTCTGTCTGTCAGTCTGTCTCTCCCCCCTCTCTCTGTGCGCACACAGGCGCGCATGTGTGTCTGAGTCTGAGTCTGAGTCTGAGATGATTTATTTGTTAGGCCACAGGCCCATACAAATGGAGTTCACATTTGCAATGGTGTTACATAACAATAGCTATGTTTTCAAGAGCATCTTTTCTTATCATATATGCTTTGTATACATATTTACAGAGCCTGAAAATTACATTATCATTTCCATTTGAGAGCAGCAAAGACATTTTAAACATTGAAGGACATCTGTAATATTTACAAGATATTAATTGTCCACGCAGTTCAGTATATTTCGGGCAAACCAATAGAAAGTGCAGTTCTGTTTCAAGAGTATCTGTACAGAATGGACAAAAAACGTTAATATCCATATTAACATTGCGAAAGTTGACAGAACGCGAACGCAACGGTAACATACCAATTCTAAATCTGGTTAACATCTTACGCATGTTAATACATTTAACCACACGGAAATAGGGGCACAAAGACAGTGACTGACCATACGTAGCATAAACGTTGTAAAATTTGTGTGATTCGAGAGCAGAATGCCATTCTTGTCTACAGCAATCAATTAAACGCTGTTTTAGCTGGACAATAAACAGCTTAACATCCCCTACAGACTGTGCTTCCCACACAAACCCAAAACCAAACACATTAAGCATGTTTCTAACTTTACATGCCCATGTGGAATAATTTTGTTCCTGTAGAGTCAGAAGCATTGAATAAGCTTTTTTAGGGAGTCTATAATCATCCATAGTAACAACACGCAACCAAAATTTTACACATTTTGCGAAAATATTGACTTTTAGAGGATATCTGCCTAATTCTCCATAAACCAAATGCTTTGGTGTTCTCTGAGTAACACACATAAAACGCTTCAATGCTGACAAGTGAACTCTCTCAGTAATAACATGATCACACATAACGCCCCATATTTCCGCACCATACAATAGGATTGGCTGTATTTGACTGTCGAATAACTTAAAAAATATTTCTGGTGAATGTTCTCCAATTGACCACAGTATTCTTATTATTGCTACAACCCCTTTTCGAGCACGATCGGACAAGTCTCGCAATGTAGACTGGAATGAAAGCCGTGTCGTGATGATAATGCCCAGGTATTTATACATATTTACAACAGTCAATGTGTCATTTCCGTATGTCCGTTTTTCATTTTTAGCTAAGTAACCCCCATTTCTGAAGACAATAACACTTGATTTACCAAAATTTACAATTGAATCCAGTCGATTCGCTGTACTGTACAAAATGTTCAATTGCGTTTGGAGTCCAATAACACTGTCAGACACAAGAGCAACGTCATCTGCGAACAACAAGATCAGTATTTCAATCAGATCAGGTGATAACTGAATACCATGTCTACCGTTTTCGTTAATTTCTTTTGTAAGCTCATTAATTAGCAGGGAAAACAAAACTGGAGAACATACTTCACCCTGTTTCAGACCTCTAGGGCAGAAGAAAACATCAGTTTAATCGGCACCAACTCGCACACGGGCTTGAACGATAGAGTACATACTTTTCAATGCATTCAAAAGTTTACCTTTAATTCCGTTTGCATGAAGAATTTTCCATAGCTTATCCCTGCTTACTGTATCGAAGGCTTTTCGGAAATCTATAAAGGCGACATAAAGTTTTCTGTGCCTTAGCAACTGTTTTTGTACACACGCCATAAGAGTAAATACATGATCAGTAGTGCAATGGTTATCCCTAAAACCAGCTTGTTCCTCTCCTACCACCTCATTGGTCTCAATCCACTTTGTAAGTCTTTTATTCAATACAAAACTGTACAATTTGCTGCATATATTCAATAAAGATATTCCACGGTAGTTGTCAGGCTGATTCGAGTCGCCCTTCTTGTGCAAAGGTTGTAAAACAGCCACTGTCCAATCAGCAGTAAATATACCATTGTCAAAGATGTGATTGAACAATTTTAACAGAAAAGGCAAAATATTGGCAGTGCTGTTTTTATAAAACTCGCCTATTAATCCATCAGGACCTGCGGCTTTCTTGTTCTTCAAGGCATCAATAGCACATACAATTTCATGCGCAGATATTGGTTGATCTAACTCCTTGTAATCATTCTGGGTCTGGATATTCACATTATCATAATACTCATCAAACACGGCGTCGGAGTTCAGACAAATTTGCGGCACTTCGTTAAACACATTACGGAAATGTTCAAACCATTCCTGAGGAGAAATAGTATTATAGACACCTTGTCTTGGCCTTACAGAACGAACAGTATCCCAGAACTGTTTACTGTTATTTAAATGTCGATGTAATGACTGAAGAACATTCGCCTTATGCGTTTTCTGTTTCAGCCTCAGTAATTCCTTGTATTCCCTTCTCTTTTGACAATATTCCAATCTATCAGATATCTCATTAGATCTATTATATTTATGCAATAATCCCCATAATACTTTTCGGCTCTGTTTACATTCCAGATCGAACCAAATTTTCTGTTTCTCGCCATCAAGGACCACTGTTTTCTTCATACATTCTCCAGCAAAATACAAGCATTCATTAAACATGATTACAGACTGATCAACATCAGTGTCCACAAGGGTAATAGCATTAGTAGCAATATCCTTTACATTTTTAGAACTCATTCTTTCATAAAAGATATCCTTTTTATCCTCATCCCATTTGTATTTAACGACAGAAGGCCTTTTATAGGTTTTCTTCTTATCCGTATTTGCATTTGCCATCTTGCACAATAAAGAAAATTCCACAGCAGCATGCTTCGTTTGAATGAAATATTTGATACAAAAATCACAACAATATGACAAGAGGGTTTTTGAAATGACAAAAGAATCAATTACACTGGATCCATGTTCAGATATGTAAGCGAAATCACCTTGATAACTCAATCGCTGTAAGCCATTTAGAATAACAAGGCCAAACTCATCACAGACATTTAAGAGGTAACGCCCAAAGCCATTAATACTATTGTCCTTAGATCTCCTTTTAAAGGCACCAGTACTGTCAGATCTGAGAGCAGGTTCATCTTCATCAAAAATATTGCAAATGTCATCAATAGGGTCAGAGTCACAACAATTGAGAGTACCTGTTCTGGCATTTAGATCACCACACACAATCAATGGGAGGTCACCACATTCCTTAATTGTTGCTAATAAACAGTCTTCTAATATGGATACACCATTGTATATGTCAGTATCTTCATAATACGCATGTGTGTGTGTGTGTGTGTGTGTGTGTGTGTGTGTGTGTGTGTGTGTGTGTGTGTGTGTGTGTGTGTGCGTGCATGCGCGCGCGTGTGTGTGTAATTACAACACATAACTCATATAAAACAATACAATCTCACATGTTCTGTAATGATACATTGAATAATTTCAGTCATCCCGGCCTTCATTTACAGGTGAAACTGACATCAACGTAGACAAAAACAGATTATAAAAAGGGAATAAACCAACAACACCCCGCAACCTCTCCAACGATCCTCAAATGTATCAATAATACATTCAGGTGATCTAAAATAAATTATTTCCTTTGGGGGAAAAAATAGCAAACGTTATACTGGTACTAATCATGGCTCTTTATAATCTGCAGATGACAGTGCGTTGAGTAACGAAACAGTTTAGTGCGGGCCACAGGGCTCGGCTTGTAACAAACATTGTCAAAGTTTAACTTGCTGCGCGCCTCCCATCCCCCTCCCCAACCTCCCATTCCCGCGGAGAACTGTAGAAAAATCTACTCGGATGGGTCACTGATAATAATACAGGCAGGCAGAAAACAAACACAACAACAATAGTAAAATACTGGTAGAGCTGTCGCTCTACAACAACAACAACAACAAGAAACACACAGGTGGAGCTGTCGCTATACAACAACAACAATAAATACAGGTGGAGCTGTCACTGTGCAAAAATAAGAAATACAGGTGGAGCTGTCGCTTTGCAACAACAACAAATACAGGTGGAGCTGTCACTATACAAAATAAGAAATACAAGTGGAGCTGTCGCTATACAACAACAATAAATACAGGTGGAGCTGTCACTATACGAAAATAAGAAATACAGCTGTCGCTACACAACAACAATAAATAGAGGTGGAGCTATCACTCTACAACAGTAAATACAGATGGAGCTGTCACTATGCAAGATAATGAATACAGATACAGCTGTCGCTATACAACAACATTAGTAGAAAGAAACTCGTGGAGAGCGTGGCAGCAGAGAGTCCTCAGAAGAGAAGCCCCCTTCAAGCAAGTGTTTCGGCCCTTATCTCCTGACACTCTAGGGGGGTTGGGCCACACCCGGTTCATGACTCCGGATGTCCCTCTGCTGCCCCCTTTTTTTTTTTTTTTTCCATCTTGGGACGAGCCATGGCTGGGATTCGAACCCATGACCCTCTGGACATGCTCATTTTCCACTTAATGACTCGCGCTTTAACCACTGAACCACAGGGACACCTGATATTTGTAGGGAAATTAAGCCTTATGAAGTTCACTTTTGTTCCTCCTTGACCAGATCCAGCTTGAACACCTCTCTGCCGCTTCTGCCATTGCTTTCAGGGCTCTGGTTTTTTCCTTCCCTGCAACTGAGAGCTGTTTCATGAGGCTGTATGCAGACGTTCCTACAAACCCCCTAGCTCCAATTTCTGCAGTGAGGACTTTGACCTGATAGCCTTCTCTCCTCAGGCTCTTTGCCAGATCAGCATACTTTTCAGTCTTGTAGATTAGAGCTGCCTCCATTCTGTTCTCATATGGCACCGTGAGCTCGATCATGATCAGTTGCTTGGTTGACTCTGAGTGGACTACTATGTCTGGTCTCATGCCACTCTTGCTGATGATCTCTGGGTGACTCTTCCATTCTGGAAGGTCTGCAGTGCACTCCCAGTCATCTGCCCCATCCAGCAGACTCTGCCTGCATGTTTCGAGTGGCACTGTTGTTCTTGGCCATGATTTGCTGCCTCCTGCCGTGAAGAATGTTGCGGGTGCTTTTGGAGTCCTGATTTTCCCTTTTATGGTGTTGGTACTAGCCCAGACTACTTGTACAATCTCTTTGAGCACTTGGTTGTGCCTCCATGTGTACCTTCCTTGAGCCAGGGCTACTTTACATGAGCTTAGGACATGCTCCACTGTTTGTTTTTCATGGCAGAGGGGGCATGCAGGATCGTCTGTTTTCCCCCACTTCACCAGGTTTGCATTTGAGGGCAGAAGGTCATATGCAGATCTGAGAATGAAGCTGATCCTGAGAGGGGCCATGTGCCAAATGTCATTCCAAGTGAGACTTCTTTGGAGTGCATTCTCCCACGTTGTCCATTGCCCTTGCTGGCTCTGCTGGACTGCTTTTTGGAGTCTTTTTTGGTCTTCTTCTTTTCTCATCTCCTGAATCATCATGTCTGTTTTGGCTTTTCCTTTGGCCTTTGACCACCATTCAGTTTTGGTCACCCCCAGTCCTTCTCTGTTGGTCTGTGTGTGTCCTGTTATTTCTCTGATCTTGAGACTTTCTTTTGCAGAATCCATCGCCTCTTGAACTTTCCATTTTCTGCCTGTCTTCAGCTGGGGCTTGATTGTTTCTACCACCTTGTCTCCTGAGTCCTCCAGCATGCTTTGAAGTCTGATCTTCCCTGCTTTGTATTCCTCAAGGATAGATTTCAGTGGTAGTTTCAGCTTTGCTTGGCGACAGTACAGCGCTATGTCAGTCAGACAGGGTGGGACACCAAGCCATTTCCTTGTGAACTTGTTGATTTTGGCTTCCATTGCCTCCACCATGCTGGTGCAGATGTCATATATCATCAGAGGCCATAGGAGCTTTGGTATCAGCATGAACTGCAAACACCAGACCTTGTATTTGCCAGGGAGCCCACACTGGTCAATGGTCTCCAAGCCTTCCTCCGCCATCTGCTTGGTTTCTTTTGCTCTTTGTGTGTCTTTCAGCGCATCATCATACCATCTTCCAAGGCTCTTGACTGGTTCTTCTGTGACTGTTGGAATGGCCTGGTTGGCAACACTGAAGACCACAGATCCGGCCACTTTTCCTTTCCTCAGTGAGAGACTCCGTGATTTCTTTGGCTTGAACTTCATTCTGGATGAGGCAACTATGTCGTCCAGCCTCTCCAGCACATGACGTGTCTCGTCTTCTCTGGATGAAATCACTGTAGTGTCATCCATGAAGGCCTTGAGAGGAGGCATCTTGTATCCATCGCCAAGGTCTGTTTGTCTCGCGTTGTTTGTTGCTGCTTTCAAGATGAGTTCCATTGCCAGCACGAACAGTATTGGGGAAATTGCACAGCCCATTGCAATACCCACTTCCAAGTTGATCCAGTCTGTTGTGTACTCCTTGGTAGAGAACCGCATTGAGAAGCCATTGAAGTACTTCTTGAGCATGTCGCGGATGTTCTTTGGCACATGGTACATCTCAAGAGCCAACTGTATCATCTCATGGGGCACAGATCCATATGCGTTTGCCAGATCAAGCCACACTACGTCCAGGTCTCTCTTTTCTGTTTTTGCTTTTTGGATTGCGTCCCAGATCATTGTGGCGTGTTCTACACAGCCAGCCACGCCTGGGATGCCACCTTTCTGGACTGACACATCCAAGTACTTGTTTTCCATCAGGTACTTGGTCAGCCTTGCTGCCATGACAGAGAAGAAGATTTTCCCTTCGACGTTCAGTAGTGATATTGGCCTGAACTGGCTGATGTCACTTGAGTTTTGCTCTTTGGGGATGTACACACCATCTGCCGTCATCCACTGGCCGCTGATCTTCTGGTTTCTCCAAGCCGATCGCAGCAGCCTGTGGAGCCACTCCAGCACCTTGGGACATTTCTTGTAAAGCTGGTAAGGTATTCCGTTTGGCCCTGGTGATGATTTGGCTCTGGCTTTGTCGACCACCTTCTTGATTTCCGCCAACGTTGGAGGCTTGCCATTGAACTGTTCCTCAGGGTTGGTTGGCCACACCAGACCTTGAATGTCGAGTGGTGCTTTGCTCTGTGGGTCAGAGTATGTTTTCCTCAGATGCTGCTCAAGAACTCCTTTGTCCACACTTAGGGTCCCAGATTTTGGCTGCTCAAACAGTGTTTTGGCAAACTGGAAGGGGTCTCTGAAGAAGCGCTCTTGTGTCTTCTTCTTTTTGCTCTTCCTCTTCCTCGCAGATTCCGCTTTGCTGAGGGCGCTGTGTTTTTCTTTCAGGTCTTTCTACAGTTTTTCCAAGCCTTGTTTTTCAGCTGGCAATGCGGTCTTCATTTGCATCTTGAGGTTTTTCTTTTGGACCCTGATCTTGTCCATCTTTTCTTGGCGTCTGGATTTCTTTGGAGGTGTTTTCTCTTTGGGTAGTTTTGCTCCATAGGCGTCTCTACATGTGGCATACACAATGTCCCCATATGTGGCTAGTTTGTGTTCCAGGGTGCTTTTCCCTATCAGTGCATCGAGTCTTTGGACGATTTTTGCATCCAGTTTCTCCCAATCTTCAGTTTCGTTTGCTCGTGGCAGGTTGAGTTTCAGGCGCCTGGCATCGAGGGCCTGTCCAAATTCCTCATCCGAACCAACAGCGTGGATGTCCTTGGCACTGTGGTTTAAATCCTGGCCTTGGTCTTCCGACGTCTTATCTGCTGATGCAGTGCGCTGCTGCTCATTCAGATGAGTCTTCACACATCCCATCTTTGTTCTGTGGATCTTCATGCCACGGGTGGTAGCGAAACGCTTTCCACAGACACATGGATATTCCATTTGGTCCATGTTCATAGTCCGTTTGGGATTTGCAGTCATGATTGGTTGAGCACCGATGGATTCATCATTCTCTCCCATTAATAAATACAAGTGGGGTTCCACGTGTATTTGTGGTTGTTGTCGTCGTTGTTGTTGTTGTTGTTGATGTTTTTTGTTGTTTTTTGTTTCAATGTATCTTCATTGACCTATCCAAGTAGATTTCTTTTTCACAGAATGTTGCCAGCAAAAAATCCCTCGTCGTCATGGGTTCTTTAACATGTTCTGACAGCACGCTGCAGAACGAAGGATACCTCGATTTAATCGTCTCGTCCCAGTTGACTGAAATGAAATCCCTGATCAAAATGAAGAAAGCGTGAGTGCTTTCAAAAGGCTTTTTCTATCTACAAAGGACCTGTTAAGCTACGTTCGTTCGTGGCTGCGATTTCTTTTGTTTGAATCCATTTGTTCGTTTGTTCGTTTGCTTGTTTTGTCAGTACAAATCCAAAACAATTCACGTTGGTGAGTAAGAGGTATCTTAAAACGAAAAGGAAAGAAAACCAATACACTGACATCATCAGCAACAGGAAAAGCAAGCACCTGTAAATGGTTGTATTCCCTCTTTTACTGGTTTACTTTTTATTTAGAACATTTGTCTCAGATTGTGAACTGCCGTCTTAGCCCCCCCCCCCCCCTTCCTCCCCCCCCCCAAAAAAAAAGGGGGGGGGGGGGACAAGAAAAAAAGTAAAAGAACAAAGAAAACACGAAAAATCCGCACTTGTACTTGGCGTTACTACATTATAGATCGTGCATACATTAGTATTCAAGTTTCTGTACCGTTTACATTGCAAAGAGTAAGCACTCACAACAACAACAACAACAAAAGTATAGTTCACAGGAGTGTTGCGTCCATTGAAGCGACATTGTGCCAGTCCTCGTGACCCACTGAGTCTGTGACTCAGATAATGAATCAATCAACCACCCACTCACTCACTCACTCACCAAAGTAAACAATCCTGTTTCTACTGACAAGTCAACCCAGCTATTCTTCTCAAAGATGACATTAGTCTCCCGAACAAGCGGGACAACCCGGCGCCAGAAGAAAAGAGAGAATGGGTATGAGCAACGGAAGGGGGGGGGGGGAGGAGGAGGGGTATGTGGTGGGGAGGAGGAGGGAGAGGTGGAGTAAGGGGGGGGGGAAGGGAGGGGTGTAGGTGGGGAGGCTATTGTTGAGGAATTTCGGCGAAAGTAACGTTCCGTCTTGCATGAGTGCCCCGACAAAACACCTCTGCCGATCTCTGAAAAGGAACGTATGTAGGCTATTGATGTATCTCCCTCCCCTCCCCCCTTCTCTTCAGCCCCCCCCTCCCCCTTTTCCTCCTCCCCACTCCTTCCCCCACCTCCCTCTCGCACTTCCCTTTCCCTCTTCCCTCAAAAAAAAAAAAAAAAAAAAAGGAAAGAAAAGAAAAGAAACTAGAGGTCGCGACTTTGAAAAACAACCAACCACACGCTATATATGGTGTGTGTGTGTGTGTGTGTGTGTGTGTGTGTGTGTGTGTGTGTGTGTGTGTGTGTGTGTGTGTGTGTTGTTTCTCTTTCTGAGATAGATATCCGATTGTGTGTGTGTGTGTGCACGCCTCTGTGTGTGTGTGTGTGTGTGTGTGTGTGTGTGTGTGTGTGTGTGTGTGTGTGTGTGTGTGTGTGCGTGCGTGCGTGCGTGCGTGCGTGCGTGTATGCGTGCGTGTATGTGTATGTGTGTGTGTGAGACAGAGAGAGAGAGAGAGAGAGAGAGAGAGAGAGAGAGAGAGAGTCAGAGAGACAGAGAGAGAGAGAGGTTCAAATACTATACTGACACCAACAGAACGGTACTACAGTAAGGAGACCAAGACAATGTCAGTTTGTACGTTGACGTCCGGCAATAGTGAGGGGGGTAAGGACGGAACGGGCGCGGGTGGAGGGGTGACGAACGTGTCGTGTGAATGTGAACACTGTGCGCGGACTACAGCTTATTACTTCATTACATTTTATTTCTTTTGACCACCATCCTGGCGAAAAAAAAAATCCATGAAAACGTTTTTTGATGCACTTTTAAATGAAGGAAAATCTTAAATACGGCAGGAAACAGTAAACAGTAAATAACGAACAAGTAGGGTAACTCTTGCTCCCATGGTGAAACAAACACACGCCCATAACTCCAAACGAAGGCTGCTTACGACACTGAATCGCCTGGCAAGAAATAACAACACAGAGCACACAGAACTAAAAAGGAGACCCCCCCCCCCCCCAAAGTAAATTCCAAGCTTGCCCATGTACCCTGTTGTCATTTCCGCTGGACGATTCGGTGTCGTAAGCAGCATTCGCTTGGAATCACGGGCGTATATTTATTTCTTCATGGGAGCAAGAGTTACCTTACCTGTTTGGCACTTTCAAATGATCTCCCCCCAATTTGCCTCAGTGATTTAATATATAAATAAGAATTACAACTAACTTTACAAAAAAAGTCATCTTAATCATGTATTGAATAAAGATACATCACAAATACAGACTACACAAACCTTTCTATGTAAACACACACACACACACACACACACACACACACACACACACACACACACACACACACACACAAACATAAGCAACGTTCGGAAAAAGGCCAGATTGGCTATTGGTATGGATGGTTGGTAAATATTCACATAGCATACATCTTCCCTACAAATCGAGAGAATGAACGGAAATCTGTGACTGACTGACACTTGAATGAAGGACACGGGAAAATGATTATCGCTAGCAGGCAACTCTTCAGTCGGCTCTACCCAGGTAGGCAGCCCGTTATTGTAAAAAAATGAGCGTGAACTGTAAAGCGCCCAGAGGAGAAGCGATGTTTGAGTATGATGATGCTAATGACTTCCATATGCCCCTGCGAGGTGGCAGAGTAGCAAAGGAGAGGCGGCAGCTCTCCTTTGAGGGAAACTGATGTGAGAGGTCAGAGTCAGGCGGCGCAGCGATCCTTCCAGCCGTATGGGTGACGGCGAGTCTAGCCTGCATCGCCGGGGGATGGCTTCTGGAGATGTGGGGCGATCGGCGATGGAGCACTACCTGACTGCGATTACCGTGGCCTGGGATACCACGCTTTTGAGGGGTCGGGCATGGGGGCACCCCTCAAGGCTGCAGTCTGCGTGAACCATAGAAAGGATTTGTGCAGCGCTCAAGCGAGTTTCGTTCTGCTTCTTCTTTGGGAGGCCTCACGCGGCACAGGACCATCGCCACCCGAACATGAAGGCCACCTCGTGGCCCTGAAGACAGGCCTTTTGAGGGGGGAAAAGGCGAAGAAAAATGACGCCCATCATTGGCCGACCAGCACCTGTAAGTGAACCTGTGTTTACAAGAAACCAGGGCTGAGAGAGCTCCCACACGGAGCCAGACACACTATGGCCAGCAACAGCTGCCACGAAGTATG
The DNA here is from genome assembly GCA_033310375.1 of Conus canariensis. Taxonomy (NCBI): domain Eukaryota; kingdom Metazoa; phylum Mollusca; class Gastropoda; order Neogastropoda; family Conidae; genus Conus; species Conus canariensis. The sequence continues at coordinate 32,035,512 of CM065738.1, forward strand.
CAGACTTCAGTTTGCGAGTATATCCTGTCCTTAAGGGCTTTTGGCCAGTCGGATGTTAATCTCCTGTTGACGTTGAATGACTACCATTCATTCTGCAACATAACGTTACTGAGGGAGCCCAACGCATGCTTAATCAACGGATTGGCTGTCTTAATAGCCAAGGGGTAAAAACTACCCTTTGTTTTGTACTTAACACCTCAAAATCTTCTGCCAGAAGCAGGCGATTTGCCAGGTGTGTGTGTTATCGAATATAACGGATCTTGTTTTGCGTTTAAGTACGTATTTTGGACCCCATCCAAAGGCGATATATTATTTTTGTCAACAATTTTTATGGTGGTCTTTACCACGCGCTTTACGATTTTTTCCCTCCAGCCTCCTATTTTTTTCCTTCTACATTTAGAATTTCTTTTATCATTCCCCCTCCCCCCCCCCTTTTTTTTTTTAAGGAGGGGCCTCCATCCTCCTCTGTTTTCCCCACATTCTTTTTTTGTCTCCAACAAGTAACCACAACTCTCGAGCACAATGAAAAGGAATGTATGTAGCCTATTGATATACATCTCCCTCCCGTCCCGTTGTTTGTTCTATCACTAATGCACATTCTCTGGTGGACTTTTAGAGTCTTGGCGTTTGAAAAAAAAAAGCGTCAGGGTTTATTTATGTTCTATTGTTTCGTGTGGTGACACATTCACTCTGTGTATGCGAAAGAAAGAGAACGGAAGGAAGAAGGAAAAGACAGAAAGAAAGAGAGAATAAAAGAAAGACAGACGGCAAGAAAGAAAGAAAGTAGGAAGAAATGCACACGGAAGACGGAAGCAAACCTAGTGTTGTATTACGCAGTTGCTACATTCGCTTCGGTCTTCCGCTTCACGATTATAATTTTCTTTACGTGTCTCAGATAAATCCATAACAGATCGTGAAAGAGACAGTAAGTGCACTTTCAACGATGGAAAGGTAGAATGGCCATGGGGCTATGTTCTGGTGACATCAAACTGTTTTGATTGACTTGAAAAAATACAGTCTCGGCTGTGCTGTGCTGCTAGCTAATGTGACGTTTGGAATCCGCGTCATGTGTGTTACGCACGACCAGAAATTTGAAATGATTCGATCTGTACAGCTTCTTTAAATTTGACAGCTGATAGTCAATACAAATTCCCCCCCCCCTCTCTCTCTCTCTCTTCCCCCCCCCTCTCTCTCTCTCTCTCGTGTGTGTGTGTGTGTGTGTGTGTGTGTGTGTGTGTGTGTGTGTGTGTGTGTGTTTGCGTGTACGCACGCGCGCGCATGTGTGTGTGTGAGTGGAGAGAGAGAGAGAGAGTGTGTGTGTGTGTGTGTGTGTGTGTGTGTGTGTGTGTGTGTGTGTGTGTGAGGTGAGCTGAAGGAGGAACTGTGGTGTGGGAATACTATACCACTAAGAGAGCACAGAAGACGAGAAAGCAAAAATACTTTAAAAAAAAAAAAAAAAAAAAAAACGGTCTGCTATCTTTTGACACTGGTATCCTCCCCTACATCACGCCTCTCTGACCAATGACCGGACGAGCTAGTCCAGTACCGGAATTGTCCAGCGGGGATGAGATAACGGTTGAGTAACCAATGGGACGCGCACGCCTCACCTCTCTTTCACGCCCTACCCCCATTCTTCGGACGCCCTCCCCCCACCCCCATGTCCGCTTCCACCCCTCCCACACCTCTGTCATGTTTGTCCCCTCCTCACGACCGTAGCTTCCAAGGGCTAATCCTGTGCGGGTGTAATGGACTTAGAGAGAGAGAGAGAGAGAGAATTTTTATTGACAATTACAAGTCTTAATGTCAAGGGAGAATAGAACAGTACCCTGTGGGTACGAATGTGAAAACAGAGAGAGTAACTGTTATGCATGTATATATGTATGTATTGAATGTCTGTCTGTCTGTCTGTATGTATGTATGTACGTACGTAAGTATGTATGAATGCATGCATGCATGTATGTATGTATGTAAGTATGTATGTATGTATGTACGTATGCACGTATGTATGTGTATGAATGCAAAACAGAGAGAACTTTTTAATGTCTTTATATACTTGCCTTTATTTTCTTCTTCTTTGTTTTTTTTTCTTTCTGTGTTCTTGTTTGTCTCATTGTGACATTTTAGAATATTATATGCTACTTTCTTGTCGTTGATTATTTTGTTGTTGTTGCACTTGAAACTGCTTTTTGCATCTGCTTTAATTGATCTGTTGTACTTTATACTGCTTTTTTCATTTCCTTACTTCACTAATGAAGTCCGTACTTGCTTTTTGGTGGTGGTTGTTATTGTGTGTGTATGTGTGTGTGTGTGTGTGTGTGTGTGTGTGTGTGTGTGTGTGTGTGTGTGTGTGTGTGTGTGTGTGTGTGTGTGTGTGTGTGTGTGTGTGTGTGTGTGTGTGTGTGTGCGCGTGTGTGTGTTTGTTTGTTTGTTTGTTTGTATAATCACGTTTTGATGCATTCGTTGTATTATTTAGTATGAGCTTCGTAGAATAATAACGGCAAGTATACTAAATGGCTAACTAAGCCAATACTTCTACCGATATGAAATAAAGAATCATTATTATTGCGATTGTCACTGTCACTGTCATTATCATTGTCACTGTCTTTGTCATTGACAGACCAGTCCCAGGTGGGAGTAGTATGTGGCGTAGGTAGTTCTCCTGTGGTTGGTTTCCTCAGGTAAAAGACCTGTGGTGACGTCACACCAATGCCAGCCGACTGTGGAGACCATCTCAGGTGTGTTAAAAAAAAGTTTGTTTTAAGTTTTATCACAAACAGCGAAGCCGGGGCCCTGTCAACGCAAAAGGGCCCTGTCAGGGTTGTCAATACACAAAGGGCCATGTCAGGGTTGTCAATACACAAAGGGCCATGTCAGGGTTGTCAATACACAATGGGCCCTGTCAGGGTTGTCAATACACAATGGGCCCTGTCAGGGTTGTCAATACACAATGGGCCCTGTCAGGGTTGTCAATACACAAAGGGCCCTGTCAGGGTTGTCAAGTACACAAAGGGCCCTGTCAGGGTTGTCAGTACACAAAGGGCCATGTCAGGGTTGTCAATACACAAAGGGCCCTGTCAGGGTTGTCAATACACAAAGGGCCATGTCAGGGTTGTCAATACACAAAGGGCCATGTCAGGGTTGTCAATACACAAGGGCCATGTCAGGGTTGTCAATACACAGGCCCTGTCAGGGTTGTCAATACAACAAAGGCCCTGTCAGGGTTTCAACACAACAAGGCCCTGTCAGGGTTCTCAACACATCAAGGCCCTGTCAGGGTTGTCAACACACGAAGGGCCCTGTCAGGGTTGTCAACACAACAATGGCCCTGTCAGGGTTGTCAACACAACAATGGCCCTGTCAGGGTTGTCAACACAACAATGGCCCTGTCAGGGTTGTCAACACAACAATGGCCCTGTCAGGGTTGTCAACACAACAATGGCCCTGTCAGGGTTGTCAACACAACAATGGCCCTGTCAGGGTTGTCAACACAACAATGGCCCTGTCAGGGTTGTCAACACACCAACGGCCCTGTCAGGGTTGTCAACACAACAATGGCCCTGTCAGGGTTGTCAACACAACAACGGCCCTGTCAGGGTTGTCAACACAACAATGGCCCTGTCAGGGTTGTCAACACACCAACGGCCCTGTCAGGGTTGTCAACACAACAAGGGCCCCGTCAAGATTGTCAACACGAAAGGGTCTTATGTGGGCCTTCTGTGTGCCTGTGCGTGTGTGAATGTGTGTGTGTGTGTGTGCGTGCGTGCGTGCGTGCGTGCGTGCGTGGTGCGTGATGCGTGCGTGCGTGCGTGCGTGAGTGTGCGTTTGTGTGTGTTTGTCGGGGGGAGGGGGGGGGGGAGGAGGAGGGGCTCCCACGCCCATTCACATTTGTATGATTAGTGTCTGAGCGCCGGTTGAATGATTCATCAGGAATGAAATCATCTCCTCCAGAGCTCCATTGCTGGGAGAAAAGAGACAAGATGGGAGGGGGGTGGGGGGGGGGAGGGGGGGGGGGGGAAGCAGTTACACGCCACAAATTGTTGTTGTTCAACTTTCAGGATGGCCAGTGCCATTCCTCCACTTACCATGCTGAGCTGGAAAAATGAGGGTCCAACAGGGACACAGGGACCAGGAGTGGGGACAATAGAAACCAATGTCCTAGAGGACACACACACACACACACACACACACACACACACACACACACACACACACACACACACACACACAGCCTAGCTTTTCCCACTTTGTACCCATCGACGATGGATTTCAGGAGTGCTGATCGGAAAATTGTTTTCATATCTGAGCGTAGACAGGAGCAAATGGTTAACCAGGGTGGTAATCAATAATTGTACTCACTTTTGTGAAAAGAGACAAAGGGTTAATCCTGTCTTAGCATATTAGTATTTTGTGAAGACAGACAAAGTGTTAAACAGGTGTTTAAAAAAAGAAAAAAATTATATTCACATCTATCAAGACATACAAATGAGTTAATCAATCGCTGAGAATTGTGTCCATGCTTGAGAAAAAAGAGAGAAAAGGGGTTAATCGGGTGCTAATCAAGAACTGTACTAATGTATGCAAATGCAGACAAAGGGTTAATGGGGTGGCGAGGGCGAACTGGCAGAGCCAATAACGGCAGTTCCCGGGCAGACTGCCCATAGACCCCCTTGTCTTGACAGCTCTTGGAATCAGCCGTTATTTTCGGAAGATGGATTATTCTTTATGACTGAAACGTGATGTGCCCCCTACCCTCTCTCTCTCTCTCTGAGTCACTCTCTCTCTCTGGTGTGTGTGTTGTGTGTGTGTGTGTGTGTGTGTGTGTGGTGCGTGCGTGCGTGTGTGCGTGTGTGTGTGTGTGTGTTGTGTGTGTACGTGTGCGAGTGAGTGCGCGCGCGCGCGCGCGCGCGCGCGCGCGCGCGCGTGTGTGTGTGTGTGTGTGTGTGTATGTGTGTGTGTGTGTATGTGTGTGTGTGTGTGTGTGTGTGTGTGTTGTGTGTGTGTGTGTGTGTGTGTGTGTGTGTGTGTGTGTGTTGGTGTGCGTGTGCGAGTGAGTGCGCGCGCGCGCGTGTGTGTGTGTGTGTGTGTGTGTGTGTGTGTGTGTGTGTGTGTCCTTCTCCTTATCTCTTCCTGGAATGAGTAGATAATCGATGTTTTTTGTTATACTGACTCTCTCTCTCTCTCTCTCTCTCTCTCTCTCTCTCTCTTCCTCCCCCCCCCCCCCTCTCTCTCTCTCTCTGTGCCCGCTGCGTTTATCTCTCTGGAATGGGTAGCCATGAATAGATAATTGATGATAATAATAATTTTGATATTCTCTCTCTCTCTCTCTCTCTCTCTCTTTGTGTGTGTGTGTGTGTGTGTGTGTGTGTGTGTGTGTGTGTGTGTGTGTGTGTGTGTGTGTGTTTGTGTGTGTGCGTGCGTGCGCGCGACCGCGTGTGCGTGCGTGCGCATGCGTGTGTGTGTGTGTGTGTGTGTGTGTGTGTGTGTGTGTGTGTGTGTGTGTGTGTGTGTACCTTTCTTTCTATGGATTGGGTACCTATGAGTAGATAATTGATGATGATTGTTACATTGATACTCTCTCCCCCCCCCCTCTCTCTCTAATTCCCCTCCCCCACCCCCCACCTCCCACTCTCTGTGTTCCTCAACCCCTTCTCCCTTTGCAGCGGGCAGCTATTTCCGCTTACAGATAGTTCATGATGACTGTAATATTGATAATCCTTGTCTGTCTGTCTTGTCTGTCTGTTTGTCTGTCTGTGTCTCTGTCTGTGTGTCTGTCTGACTGCCTGTCTCTCTCTGTCTCTTTCTCTGCCTCTCTGTATCTTTGTCTCTCTCTGTCTCTGTCTGTCTGTCTGTCTGTCTCTCTCTCTCTCTCTCTCTCTGGAACAACAACAACAACAACAATAACAAGGCTGTTGCATGACACCACACTTCAAGAAATGCCCAGGAAGATATGACGAAACAAAAACAAGACGGAAGAGATACCCGGGACAGGATGGACGGCAGGAAATGCACAGACTTGCCTGTCTCTGACACCCCCCACCCCATCCCACCCCACCCCACCCCAACGCTATCTCCCAGTTGTTAGACGGATTTGAAATCCTATCGTATTAAGTGATATACATCTTAGGTTTGGGGCCTAAGTTTGTTTTTTTTAAAGATGTGAAACTTAATCAAGACAAATGACAAAGGCTGTCGCGGATAGCCTACCTTAGTGTAAGCATGGAGAGGCACACTGTCAGACGATGGTGTCCGAAAGATACAGTTAATGAACAATATCTCACGCATCCAGAGATCACACCGTAACTGACAGCACTACAGCTGATTAAATTTAAGCAAATCTGCATGTTATAAATGAAGAAAGTCATACACTACCAGTTCCTCCAACATTTTCACACATCACCGTTTGTAATACAGAACCTAGGGCCCAAGAAATGTAACATGATATCCGTCCCGTGGACGATGTCCACCAGTACTCTAGAGGGCGCCGAAAGGAAATCTTTCAGACATTCACATGTTCACAAAACTCTACACTGGCGAGTCTTCAGGGTGCCCATGCGGTATAGCCCCAGACACTGTGGAACACTTCCTGCAGGACTGTCCCACACATCAAAAGCTAAGAGCAGAGACCTGGCCTGCTGACACATTGACGAGGGAGAATCTCTGTGGATCTCTGGAGGGCCTTCACCGTACAGCAGCCTTCGTCAGTGGGGTTCATGTCTGAGTGAAGGAAGAAGAAGAAGAAGAAGAAGAAGAAGAAGAAGAAGACATTCACAGCCAATAGGGAATATCGACCAACAGCTCCGTCAACTTCTAAGAGCACGGAAAAACAGGAATGAACAATCAAACACACACACACACACACACCACACACACACACACACACACACACACACACACACATCAGAATCGCACCACTCTTTCTTACGATGGAGTACACTCCTAATGTGGAAGTACTCGATTGCCTCCTTCGAACGCACAGTAGAGCAATGATTGTAAAGGTTATGTAGCTTAGCTCACCACATGTATGATTATTACTGGCTGTTCATCCCTGCTCACTAAAAACACACACTGGTTAGATTGCCGTTAGTCCCCCCCCCCCCCTCCATCCCATCCTCCCAAGCGAAACAAACTATTTCCCACCTTGACCAATTCCTATACGGCGGACTATCTCAGAACATGGAACAACAAATCATTATCATTTCTTTTCTCTCTTTCTTTTTTTCCCTGAAAATCGCCACCTTTCAAGCGCTCTTTTGTAAACCAAAGGCACTCTGACCCAAAGAATCTTTCACATTTAAAAACAAACAAATATAGCGCACAAGACGCGAGGTTTACTCTTTTCCCTGTTTTCTTTGTGTTTGTTTGTCTTATTTTCTGCCCCGCCCCCCTCCCCCCCAAGTGGCGTTATTTCCAAGCACCTCATTCCACCCTTCCCCCCCCCCCTCCCTCTCCTCTTCACACATAGCCACATCCAGTGTCATTACGATTGCAGACTTAACACCGCCATCCACGGGGAGCAGTCAATATCAAATCGACATCAGGCCCTCCAATAGAGGAGACACAGCACTTCTGCCGAGTTACTTTTAGTGGGTAGCTATTCTGATCCAACATACGACGGAGGTCACCAGCTTGAAAGACTCCCCCCCCCCCCCCCCACCCCACACCTCGCACCCCTCCCCCTACAGACGACAATAATTGATCACAGCGAACAAGTATGGTAACTCTTGCTTCCACGATGAAGTAAATACACGCCCCTAACTCCAAACGAATGCTGCTTACGACACGGAATCGCCTGGCACAAATGACAACACAGAGCACACAGAACAAACAAGGAAGCATCCCGCCCCCTCCCCCCCCCCACCCAAAAAAAAAAAAAAAGACGAAAAAAAGAAAAAAAAGGAGTGTTCCAAACTTTCCTATATACCCCGTACTGGACACATCTGCACAGCAACAACAACTGGAGAAATGAACAAATTAACATTCATTCATGACTGGCACAGCCTTTGCGATCTTGAATATCGTCAGACAGTTCTAGAACAAACAATAACAAACACAGGCAACCTCGATTTGATTGAAATGATAGGAAATCTTAAACGAGGCAGGGACCAGTAAAAAAAAAACCCAACTAAATAACAAACAAGTAAGGTAACTCTTGCTCCCATGATGAAATGAATATAAGCCCCTAATTGTTTAGAGACAGCATACAGGAGCGTCCCCCATCCAGAAGAAAGCACCGTGAAAGACCTTTCTTTCTTTTCTTTCTTTCAGCGTACGCAGGCTGATACTCCTGCGGACACTGCCTGTATAGACAGGCAGTGGAGTTCTGTGTGTATGACCGTTTTTTATCCCGCCGTTAAGGCAGCCATACTCCATCTTCGGGGAAGGTGCATGCTATGTGTTACGTGTCATCCATACCAACGGCCAAACTGGCCTTCTCTTCTGCTGAAAGTTGGTGATGGGATTTTACGTGTGTGCAAGATGTTGTGCGTGCGTTCACACACGGAAACTCGGTTTATAGTCTCATTCGAAGGACTGTATGGGGAATGGAGTCAGAACCAATGTTAACTCCGAGGGAAAAATCCCCCTGTACCGAAATTCGAACCCGCAACCCCAGGATTACGAGTCCGGCGCTCTACCAACTGAGCTATTCCGACCCCCGAAAGACCTCAAACAGTGTACCATGCCTGGAAAGGAACGCTACACATAATGCTGTAGTATTTTGATAATCATCCCCCACAACTGTTGGGGGAATAATGGGGACAGACTTGATTGCACCTATCCCCTTTCCAACGTCCTACGTTGACGGTCGTAAAACATGTGCAGAATAGATAGAAAGATCGAGCCGACAGAATTCACGTCAGCATTAAAACGACAACGAAAGGTGGCAGGCAGATCGAATGTTAGATATGAAGTAGAGCAGCTACTGCACACACAAATAACAGGGTCGAAAGGAAGGGGTAGGAGAAAGAGAGAGGGAGGGAGGGAGGGGGATAGAGAGAGACAGACACAGAGAGAGAGAGACAGACAGACAGACAGACAGACAGACAGAAAGAAACAGAGAGAGAGAGAGAGAGAGGAGAGAGAGAGAGAGAGAGAGAGAGAGAGAAGAGAAGAAGAAGAAGAAGAGAGGAAGAAGAAGAAGGGACGGGTGGGGTGGGATTGGGTGGTGGTGGTGGTAGTGGTAGTTGAAGCAGACGAACCTGACTGGTTTACAATCAAAACGGTTAGACAAATAATAGTCCAAGTACTTTGAAGTCAACCATTTCGTGGCAGTCATCCACGCACAGTAAGCTAAGTGGTACCCTGAGATGCCATCACAGTCCCAGCCAACAGACCATGACGTATGCTGTGTCTGATGAAAAGCGGCAGTCACGCTTCATTTCATTCAAGGACACTTCACTTAGGACACACTCGAAAATTGTTGTCTGTTAGTCTTGCATGAACTCCAGAACAGGAGACTTCACTTTTCAAAGGAAATCAGACACAATTTTCAAAGCTGTCCCCCCTCACCCTCTCCACCCACATCCACGCACGCGCGCGCACACACAGAAAGACACACACCATCAGACACACACACACACACACACACACACACACACACACACACACACACACACACACACACAAGGGGCTTGTTTTCTGGCTAAAAAGAGACAGAGACGAGGGCAAGGGTGAGTGTCTCGGTTTATTTGGACAAAGCTGCATCCCCCTTCCCTCTTCGTCCCCAATCTATCTATCTGAGTGTGTGTGTGTGTGTGTGTGTGTGTGTGTGTGGTGTGTGTGTGTGTGTGTGTGTGTGTGTGTGTGTGTGTGCATCCCCCTTCCCTCTTCTTCCCCAATCTATCTATCTGAGTGTGTGTGTGTGTGTGTGTGTGTGTGTGTGTGTGTGTGTGTGTGCGTGTGTGTGTGTATGTGTGTGTGCGCGCGCGTGCGCACACACACACACACACACACACACACACACACACACACACACACACACACACACAAGCTTGAATGAAATGGCCGACTGAAGTTCAAGTAGTTTTTCCTCATAGTCCGGCCAGGCACAGAAACAATGACATATGGCCCGGCAAAGGATCATCGTCAAGCCATCAAAGAGCAGGGTGGTGGCACCATCAAAGAGCAGGGTGGTGGCATCATCAAAGAGTAGGGTGGTGGCACCATCAAAGAGCAGGGTGGTGGCAGCATCAAAGAGCAGGTGGTGGCAGCATCAAAGAGCAGGTGGTGGCAGCATCAAAGAGCAGGTGGTGGCACCATCAAAGAGCAGGGTGGTGGCACCATCAAAGAGCAGGGTGGTGGCACCATCAAAGAGCAGGGTGGTGGCACCATCAAAGAGCAGGGTGGTGGCACCATCAAAGAGCAGGGTGGTGGCATCATCAAAGAGCAGGGTGGTGGCATCATCAAAGAGCAGAAAGAGCAGGGTGGTGGCATCATCAAAGAGCAGAAAGAGCAGGGTGGTGGCACCATCAAAGAGCAGAAAGAGCAGGGGGTGGCACTCAGAGCATGGGGCACCATCAAAGAGCAGAAAGAGCAGGGTGGTGGCATCATCAAAGAGCAGGTGGTGCACCATCAAGAGCAGGGTGGTGGCACCATAAAGAGCAGAAAGAGCAGGGTGGTGGCATCATCAAAGAGCAGGTGTGCAATCAAAGAGCAGGTGGTGGCACCATCAAAGAGCAGAAAGAGCAGGGTGGTGGCACACAAAGAGCAGAAAGAGAGGGTGGTGGCATCATCAAAGAGCAGAAAGAGCAGGGTGGTGGCACCATCAAAGAGCAGGGTGGTGGCACCATCAAAGAGCAGGTGGTGCATCATCAAGAGCAGGGTGGTGGCATCATCAAAGAGCAGGGTGTGGCACCTCAAACGGTGGTGGCACCATCAAAGAGCAGGGTGGTGGCACCATCAAAGAGCAGGGTGGTGGATCATCAAAGAGCAGGGTGGTGGCACCATCAAAGAGCAGGGTGGTGGCAATAAATCACAGAAGAGCAGAAAGAGCAGGTGGTGGCAGCATCAAAGAGCAGAAGAGCAGGGTGTGGCACATCAAGAGCAGAAAGAGCAGGTGGTGCAGCATCAAAGAGCAGAAAGAGCAGGGTGGTGGCACATCAAAGAGCAGAAAGAGCAGGGTGGTGGCACCATCAAAGAGCAGAAAGAGCAGGGTGGTGGCACCATCAAAGAGCAGGGTGGTGGCACCATCAAAAGCAGAAAGAGCAGGGTGGTGGCATCATCAAAGAGCAGGGTGGTGGCACCATCAAAGAGCAGGGTGGTGGCACCATCAAAGAGCAGAAAGAGCAGGGTGGTGGCATCATCAAAGAGCAGGGTGGTGGCATCATCAAAGAGCAGGGTGGTGGCACATCAAAGAGCAGAAAGAGCAGGGTGGTGGCACCATCAAAGAGCAGAAAGAGAGGGTGGTGGCATCATCAAAGAGCAGAAAGAGCAGGGTGGTGGCACATCAAAGAGCAGAAAGAGCAGGGTGGTGGCACCATCAAAGAGCAGGGTGGTGGCATCATCAAAGAGCAGGTGGTGGCATCATCAAAGAGCAGGGTGGTGGCACCATCAAAGAGCAGGTGGTGGCACCATCAAAGAGCAGGGTGGTGGCACCATCAAAGAGCAGGTGGTGGCACATCAAAGAGCAGGGTGGTGGCACCATCAAAGAGCAGGGTGGTGGCAGCATCAAAGAGCAGAAAGAGCAGAAAGAGCAGAAAGAGCAGGGTGGTGGCACATCAAAGAGCAGAAAGAGCAGGGTGGTGGCAGCATCAAAGAGCAGAAAGAGCAGGGTGGTGGCAGCATCAAAGAGCAGAAAGAGCAGGGTGGTGGCAGCATCAAAGAGCAGAAAGAGCAGGGTGGTGGCACCATCAAAGAGCAGAAAGAGCAGGGTGGTGGCACATCAAAGAGCAGGGGGTGGCACCATCAAAGAGCAGAAAAGCAGGGTGGTGGCACCATCAAAGAGCAGAAAGAGCAGGGTGGTGGCACCATCAAAGAGCAGAAAGAGCAGGGTGGTGGCACCATCAAAGAGCAGAAAGAGCAGGGTGGTGGCCCCATCAAAGAGCAAAAGAGCAGGGTGGTGGCACCATCAAAGAGCAGAAAGAGCAGGGTGGTGGCACCATCAAAGAGCAGGGGGTGCACCATCAAAGAGCAGGGTGGTGGCATCATCAAAGAGCAGGGGGTGGCAGCATCAAGAGCAGGGGGTGGCACCATCAAAGAGCAGAAAGAGCAGGGTGGTGGCATCATCAAAGAGCAGAAAGAGCAGGTGGTGGCACCATCAAAGAGCAGAAAGAGCAGGGTGGTGGCACCATCAAAGAGCAGGGGGTGGCATCATCAAAGAGCAGAAAGAGCAGGTGGTGGCATCATCAAAGAGCAGAAAGAGCAGGGTGGTGGCACCATCAAAGAGCAGAAAGAGCAGGGTGGTGGCACCATCAAAGAGCAGGGTGGTGGCACCATCAAAGGGCAGGGTGGTGGCATCATCAAAGAGCAGAAAGAGCAGGGTGGTGGCATCATCAAAGAGCAGGGTGGTGGCAGCATCAAAGAGCAGGGTGGTGGCACCATCAAAGAGCAGGTGGTGGCACCATCAAAGAGCAGGGTGGTGGCACCATCAAAGAGCAGGGTGGTGGCACCATCAAAGAGCAGGGTGGTGGCACCATCAAAGAGCAGGGTGGTGGCATCATCAAAGAGCAGAAAGAGCAGGGTGGTGGCATCATCAAAGAGCAGAAAGAGCAGGGTGGTGGCACCATCAAAGAGCAGAAAGAGCAGGGTGGTGGCAGCATCAAAGAGCAGGGTGGTGGCATCATCAAAGAGCAGAAAGAGCAGGATGGTGGCATCATCAAAGAGCAGAAAGAGCAGGGTGGTGGCATCATCAAAGAGCAGAAAGAGCAGGGTGGTGGCATCATCAAAGAGCAGGGTGGTGGCATCATCAAAGAGCAGAAAGAGCAGGGTGGTGGCATCATCAAAGAGCAGAAAGAGCAGGGTGGTGGCATCATCAAAGAGCAGGGTGGTGGCATCATCAAAGAGCAGGGTGGTGGCACCATCAAAGAGCAGGGTGGTGGCATCATCAAAGAGCAGGGTGGTGGCATCATCAAAGAGCAGGGTGGTGGCACCATCAAAGAGCAGGGTGGTGGCACCATCAAAGAGCAGGGTGGTGGCACCATCAAAGAGCAGGGTGGTGGCACCATCAAAGAGCAGGGTGGTGGCACCATCAAAGAGCAGAAAGAGCAGGGTGGTGGCATCATCAAAGAGCAGAAAGAGCAGGGTGGTGGCATCATCAAAGAGCAGGGGTGGCACCATCAAAGAGCAGAAAGAGCAGGGTGGTGGCACCATCAAAGAGCAGAAAGAGCAGGGTGGTGGCACCATCAAAGAGCAGGGTGGTGGCACCATCAAAGAGCAGAAAGAGCAGGGTGGTGGCACCATCAAAGAGCAGAAAGAGCAGGGTGGTGGCACCATCAAAGAGCAGAAAGAGCAGGGTGGTGGCATCATCAAAGAGCAGGGGGTGGCACCATCAAAGAGCAGAAAGAGCAGGGTGGTGGCACCATCAAAGAGCAGAAAGAGCAGGGTGGTGGCACCATCAAAGAGCAGAAAGAGCAGGGTGGTGGCACATCAAAGAGCAGAAAGAGCAGGGTGGTGGCACATCAAAGAGCAGGTGGCACATCAAAGAGCAGGGGTGGCATCATCAAAGAGCAGGTGGTGGCATCATCAAATGAGCAGGGTGGTGGCATCATCAAAGAGCAGGGGGTGGCACCATCAAAGAGCAGGGTGGTGGCACCATCAAAGAGCAGGGGGTGGCACCATCAAAGAGCAGGGTGGTGGCACCATCAAAGAGCAGGGTGGTGGCATCATCAAAGAGCAGAGAGAGTGGTGGCACCATCAAAGAGCAGAAAGAGCAGGGTGGTGGCACATCAAAGAGCAGAAAGAGCAGGGTGGTGGCACCATCAACAAGAGCAGAAAGAGCAGGGTGGTGCACCATCAAAGAGCAGAAAGAGCAGGGTGTGGCACCATCAAAGAGCAGACAAGAGCAGGGTGGTGGCACCATCAAAGAGCAGAAAGAGCAGGGTGGTGGCACCATCAAAGAGCAGAAAGGTGAGCAGGGTGGTGGCACCATAGCAGAAAGCAGGGTGGTGGCACCATCAAAGAGCAGAAAGAGCAGGGTGGTGGCACCATCAAAGAGCAGAAAGAGCAGGGTGGTGGCACCATCAAAGAGCAGAAAGAGCAGGGTGGTGGCAGCATCAAAGAGCAGGGTGGTGGCACATCAAAGAGCAGAAAGAGCAGGGTGGTGGCACCATCAAAGAGCAGGGTGGTGGCACCATCAAAGAGCAGACAAGAGCAGGGTGGTGGCATCATCAAAGAGCAGAAAGAGCAGGGTGGTGGCATCATCAAAGAGCAGAAAGAGAAGGGTGGTGGCACCATCAAAGAGCAGGGTGGTGGCAGCATCAAAGAGCAGAAAGGGAAGGGTGGTGGCAGCATCAAAGAGCAGGGTGGTGGCAGCATCAAACAGCAGGGTGGTGGCAGCATCAAAGAGCAGGGTGGTGGCATCATCAAAGAGCAGGGTGGTGGCAGCATCAAAGAGCAGGGTGGTGCAGCATCAAAGAGCAGTGTTGCCAATCAGATAAAAGGTCAAATTACCGAGAAAGTTTTAAATGATCAAATCATCAGTACAGCTCATGGCCAGTTTGAACCTTACGTCAAACCACCAACAAAAGTGACACAATTTTAGGTTTCAGGAATGGTAAGCAGCAGATTAGACACCCCCTCCTCCCCCTTACTTCCCCTAATCCAAATTATCTCCCCCCCCCCCCCCCCGTTTCCGCTCCTCACCTCCATCTCCTCTTCTCTATCAGCCCCCCACATTCCCTCCCCTCCCCAGTTAACATTCCCCCCTCTCCACGGTTCTGACCTTTCTGGAGTTCCAGCACGTAAACAAACAATGCCTTTCTCCATTCCTACTGCCCTTCCCCCTCCACTCCTCCACCCCCCGCCCCTCCCTTCGCCTCTCTCTCCCCACTCCTCCACCCGTCTTCCCACTTTCCACCCCTCCACCCACCCACCTACCCGCACGTTCAACTCTCTCTCTCTCTCTCTCTCTCTCTCTCTCTCTCTCTCTCTCTCTCTCTCTCTCTCTCCGATTCTAACGCAATTCTAGAACTTTTGAACAGCAAGCTACATATCCTTCCATCCCTCCTCCTCCCCCCCTCCTCCTTTGTCTTACCCGTTACCCCACCTACCCCCATGGTCCTTCGACCATTTTTGAAAAAGAAAGGGGGGGGGGGGGGGGCTACGATGTGGAAATTCCCGGCTTACTTACCACCAGCGAGATAGGAATGTCCGTGTGGCAGCCCCGAATACGGAACCCCTCAGGATCAGGGCCGAGTGGAATTGCCAGGGTCAAGGCTCCTTCCACGTTCCCTCCACCAATCAGCGCTCAGTACTTCTTCAATCCGTGGGGAACCCGGATCTGACAGCTAGACAGCAGAGAGAAATTTATTATTTTTTTTTTTTTTCGTTTGTTTTGCTTGGAATGAGCTCAGTGCGTGCCGATGTATCTTTTGCTTGTGTTATTTGTTCCTTTGTTGGTGTGTTGGTTCTTTAGTCAGGGGTGAAAGAGAGAGAGAGAGGGGGGTGGGGGGGCAGAGAGAGAGAGAGAGAGAGAGAGAGAGAGAGGAGGGAGGGAGAATAAGACAAACAAGGGGAGAAGGACGCGGGACTGAAAAAGAGATGTTGATGATAATGAGGATCTTTCATGCATTAAGGTCACTGTCATTCATAAACAGGGACTGGGGGGTGGAGGTGGGGGTGGGGGAGGGGGGGGAGGGGGGTCGGCTGCGTGGTAGGTGGGGTGGGTGTGTGTGTGTGTGTGTGTGTGTGTGTGTGTGTGTGTGTGTGTGTGTGTGTGTGTTAGAACATACATATAACAAACAGTTTTGTTTGCAAAATAACACATCACAAAGAATATACATATGCAATATGTATATTGTGATGCAATTACAGAACGCAACTGAAATGTTTTACATTAGTACATTGTTTGGTTTTTCGCAGTTTTTTCTTTCCTAGAAGCCAAAAGCATACTTCACTGAAACTAGCTAGGATAATTGTAATGCTCTGGTGGTATTACCGAATTCTGTCATCAGTAAACAGAGAGAGAGCGAGAGACAGAGACAGAGACAGAGAGACAGAGAGTCAGTGACAGGGACAGACAGACAGACATTCAGACAGACAGAGAGAGACAGAGAGTCAGTGACAGGGACAGGGACAGACAGACATTCAGACAGAGAGAGAGAGAGAGGACAGACAGACAGACAGACAGACAGACAGACAGACAGACAGAGACAGGGACAGAGAGACAAACAGACAGACGGACAGACAGACAGACAGAACATCACTTTTCAATTGTTTCGCTGAATGATGAAAGAAGACAGAGCAGGTAACACTGGAGAGGGAACAGAGAAAGGAAGAAAGGAGGAATGGTAGTGCAGGGGAAGGGACAGAATTGCGAAAGCGATCACAGTATCCTTGCGAAATAACACTACCATTGCTTCACAAGAACGGACAGGCCAGGGTGGCACGCAAATCCTGCGCGCTCTGAAGCCGTTCCCTGTACGTAGAAAAATACACTATAGCACGTAAGAGTTGGTTGGTTCTGTTATGTTCATATCCTCTAGAATTTTTGTTCGTTTTGCATCTACAGACGGCAAAAAATTTTAACCAGCAACGGCCGTGTGAAATGGACAGAAGATTATACTGAGTTGTTTCCCTTGACAATGCCGCTCCAGACCGGAAACAAACAACGGGCGAATGCCGACGACTTTTCCTACCAATCACGCGGAAGCTTACAGAGTTTAGCAAATTCCGTAGCCCGCCATAGATATTAACATCTGTAAATGAAAGTGGCAGACGAGAGAAAAAAAGACGAATCTTACACAAGATCATTTCTAATTAAAATCCGTCGAATCGAATCGAATCCAATCCAATCCAGCATCATATAATCCAATCCAACCCGATACAATTCAGTCTAGTGCGGTCCAATCCAATCCAATCCCATCCGATCCGATCCTATTCAATTCAATCCAATCCAACTGACTTTATCATCTCAGAAAGAAATTAGGATGTGGTCGCACACATAATCTTCAGAAACAACCAAATTGACATAAGCACCGTGTGTATGCTGAATTCACATAGTTTATCATTCAAAGCAAATGTAAGCGTGGCGTACACATCGTGTATTACAAAAATGCATATAACCACATACCTGCATAGTTATTTCCCCCCCCCCCCCTCCCCCCCCCCTCCCCCATTCCGTTTAGCCCGCCTCTCTATGCTTTCGTCCTCCTGCGCGCGCGCGGACACACACACACACACACACACACACACACACACACACACACACACACACACACACACCACGCCGTCTAATATCACTCTTAGTGAAAAGACGTTAAACTGAAGAAGAAGAAGAAGAAGAAGAAGAAGAAGAAGAAGAAGAACAACAACAACAACAACAACAACACACACACACCACACACACACACACACACACACACACACACACACACACACACACACACAACACGTTAGCTTGCTCCCTCCCTCCCCGGCCCCATCCTCACCCACCAAGGCCCGGGGCTGCACACACACCCTGGGGGGTTTAATCTTGGATGGATGTCAGGTCTCAATGGCAGCTGGACGTGACTGACTGCTCCCCTTCGATCACCGATAGATCAATGCACAGACACGACTGCTTCGGCCACTAACATTTTATCTGCTGGGAACGGAGTAGCTGTCGGGTTGAGGGGATGGGGAGTGTGTGGAGGGGAGGTGGGCGGAGGGTGCGCGGGGGGGGGGGGGGGGGGGGCTGTGTTTTTCCGCCAATTTATTTATTTGTGAGTCCAAGCTTGTGCTTGTTACAGTGGTATGCTTCATTCTCTCTGTGTCTGTCTGTCTGTCTGTCTGTCTGTCTCTCTCCCGTCCCCCCTCCTCCACCCCCCCCCCCCTCCCCATGATGCACACACCGTTGGTGAGTTCCCTCTCCATCAGTAATCTATCTGTCTGTCTGTCTATCTGTCTGTTTGTCTCTCACCAGTTATCTTTCTCCCTAAATCAACTTTCATCTGTGTGTGTGTGTGTGTGTGTGTGTGTGTGTGTGTGTGTGTGTGTGTGTGTGTGTGTGTGTGTGGTACAGACCCTAGCCTTCTGCCTGCCTTTCCAGTCCACGGCCTCGCTGTCTTGCGCAATTCGATTCATAATTCAGTGGAGTCATGATCTAGAAATAAATGGTTACCTGGACCAGTTGAAGGGGAGGAGAGTGAGTGTGTGTGCGCGCGTGCGTACGTGCGTGCGTGAGTGTGTGTGTGTGTGTGTGTATGTGTCCAGGGTTTCTGCCCCCTCCCCCCCCCCCCCCCGCTCCCACCCCCCACCCCGGGCGGCAAAAATGTGCATTTTGGGATCATTTTGCCCCTTAGTCGCACTGGAACATTACCCTCTGAATCTTTTTTTTTCTCTCTCTCTCTCCTTTTTTTTTTTTTTTTAGAAACCCTTCCTCTCATACAACGGATCCGGCCCTGGTTCACTCCATATGATTGACACGTAGTTACTAGGGCGACAAACGAAGACGTGCGTCCGTTGTAAGTTATTCTTGTGTGCAGAGTGGTAGATCCAAACGTACAAAACAACTTTCCTTGAAAAACAAAACACACACAAAAACCCATCTTTTTTCCGTCAAACATTTAAAGCTGAATTGCTTGAAATGATTGACAAACTGGACGTTAATTTAGCAACTATGAAACGTTTTGGATGGGGTTTTTTCCCCGTCATTACAGTCACCGTAATCTCTCGACAGAAAAAAGACAACAACAAAAACAAAAAAACAAAAAAGGAAATAAAAAGAAAAAAAAGACGCGAAGAAAACGAGAAATGTTTGAAGGAAAGCGAGAGTCGAATGTAGAGAAAACAGGGCCGGGGGGGGGGGGGGGGGGGGGGGGGGGGGGGGGGGGGGGGGGGGGGGGGGGGGGGGGGGGGGGAGTGGGAGGAGTGAGGGAGGGTAGAGGGAGTTTAGAGGAATGGAGGTGGTGGAGGGAGGCTAAGCTCCAGGTTGACCGATGCCTTATCTAACATCTGAAGATTTGTCGAAGAATTCATGCGAGAACCAAAAGATGAAGCGCGAGCAAGTCACGTTCTTCATAGCCTCGCTGTCAACGCAACAGGAACTTTCAAAATAACTTGCTACCGTTTACAACAAACAAGTAGGATAACTCTTGCTCCCATAAGAAAACAAATACACGCCCGTAACTCCAAAGGAATGCTGTTTACGACGCCGAATCGCCTAGCAGATATGACAACACAGAACAAACAAGGAAACATCCCCACCCCCTCCCCCAAAGGGATGCTCCAAGTTTGCCTAGGCGATTCGGTGTCGTAGGCAGCATTCCTTTGGAGTTATGGGCGTGTATTTGTTTTCTTGTGGGAGCAAGAGTTACCCAGCTTGTTTGTTGTTTACTGTTTACTGTTCCCTGCTTTATTTCATATTTACTTTTGCTACAGTTTGTTTTTCTTTCCAAAAATTCCTTCTCCGGGATCCATTTGAAGATTTCGGACAAAGGAACTCAGCATATACGTACATGAGAACAATTTATGAGACAGACGCTACTCTCTGGGAGCAATACGTCTGACCAACGGTGACTTCCGGTGTCTAAATGAAGTGGTCGAACCTGATTTAAAGATTCCAGAGCGGGTGTACAGGTGGTTGTGAGGAATCTTACACACTGTAGATCACTGCTTGTGTTATCAGCTAAATATACATGGCTCGTGTTGGGATTATCAGCTTCAGAGACTTGAGGATCGGGAGGTATTAAGATTATCAGGACAGACGTTTGACACTGACCGATAAATCTTTGATAGATAAGGAGATATAGGCCGTTAAAAAGTCATTCATCGACAGTTCCTGTCGGACATGTAACACTTCACGACGTAAATCTGTAACAAGCTTATGAAAGGAAGATTTACTGTTCCGCCTATCGAAAGAGGCAAACAAAATTACAAGACAAAACACGACACGTTTCGACCTGTTTGGTCTGCTTCGGGCAAGACAAACAACATTCAAGCCAACGAAAGCAAGACAAAAAACAAACAAACAAAACAAACAAAACAAAACAGAAAAAAAAACGAACAATTACTCATCTCAAATTGGGCGCAAAACGGATGGGGAATCTGTAAAACATACTTTCCTCAAATGACATGACACGTGAGTAAGCACGAAAACGTACGAACAGACCAACGCGCGCGTGAATAGACGCATACATACGCTTCCACAATGGCAAACACATTCGCACTTTCAAGCACATAACATTCGCTTCCACAGCTTTTGGATGCCTTACTTTACAGGTGACTTGAAGGACGAAAAGGGACATTACTCTAGCGATATGCAACCACAAAACGTATCGGTGACAGGGGCTTACACCACTGTACCGGTGGAGTGCACTTAGACGTGTCTGACCGGTGCGGATGTACTTATCGGTGTGAATGCAGGTGCGTTGTTATTTTGTCTGCCTTATTGGTACATTCCTCTCTTGTGTGCGCGCACAGTGTGGGGTCTGGCCTCTGTGTGTTCTGGGGCTACTTGAAAACTTTGTCCTGGATTGTTTCCCCTACAAATTATGATAAATGACTCTGACCTTCCCCCTTTCTGTGTGTGTGTGTGGTGTGTGTTGTGTTGTGTGTGTGCGCGCGCGGCGCGCGCGCGTGCCCGTACTGCGTGCATGCAAGCGTGTGTGTGTGTGTGTGTGTGTGTGTGTGTGTGTGCGCGCGCGTGTGTGTGTGTGTGCGCGCGTGCCCGTGCTGCGTGCATGTGTGTGTGTGTGTGTGTGTGTGTGTGTGTGTGTGTGTGTGTGTGTTGTGTGTGTGTCTCCCGTGTAACGTGCATGATGCGCGCGGGCGCGCGTTTGTGTGTGTGTGTGTGCGTGTGCGTGTTGTGTGTGTGTGTGTGTGTGTGTGTGTGTGTGTGCCGTGTTGCGTGTTGGTGTGTGTGTGTGTGTGTGTGTGTGTGTGTGTGTGTGTGTGTGTGTGTGGTGTATGCCGGATCTGCGGCTTGGGGAAATACACGACTTAGGAAAACACAACATTGTTTTCAGACCAAACGCGACTTCTAACGAGGCCAAAATAACTAATGAATATACCAGAGCTCTTTAGTTTAAACAGCAATTAAAGGTTCATGACTGACCACCAGTTTCATGTAGTTTTACACCGAAACATGGACAGCCTGGGTAGTGCACAAAATAAATTGCCAATGAGATGCAGCTGGCTTTTTTTTTTTTTTTTTTTTTTTTTGGGGGGGGGGGGGGATGTTTCTTTTCATCTTCTATCTCACATTCTGCAGATCAAATGAGCTACGAATACCGAAACGAGATTTTCAGCATGTTCAGAATTTGAAGCGTGTGTGTCCACGTCCAAACTGCTATTTGAGTTTCTGTATTTATTCATCTACTGACTTATTTGTTTATTTATTTACTGATTGATTTATTCATCTATTTCTTTCTATCTTTCTTTCTTTATTCATTCATTTATTTGCGAGGCATGTTCATTAGTCCATCAGTAGCGCTTGCTTGTTACGTCATGATGTTAAATTCAAGAACTAATCATTAGGGGAAGTAGAGCCCGTCGTGTCTTCTTCTTCCTCGTTCGCCATCCCGTTAGATGAGCAGCCCGGTGTCCTCGATGAAGGCTGCCGTCCGTCGCAGCTCCTCCAGGGTGCCATACAGCTTGGCTTCCACTGCTGTCGGTGTTGGCCAGTACTTTCTCCTGGATGCTGCATACGTCGTACAGACTTGAAGGATGTGGTCAGTTGTCATTGGTCCCTCACTACAAGGGCACTCTCCACTCTGTCCAATGCCAAATTTTGTGTGCATGTGGTGGAGCAGGCGATTGTGTCCAGTCCTCAGGCGGAAGATCTTGACCTGTTCCCGTCATCAAGGCACAACAAGGAATAAAATGGCGCCTCCTGCATCCCAAATACAACCCAGAAGAGCCCGTCGTGTAATGAGAGAGAGCGCGCCGAATCTCTGACGTCAGACAGACACGCACGTCACCGTGCTCACTGCTTTATGTCAGCACGACATGTGGGTTCTCAATCCCACGGTGACATAGACCTTATATTACAGGCAGATTTATTTTTGGCCGCTACCGATTCAAGACAGCGTGTTCTTTCAATCAAATCCGATTTAGTGGGGGGGGGGGGGGGGGGGGGGGGGGAACGTCAGGAGAGGGAGAAGAGAGAGAGGAGAGAGAGAGAGAGAGAGAGAGGGTTTGAACACCGCAAGTGGAAGATAACAACATTTAGTGTATAAACCCATTTTGGGGAACAAATCTTTACCTGATTTCCTTAACAAAATATGCACACCGCATTTCTCTTTCAATTATCCTTCATGAATGCATTTGTGTTCATCTTGATGGCCTTCGATCCGTTTCAACAAAGGGGAAAACGAGAGGAAAACGGTGAATATTCCACTCCAAGTAGAAGACTAGGGGTGAAGGCTCTATTTACATAGTGGAAACTGCTGCCCTGTAGTCTTTTCCCTGGTTTCACTCACATATGTTTAAGAGCTGCTTCAGCCGAACAATGAACGGAATACAATGGCAAAGCAGGGCGCTCAAGTCAAGTGGGGGATCTATCGTCGATCGCCACAAGGTCAGTCAACAGTCGTTGCCTTTGGCGTTAACGTTCTACCTATCTGTTTGAACTTTTCAACACCCCCCCCCCCCCTCCCCCCCCCCTCTCCTACCTCCGCACGCTCTCTCCCCCATTCTTCCGTGGGCCCCTCCCACCCCTCCTCCTCCAAAACCAAAGAAAAGAAGGTCGAGAAGAACAAGGAAGAGGGAGGTGGAGGGGGGAGACACCGGAGGTGTGTATGTGTTGTGTGTGTGTGTGTGTGTGTGTGTGTGTGTGTGTGTGGTGTTGTGTGTGTGATATCAACATTTGAATATAAGGTAGTATTAAAACTGGGTCGATTTTTTTATTGAAGGGGAAAAAAAATATCAAACTACTGTTAAAGAGAAGTGAAATCTCAGATGTCTTTCCTCTCCCACTTCCTCACTCGATCTGCTTATTCTTCTACTCTTCGAATGCTTATACTATAACATCAGTAGATTTTGTGTGTTACCATTTTTTTTTATAGTTGTGTAATTATTTAGTGCATATAATCTCCTTATATATATAAACAAAACAAACGAACAAACAAGCCAATAAATCAGCAAACGAAAGCCGAAAACGAATAAAACAATTTTACTCAAGATTTTGTTCACTCAAAGCGCAACAAACGAAGTATAGTAAATACTTATGTCACCACAATTACAGAAAGTGAGATTGTTTCCTTTTTTCTTTTTCAATGGTCGTTATCTGTAAAATGGTTGATCATTTTTTTTTCCAATGTGCCGGTCGTTATCTTTTAAAGGGTTGATTCATTTTCTGTTTTGTTTTTTCAATGTGTCGGTCGTTATCATATTAAAATGGCTGATCGTTTTGGTTTTTCTTTTCAATGTGCCGGTCGTTGTCTTTATAATGGCCGATCGTTTTTTGTTGTTTTTTTTTCAATGTGCCGGTCGTTATCGTTAAAATGGCTGATCGTTTTTTTTGTTTGTTGTTTTTTTCAATGTGCCGGTCGTTATCTTTAAAATGGTTCATCGTTTTATTATTTTTCTTTTCAACGCGCCGGTCGGTTTCTTTAAAAGGGTTATTTTTTTTTTCAACGTGCCGGTCGTTATCTCTAAAATGGTTGATCGTTTTTGTTGTTTTTTTTTCAAGGTGCCGTTGTTGTATCTTTATGATGGCTCATTGTTTCATTTTCTTCAATGTGCCGGTCGTTATCTTTATAATGGCTGAGTGTTTTTCTTTTCTTCAATGTGCCGGTCGTTATCTCTTATAACGGCTGAGTGTTTTTCTTTTCTTCAATGTGCCGGTCGTTATCTTTATAACGGCTGAGTGTTTTTCTTTTCTTCAATGTGCCGGTCGTTATCTTTATAATGGATGATTGTTTTTCTTTTCTTCAATGTGCCGGTCGTTATCTTTATAATGGATGATTGTTTTTCTTTTCTTCAATGTGCCGGTCGTTATCTTTATAATGGATGAGTGCTTTTCTTTTCTTCAATGTGCCGGTCGTTATCTTTATAATGGCTGAGTGTTTTTCTTTTCTTCAATGTGCCGGTCGTTATCTTTATAATGGCTGAGTGCTTTTCTTTTCTTCAATGTGCCGGTCGTTATCTTTATAATGGCTGAGTGTTTTTCTTTTCTTCAAAGTGCCGGTCGTTATCTTTATAATGGCTGAGTGTTTTTCTTTTATTGTTTTTCTTTTCTTCAATGTGCCGGTCGTTATCTTTATAATGGCTGATTGTTTTTCTTTTCTTCAATGTGCCGGTCGTTATCTTTATAATGGCTGAGTGCTTTTCTTTTCTTCAATGTGCCGGTCGTTATCTTTATAATGGCTGAGTGCTTTTCTTTTCTTCAATGTGCCGGTCGTTATCTTTATAATGGCTGAGTGCTTTTCTTTTCTTCAATGTGCCGGTCGTTATCTTTATAATGGCTGAGTGCTTTTCTTTTCTTCAATGTGCCGGTCGTTATCTTTATAACGGCTGAGTTGTTTTTCTTTTCTTCAATGTGCCGGTCGTTATCTTTATAACGGCTGAGTGTTTTTCTTTTATTGTTTTTCTTTTCTTCAATGTGCCGGTCGTTATCTTTATAATGGCTGATTGTTTTTCTTTTCTTCAATGTGCCGGTCGTTATTCTTTATAATGGCTGATTGTTTTTTCTTTTCTTCAATGTGCCGGTCGTTATCTTTATAATGGCTGATTGTTTTTCTTTTCTTCAATGTGCCGGTCGTAATCTTTATAATGGCTGATTGTTTTTTTTTCTTCAATGTGCCGGTCGTTATCGTTTAAAACGGCTCACCGCTGTTGACGATCAGACACACAGGCGAAACTGTTGATGATTCTAGTGACTCCTCATGCTCTGCTCTCAGGATGACCCCCACGTTGATGCCCACTTCCCACCCCTCTCCTCTCTCGTCTCCTCCCATCTCCCCTCCCCCACCTTCATACCTGTAATGGCTCATGTCAACGTCTTCAATGTCAGCCCTTCCCTACCCCCTCCCATCTCCCCCTCCCCCACCTTCATACCTGTAATGGCTCATGCCAAAGTCTTCAATGTCAGCCCTTCCCTACACCCCCTCCCTCTCCCAACTGCCATCTCCCCCTCCCCCACCTTCATACCTGTAATGGCTCATGCCAAAGTCTTCAATGTCAGCCCTTCCCTACTGCCCCCCCCCCCAACTGCCATCTCCCCTCCCCCACCTTCATACCTGTAATGGCTCATGTCAATCTTCAATGTCAGCCCTTCCCTACCCGCCCCCCTCCCATCTCCCCCTCCCCCCACCTTCATACCTGTAATGGCTCGTGTCAAGTCTTCAATGTCAGCCCTTCCCTACCCGCCCCCCTCCCATCTCCCCCTCCCCCCCACCTTCATACCTGTAATGGCTCGTGTCAAAGTCTTCAATGTCAGCCCTTCCCTACCCGCCCCCCTCCCATTCTCCCCTCCCCCCACCTCCATACCCGTAATGGCTCATGCCAGAGTCGTCAATGTCAGCCCTTCCCTACCCGCCCCCCTCCCATCTCCCCCTCCCCCCACCTTCATACCTGTAATGGCTCATGTCAAAGTCTTCAATGTCAGCCCTTCCCTACCCCTCCCCCCCAACTCCCATCTCCCCCCCCCCCCACCTTCATACCTGTAATGGCTCATGCCAAAGTCTTCAATGTCAGCCCTTCCCTACCCCCTCCCCCCCCCCAACTCCCATCTCCCCCTCCCCCCACCTTCATACCTGTAATGGCTCATGCCAAAGTCTTCAATGTCAGCCCTTCCCTACCCCCTCCCATCTCCCCCTCTTCCATCTTCATACCTGTAATGGCTCATGTCAAAGTCTTTAATCTCAGCCTTTCCCTACCCCCCCCCTCCCCCCAACTCCCTCTCCCCCACCTTCATACATGTAATGGCTCGAGTCAAAGTCTTCAATGTCAGCCCTTCCCTACCCCCTCCCATCTCCCCCTCTTCCATCTTCATACCTGTAATGGCTCATGTCAAAGTCTTTAATCTCAGCCTTTCCCTACCCCCCCCCCCCAACTCCCTCTCCCCCACCTTCATACATGTAATGGCTCATGTCAAAGTCTTCAATGTCAGCCCTTTGTACCCCCCCTCAATCCCATCTCCCCCTCCCCCACCTTCATACTGTAATGGCTCATGTCATCTTCAATGTCAGCCTTTCCCTACCCGCCCCCCTCCATCTCCCCCTCCCCCACTTCATACCTGTAATGGTTCATGTCAAAGTCTTCAATGTCAGCCTTTCCCTACCCCCCCCAACTCCCATCTCCCCCTCCCCCACTTCATACCTGTAATGGCTCATGTCAAAGTCTTCAATGTCAGCCTTTCCCTACCCCCCCCCTCCCATCTCCCCCTCCCCCACCTTCATACCTCTAATGGCTCATGTCAAAGTCTTCAATGTCAGCCCTTCCCTACCCCCCCCGACTCCTCCCCGCCCCCCCCCCACCACACCCTCGTGCGCTCCACCTTCATACCTGCATGGCTCATGCCAAAGTCTTCAATGTCAGCCCTTCCCTACCCCCCCCCCCTTCCTGCTTCCCTCCCCACCCTCCGTGCGCTCCACCTTCATACCTGCCATGACTCATGCCAAAGTCTTCAATGTCAGCCCTTCCCTATTACCACCACCTCCCCCGGCTCCTCCCACCCCTCTCCTCCACCTTCACACTGCTGCGTTGACGTGTGTGGAGACTTTCACAGCCAGACAACACAACTTAATGCAGCTTGTGCATTTCAATATTTACTGAACTAACTTGGACCAGTAATACAGACGCAGAGATGTTGACCAGTGGTCACTGGCACTCAAGACTGTTCGATCCAACAGGAAGTTACCTCAAAGATATGATGACGAAATAAAGTTAGTACGCACACTCGGAACATGACAGTACCAATGGACATTACACATACCAGTAATGGCTCATGTCAAAGTCTTCGATGTCGGCAAACTGATGGGGACTGCCGTTTGAAGAATCTGATGACGGTCTCCATCTCACAGAACGTGTGTTCGTCTGACTCGCGCGATGTGAGTATGGTTGAAAGTGGTGGCTATTTTTGAAGCAGTGTCCCTCCTGAAGCAAATCATAAAATGCACCACTGACCATTATAAGGACACCGTCTGACTGTGGCCAGGTAGCTGTGTGTGTGTGTGTGTGTGTGTGTGTGTGTGTGTGTGTGTGTGTGTGTGTGGTGTGTGTGGTAGGGGGGTGGGGGGCGTTGTCGAGGAAAGCTGTGGATGAATAATGCAACTGACAGACAGGAAAAGACAGGCAGCAACAACAGCAACTACCACATCGTCACTGGATTCATTTATTAACAACTGCGGAAACAAGATTAGAATCCACTTGATTGTCAGTTAGAAAGAAAATAACCATCAAGAAAACGGCTATGTAACAGAATCGAACGAAACAAGCCTGTGTGTTGAAAAATGGGTTATTGTCTTCACTTGAACACATTGTTGAACATATTGCTGAAACTCCAGACGAAAGAGTACAAGTTTTGACGATATTCGGACCACCACCCCTCCGCCCCCCCCCCTCCCTTGCCTCCTATCCCCCCTCCCTCTGTCTCTCTCTTTCAAAACGTAAATAGCTTACTGCTTTATTCACCAGGTATGATTATTCAGAAGCGTCCTTTCGGGTGTTTTAAGTCCTTTTTGAGTTTAGCGGGGTTTTTTTTACCGTAATATTACGCAAATGATCGCGTACACAAGTTTCACATAAATAAGTCTGTGTGAAGAACACAATGCTACCGTAAACTAAGAAAGGAAACGGAGGATGTGGACGTGGGGGTGAGGTAGCAGGAGCTAAACTCTCGAAATTAACACAGTTCATTATTCTGAGTACAGTTTAGAATATTCATGACCTAGTAATTTTTTGAAATTTTCCGGTTAACAGATCAAGCAAAAAGAACAGTTCTCGGTCTCATCGGCTGTCATTTGTGGGATATAGCCTTGAGGTTGAAAAAAAAAAGTACGATAGTTGAATAATGCATAAACAACAGTTACTAGACTAATCGTATATATCTTTATCTTTTTTTTTTTAATTTTTGCTAGGATACATTGTGGCCCTGTAAGCTGCTGAAATATTTCTGTATAGTTGTACTCAAGAGATGATGTACCTTATGATTAATAACTAATCATCTTCACTTGCTGGACCCAACCGATTCGTCGTTCTGTTTCTAGTTGTCGTTCGTCTGTCTTATCCGCTATTGTCTGCTTTCCTTTTTTCTGATGCCATGCTGAACATATGCTGACTAGAAATACATGTTTTGAGTATTCCTTTTGCTCATCACCCTGCTCTACTTTCGTTAAAGTAAATAGCTTATGTTATTACAGGTATGATTATTAACGTCTTATCGGTGTTTTAAGTCCATGTTTTGTTTAGGTTTTTTTTTACCGTATATTCGTGATGCTGTCAAGTTTACATTAAGTCTGTTGAAGTACACAATGCTACGTAACTGAAAACGGGTGTTGCTGGGGTGTGCGTACGTCTATACTCTCGTTAACCATGTTCATTTTTCTGGTAAGTTTTAGATTTCTGACCTAGTAATTTGTTTGATATTTTCCGTTACTACAGCTCTAAGAAATGAACTGTTCTGTCTCTCGCTGTCATATTGTGGGAGTATTGCCTTGTAGTTGAAAAAATAAAGACAATTGAATAATGCATAAACAAATGCATGACATCGAAACTTATCATAAGTATTACGTTCATAGGAAACTTCGTTAAGATATTGATGTTTCGTAAGTCTCTACACTGCTAACGCGGATGGTCATGTTTCGTAAGTCTCTAGACTGCTAACGCGGATGGTCATGTTTCGTAAGTCTCTACGCTGCTAACGTGGATGGTCATGTTTCTTCTGTCCATGCTGCTAACGCGGATGATCATGTTTCGTAAGTCTCTACGCTGCTAACGCGGATGGTCATGTTTCGTCAGTCTCTACGCTGCTAACGTGGATGATCATGTTTCGTAAGTCTCTACGCTGCTAACGTGGATGGTCATGTTTCGTAAGTCTCTACGCTGCTAACGTGTATGGTCATGTTTCGTAAGTCTCTACGCTGCTAACGCGGATGGTCATGTTTCGTCAGTCTCTACGCTGCTAACGTGGATGATCATGTTTCATAAGTCTCTACGCTGCTAACGTGGATGGTCATGTTTCTTCTCTCTACGCTGCTAACGTGGATGGTCATGTTTCGTAAGTCTCTACGCTGCTAACGTGGATGGTCATGTTTCGTAAGTCTCTACGCTGCTAACGTGGATGGTCATGTTTCGTCAGTCTCTACGCTGCTAACGTGGATGGTCATGTTTCGTCAGTCTCTACGCTGCTAACGTGGATGGTCATGTTTCGTCAGTCTCTACGCTGCTAACGTGGACGGTCATGTTTCGTAAGTCTCTACGCTGCTAACGCGGATGGTCATGTTTCGTAAGTCTCTACGCTACTAACGCGGATGGTCATGTTTCGTAAGTCTCTACGCTGCTAACGTGGATGGTCATGTTTCGTAAGTCTCTACGCTGCTAACGTGGATGGTCATATTTCGTCAGTCTCTACGCTGCTAACGTGGATGGTCATGTTTCGTAAGTCTCTACGCTGCTAACGTGGATGGTCATGTTTCTTCTCTCTACGCTGCTAACGTGGATGATCATGCCTCTTCTCGCACTACCGATCTAGGTCGAGGACAGTTTGGGTCAAGAGATGCAGGTGTTCTCCAAACTGACCCCTTATGCCGCTGACCGCAGCAACTTGTGAATAAAGAAAGAAAAGTCAGAGCGGTGAACCTAACAGGGAACGAGCGCACGCCCAACAACATCAGTCAGGCATATATCTCCCAGGCTTAACACCCTCTCCACAGCACACGATGGGCCCCGTGTGCAGTAAACAAGGAGTCTGTGACGGCTCCTGCCAATGTATTGAGAGCCTTGATGGCCGACTTAAGAGGGTGTAAATCGTCGCTGGACAGAGTTATCGGCCTGAAAGCCGCCAAGTCCACCGTGTGTGTGTGAATTGAGAGTGTCTTGAACCGTCCGTCCACCGACAGTGGGTGATCTCGTTGTTTGTTCGTAAAGGTTGTGTTCAGGTCAGCAGCAGGTTTGCACTGAAAGCCATAGTGGTTTCTGTGTCTTTTTTCTTTCTATTAGAGAAGTTTTTATTTCAAGCCAAACAGAAAATTGAATCTATCGAGGATAAAGAAAATAAGAATGAAAAGTCAGGACAGGGTCTATAAGAATGAAAAGTCAGGACAGGGTCTATCTGTCTGTCTGTCTGTCTCTCTCTCTCCTCTCTCTCTCTCTCTTCTCTATTATATATATATATATATATATATATGTAAACATCATGTAATGAAACAGTCGTTTTCATACATATTTTGATCATGCACACACATAACATGTTTGCGATCATAAGATAAATGGACGAGAGAGCCGATCGTTTATACAACTGTTACATAATTGATCATAGCGGTCCCATGCCCCCACACAAACCAAGTTTACCATTATAACATGCGTGTGCGAGAAATGCAATTATACATACAAATATTACATAAGTTATAGCGTTCCCTCCACCGATACCAAACATAACATGTTAGCGATTATAACTTGCTTGTATGAGAAACACATTCATATGATGCAAGTATTACATAACTTCTAGCGGTCCCATACCCCCCCCCCCCCACCCCCAAAAAAAAAAAAAAAAAAATGTTCACGATCAGCCTATAAGATGCGTATGCGAGAAATGAAATCATATAGACAAATGTTACATGACTTGTAAAGATCCCCTACGCCTCACCCCTTCTCCTTAAACACTCACTGGCATGTTGAGGTCTTACAGATCACACGTCACGTGGACACATGCACATACCCAGTCAACCGTCCCACATCTCCCACACTGGCCTGCGCCCACATTCACGTTGAAATCAGACAGATGATCTAGGAGAAGGGAGAAAAGAAAACTGGGAGAGGTGGTGAGTAAAAAAGAAAGAAAGAAAAAAAAAGAAACAGGGAGAAGAAGAGGAAAAAGGGGGAATATAGGGTGGGAAGGGGGGAGGGTAAGACGGGAGAATGGAAACAATGCTGGAGGGAAAAAATCCAGAGAAGTACTTCCAGCTGAACAGGCTGAACAAGAAAGCGTTGTCTGATCCCCCCCCCCCCCCCCCCCCACACACACACACAAAGGAGGGGGAGGGAGGGGTTGAGAGAGGAGTACAATAATTCAATAAAGGTAGGAATGACAAGTCACTGCACCACATCAAGTTTATCACGTACCTTACATTATGTTTAGGTTTATAAACATTACATACATATGTACCCATATCATTATGGTCATAGGTACACTGTAGGCACAATGTTCTGTGTATCGAGTATCATTTCATTCATATAGTGATTTATAATGGTTATCTGTATTTGTTACTATTCGTCCATGTATTTGTTGGAATACGTTCATGACTGAATAGGCTGTGCCAGTCTTGAATGAATGTTAATTTGTGTGTGATCATGTCTCCAGTTGTTGTTGTTGTCTGTGTAGATGTGTCCGGTACGGGGTATATGGGAAAGCTCGGAACATCCGTCTAGGGGGGGGGGGGGGGGGATGCTTCCTTGTTTGTTCTGTGTGCTCTGTGTTGTCATTTCTGCTAGGCGATTCGGTGTCTGAAGTATTTTTCGTTTGGAGTTACAGGCTCTATTTCATCATGGAAGCAAGAGTTACCCTACTTGTTCATTGCATGATGGGACATGTTCATTTCAAACTAGTTGAAATTTCAAACTGGTTGAAACATTTAATTTTTTTCCCTAAATTTCAGTTAGTGGTGTCTTGCGTATGCTGGATGAGAAAAGGCAGCACAGAAGTCTACTAAAGTGACTGGGGGGGGGGGGGGGGGGGGGGTCACATGATTAGATGCCGATTGCTCCCCTGTGGGGGTGCAGCGCTGGGCCTGCAACAAGACAACCCGGATGTGGTTGTGTACAAGCGAGCAGGTAAAGAGCAGCGTGAGAATAATGCCGGGGGAGAAGGAGAGGAGAGAGGAAAGGAGGAAGAGAGAGAGACGGGAAGGGTGGGGTGGGGGGCAAGGAGGGGGTTGCACGGGGGGAAAAAAGCCCCAAACAACCTTTGTTCCTATATTGTTTTCCATCGGAGCTTCTGTTTGGATTGTTGTTGTTTACAACTCAAAGGCCAACCGAATGCCATAACCTTTGAAAACTGCCGTCACTGACGTGAGGACATACATCACACACGACAGCCACCTCCCATATATCAAGCAGATTTACCATCCGCATCCTGGAGGCTGATCATACTGGGGACAGGACATCAGTCATTCCGCTTGATGTATCACTTCCAAATTAAAACCGAGTTAAAACAAGAATAACAGCAAGAAAACCACCACCACCACCACCACCACCACCAACAACAACAACAACAAAAGTAGCAACAGCTTGTTAGCGCCACAAAATGTATAAGGAGTCCTACCAGCAGATAAACATGGAGAAAAGCCAGCGCTCCTTCTGACTGTGACGATGTCATTATCCAGCCGCCAGATGCAACGGTATAATTATCATGTTGCACTTCATAACAAGAGAAATTAACAGGAGAAATAGTTTCTGGCGTATAAACGGTTGAATTTGCCACGAGAGCAGAATGACAGCAGAAGATAGCAAACAAGACCGGAAAAAAAGAAGAAAAAGACAGAATGGAAGAGAGTGGTTGAAAAGGGAAATTTGTAGCGGATGGGAATGTAACATGTACTTTTCAGTACTCGAAGGAATGACAATACTAGACAAGGCAGCTGAACTGAAAGTTACTGGATCTGGGATGGTGGCATACGATGGTACACAACGATGCATCAGCCGCACCAGGATGAAAACAACGACACGACGACGACAACAACAACAACAACAACAACAAACAACAACAACAACAACAACAACAACAACAACAACAACAACTGCATATGATGGTACACAAGGATGCATCAGCCGCACCAGGATGAAAAACAACGACAACAACAACAACAACAACAACAGCAAATGATGGTTCACAATGACGCATTAGCCGCATCAAGATGAAAAGAACGACGACGACGACAACAACAACAACAACAACAACAACAATAGCTCCAAAACACTGCCCACTGACACTTCAGACATGAAGTGCAGATTATGTCATCACCATCGCCTGTCTGCCTGTGTGTCTGCCCGTCTTTCACACTTGATCTAAATACAAAATACGATTATGGTTTCAAGCAAGCGGTGGTTCACGTTCTCCCTGGCTGAGTTTGGCAACAGTTTGAAGATGAACATGTTTGTCTTTGCTTGCAACGATCACGAGAGAAGCCCTTAGAAACAGTGTACTTTTTCTGTCCCAACTCCTGTACCACCTCAGTGACATTGTATCATGCCGCTCATTCTGAAACCACAACCACAGTCCGGCCCATCCCGCCGCAGCCACGGCACCAGCAATCCACATGGAGCAGTCAATGTTAAGCCGTCAAGAGGCGACCCCCTTGAGGAGACACTGCACTGCTGCCAGTTCTCTTGTGTGCTGTTCAGTGGCGCCTGTTCTGATCCAACATATGCAGGACACCACCTACTAAGCCTCCTACTGACGACAATAATTGTTTATGTCGAGGAGCCGGTGTGAGTGAGCTCTCTCTCCGGAGGTGCGACCACGTCCGTCCAACGACAGTCCCCCTGAAATTAACGATTCCGGTGACCCCCACAGAATCAAACCAAAACCATAGACACGTGAGTAGGGCATGAAGGGCTACAGAATTTGTGACACTTTTTTTCCCTAATCAATGACGAGGATGATGATGAAGATAATGCTACAGATTTTCACTCTGGTCTGTGACTGCATGACAGGGCTGAACTCGATGCTTACTTTCAAAATATATCCCAGTGTCAACCAGGCCCGAGAGACACAGACACGTGCAGTGTTGGTCAGGAAATTTGAGCAACACTCTCAGAGACGCATCTATGAAGTAGATGAAACTCGACAGTGTTCCCAGTTGAGCCCAAGGCAAACTCAGCTCTGGGTAGAGCCAGTCGGGGCAGAACAATAGAAACACTTACATTGTTAAGGCTATGAAGTGAGACATAATAAGAAGAACGAAAACACACGAAGACACGATGGTTGAACCACTATGTATAATTTTTGCTGAAGGACTTTG
This sequence comes from Conus canariensis, assembly GCA_033310375.1. Classification (NCBI taxonomy): domain Eukaryota; kingdom Metazoa; phylum Mollusca; class Gastropoda; order Neogastropoda; family Conidae; genus Conus; species Conus canariensis. The sequence goes on from CM065738.1 coordinate 32,069,765, forward strand.
AATAGTTTTATCATGAACAAATAATCAATATATTTTTTTTACTAAACAAGTGAATAATGCTTCCTTTGGATGATGGAGTTAAGAGCAATGAATGTTATATAACTTTTGACCATTTTATATTTTGAACTTCGTGTGTGTTGTGTGCGCTTACTTGTCACCAACAACCTAATGAATCTTGCATCCCCATCCCGCCCCTCCCTTTGATAACAAGGGTTGTTTAGCTTATGGCGTGAAATAGTCTCTCTTTCGCTCTATGCCTGTCTGTCTGTCTGTCAGTCTGTGAGTCTGCCTGTTTCTCTCTCTCTCTCTCTCTCTCTCTCTCTCTCTCTCTCTCTCTCTCTCTCTCTGTGCCCCTCTCCCCCGTTTTTCTGTATCTGTCTGACTGATTTTCTCTCTCTGCTCCCCTCCCCCCGTCTCTCTCTCTGTCTCTCTCTCTCTTATCATTCTGTGTGTGTGTGTGTGTGTGTGTGTGTGTGTGTGTGTGTGTGTGTGTGTGTGTGTGTGTGTGTGAGTGAGTGAGTGTGTGAGCGCGCGCGCGCGCACACAGGTATGGTAATGTGAGTGTGTTGTGTGTCAGTTGCTTACGTTACAAACGTCACTCATGATCTGAACGTTGCGTCACTGTGCCAATATCCCGGGAGGTCCACTCAGTTCACATAGTGGCGATTGTCTTGGGACCTGACCCTTTCGCCCTCGTCTTGACCAACAGAGGACGGCTGACCTCGGCTTCTTCTTTGAGAGAGGTGATGGTGAGAGGTGTGTGGTGCCCCCCTTGGGTGTGAAGTGTGTAGCCGGCTGGGCTGAGAACGACGGTGTGTGTGTGTGTGTGTGTGTGTGTGTGTGTGGTGTGTGTGTGATGTGAGTGAGTGTGTGTGTGTGTGTGTGTGTGTGTGTGTGTGTGTGTGTGTGTGTGTGAGTGTGTGCATGTGTGTAAGAGAGAGAGAGAGGAGAGAGAGAGAGTGAGAGAGCGTGTGTGTGTGTGTGTGTGTGTGTGTGTGTGTGTGTGTGCCTGAGAGAGAAAGTGTGTGTATGTGTGTGTGTGTGTTTTGTGTGTGTGTGTGTGTGTGTGTGTGTGTGTAAGCAAGCGCGCGTGCATGCGTGCGCGCGCACGCGTGTGTGTGTATCTGTGTATGCGCGCGCGCGCGCGCGCGCCGCGCGCGCGCGCGCGGCGTGTGTTGTGTGTGTGTGTCTGTGACCCATCCGGCGGACTCTTCCACCTAACATGTTATGAGATTCAACCTGTGTGCACGGTGTTGATTATTTCTTTGTTGTAATGTTTTTCACACTCACTCTCTCGGCTCAAATTCTCATCTGGACACTTTGAGGAGGTCTGGGGTTTGCTCGGGGAAAAAAAAGAATCCTCTAACCTCTAAACTGTTTTAAACGGGGGTTTGACTACTGGTTTCTAAGACCAGGAGATCAAGGCTTGATCCAGTAGCCAAACGGCAGGTTCGCGTCCACGGTTACAGTTTAGGCTCAAAACGCTATACATTCTCTCTATTACACTCAAAACTGCACCTGGTTTTTCTCGGATGAGCCAGTACCAAACATATTCATCGCACAGTCCAGCCCTTGACCCATACCATACCTGACTCTGAGGCAGATGTCTGTTTCTTTTTCTTATGCAAGCACGTTCCACGTGACCCTTCATTTTCCTGTCGTCTGCTAGACTTTCTCTCCAAAATCCCAATGCCCTACCAATGGCGCAGAAACACAAGAAGTCCACAAGTCACGTATCATTCTGCTGTTTTTGCTGACATATGGCGTTGAACTCATTTATGGACCAGGATGAAATATTCTTTTTCACATTTCAAGGTTGTTGGGTTTTTTTTTTCACAGAGCCACGGCAATTTTTATCTGTTCAAACTTTGTTCTTACTTCTTGACCTTTGCTGTAACCCCGACCTCTGACTTAAGAACGACAAAACGCAATCTATCATGAAAGTAAATTCTGATATCGGCCCGCATTCTCCGAAAATGGAAACCCCTAACCGACGACAAAGACCAGAAAAGCATGTTATCTGATAAAAACAGAATCCTTTGAACATAATACAGGCAGCAACATACCTAAACGGAGCAGACGACATGCAATAACCTCACACAGTTTTCTTACGCTGGAGAATCGATCTCAGGGGAGAAAACTCCCCTTTCTCTCTGCCCTTAACTGAAGAGCCCAAGAACGGAATGCAATAAACATTCGTGGATCAACTCAACGGCTTCGGTTGTTTGCCGACAAGGGAGATAAAATGGCTGGCGGCTAGGGAGTGAAGTTGAGAGAGAGAGAGAGAGGGGGGGGGGGTGAGGGGGACAAAGGGGTGGGAAGAGGGAAGATGGTGAAGGCAATGAATCTCCTCCAAAGGTTAATAACATTCTAAAACCGGGTTCAAGTTAGGGTGTAAAAAGCAGATATGAGTTTATGACATCTCTAAATTTAGGCTTTTTCTTTCTCTTTTTTTTTCCAACGAGACTGAGGTGGAGATAGAACTGTTTGTGCCATTTCTAAATTTAGATATATTAAATCGTGAAACACTGTAGCTCATGTCGTCTTGGAGTCAACGTTTCAAGGGAAGATTGATTTCGATGATGACTGGACGCAAAGAAGGATCACTTACTTATGCCACTATTTCCCACACGAATTAAAACTGTGCCCAGATCCACTCGTTTCAAACAAACTGCTTTCCGATTTCGGCGAGTCATTAATCATGTGAGTACACAGCTCGCGATTCAGCCCCTTGCAGATCGACTGACAAATCTGATAAAGATTTGCCGAACATTTCGAGTTCTGTCTCTGTCTGTGTCTCTGTCTGTCTGTCTGTCTCCATCTCTCTCTCTCTCTCTCTCTCTCTCTCTCTCTCTCTCTCTCTCTCTCTCTCTCTTGGTTGTATTGGATGTACAATTCTTGTATTCATGCGTTGCATGTAGATACCATCCCCTTCATGAGGGGCTATGGCCTTTTCGAATAAATTATCCGTGTCCGGATCTGGATCCGGATCCAGATCTCTCTCTCTCTCTCTCTCTCTCTCTCACACACACACACACACACACACACACACACGCGCGCGCGCGCGCACGCGCACAAACACACACACACACATACACACACACGGACACACGCACGCACGCACGCGCACACACACACACACACACACACACACACACACACACACGCACGCACGCACGCACGCACACACACACACACACACACACACACACACACACACACACACAACGAAAATGACACCGCCTTCGCTATGCTTATCCTCATGACGCGAGGTAAGCGCCTCAGTTCAGTGGAAGGCTGGTTTGTGTGGGTCATCTTGTCGATCGTTTTCACCATTCTCGATTCTAAACGTGTCATCACTGGAGGACACAACTTGACCGTCTTTTCATCCACCTCAGCTCTTCTTGTTTATTTCCAACCAACGGATCCACGGGGGGCTGCAATTGACAACCTGAAATCAAACTATTTCATTGGCCTGTTTTCCTTTCCCCCCTCCCCCCCTCGCCTTCCTCCATTCCAACCACCATCCCCCACCTCTCTCTCTCTCTCCTCTCTCTCTCTCTCTCTCTCTCTCTCTCTGTGAGTGTGTGCGTGCTGGCGCGCGCGCGTGTGTGTGAACCTTTATAATTATGCTATTGTCGGTTCTTTCTTTCTGTTTCTGGTCAGATCAGTGGAAAGAATGGCAACTGGAGCACCTTCCTGAAGATGTTAATGGATTGTGTACCCTCTGTAAGCGAAAAAAAACAAAACAAAACAAAAAAAGCCTTGACGTAATTTCTACAACACTTGCCATTGTGACGTGAATTCATGATATGTGCCTCCGAATAGGCAAATTACCTCCCTTGTTTCACACAGTTTGATTAATGTGTCCGTCAGTAATGACGCAGTAAATTTTTGATACAGATATATGTTCGTGGTTCTTCATAGCATGTCATGGAAAGCATATTTGGCTTGACGTGGATACGTCTGACACACATATGGTAATGAGTCTTCATCATAAGTGATAGAAAATATGTTTAGTATTACGTAGTAAAGTTTTGACACACGTATGGTAAGATTCTTCATCACAAGTAATAGAAAGTATACAAAAATAAAAAGGGTTTTTGACTGCCGGTCTTCAGTGAATAATACAAACTATCTTTGAGCACACTTACACACACCTTTAAACATGTATTCGTCCCTTTACGTATATGTTTTCATACGTCATTGCCTACACGTATTTATTTGTCTTTCGTTTTATGTCACAAGTCTTGAAGACGGTCTATGACTGAAACGTTGTACTGAAGATTTTTGTTCTGTTTTTTTTTTCTTTTTTTCTTCTCTATTTTCAAATCTTCTGAGCATCCATAAACATAGTTTGTATAATAGAACGTATGCTTAGTATTACGCAGTTGGCTAAACGTTTGACCTAAACACGATAATGATTCTTCACAAATCGTGAAAGGCATGAATAGCTTTTCCGTCGTGTCCGTCTTTGCATAATACTGACGCAAATACGAAGCATTTATAATATTTGAGTGTTTCAAGGAAGAGAAATATTTAGATAAGAGCGAAAGATGAATACATAATTAAGTGACACTGCATGATGTAGACATGCACATATGCGAAGGAAAAAACAAGGTTCAAAGTAAAGACGTGCTGGCGTGGTATCTTGCCGAAGCAAAAACAAGTTGATGGGGGAGTGAGGGGCGGTTGGGGAGTGGAGTGAGGAAGGGGAGGGCGTGAGGGGGGGGGGGAGAAGGGAAGGGGAGGTAGTAGAGGATGGACAGGGAAGACTGTATGAAGCCCAATAGGACATGTCTTTGTATTTGGTAAATTCTTTACTTTTTATGCTTTTGTTTTCCCTCCGGAGAACGCAATTAAGGTTATTTTCTTTTTCTGTTTCTTCTTTTTGTTTTCATTCTTTGTAACGTGGATGGGGATGGAGTGAGGGAGGGGTTTAGAACTTTGACCCCCTCACCCTCACCTCTCCGTCCTCCTCCACCGCTCTCAGTGACGTCACTTTCATACGTTCATCCCACCTCACCACACACACACACACACACACCAAAATTTGCATTATTTCATAGTTCTAGCCCCCAGGTTACCATCGATACCAGGCGGTGCTTGGAGACAACCGAGCAGAGAAGACACCGCACCGCTACTAAAGTCTATTTTGTCGTCATTCAGTAATGTCTGTTTCCAGTTAATACGCCACCTGTTCAGCCTGTTGTCGATGACGGTGGTTGAAGAGGTGAACTGAGAAGGTTCCCCATCACTACCACCCCCCTCCCCAACCCTCCCATCCCTCCCTTGTCCCTTAATCCCTCGGAAACGAGAGCACGCTACATACTTCAAACCAGTTTTTTTTTCTTCTGGAACTGAACAGCCTGTAGAGCTGACGTCAACAAAATACGTCTGTGGGGCCTCTTATGCTAACAGCTGACCGTAAGCTCACAGCAGTGCACACTCCCTTGCGGATGTAGCCTACTCGTTCTTTCCCACAGCTGTGCGCATGACACGTGTTGACCGTCACACAGCCAGTTCCAGCTGGCTGCACACACACACACACACACACACACACACACACACACACACACACACACACACACACACAAACACGCAAATTAATGCACCAAGATCTTGCTTAAAGGATCGAGTATTTATAGACTGGCGCAATTAGGTTGATATGAGAATTTTTATTGTGTCCGAAAGTTGATTCTCCTCGTTTTCTTTCCTACGGCCATCAAGGTGCAAGCCAGGTGGTTCCAAGCGGACAGATTGAAATCAAAGGAATGGGACTATTTGGGCGCTTCAAGCTGGCGCAAAGATAGGGTCACGGGTGAGTGCGAAGGCCTGAATATGACGTCAACTAAGGAGAAGGCCATGTATTTGAAGACTGTTACTGATTTCATTGGTGACCTCCCCCCCCCCCCCCCCCCCCCCCCCACTCCCCAAACAAGGGAAATGATTCGTGGAGAGTTGTTGTTTCGATCAATTATCAGTTTAACATTAAATGCTGGCTCAGATTTATGGTAATCCTCAAAACGCTTGCAATGATTAAATAGTGATTTAGTGCAAAATCCTAATTGTGGCGTGTGCCCAGCTTAGCGCGCACCTTCAGCAATTCTTACGCACGGGAAGGTGCCGTTTACCATATTTACCGGCATGCTCTCTCTCTCTCTCTCTCTCTCTCTCCTCTCTCTCTCTCTCTCTCTCTCTCTCTCTCTCTCATGAGAGAGAGGCCAGGAGCAGGAAGAGTGCGAGTGCGGACACAGGAACTGACCCGTTCTCCTTGCTATGGTATGCATTCATTCATCAGGTGGGGAGAAGATGCATTACTGTGTTTCATCACAGAAATCGTACCTTTTTTTAAAGTATGCTTTCTTCTTCTTCTTCTTCTTCTTCTTCTTCTGCGTACGCAGGCTGATACTCCTGCGGACACTCCCTATATGGACAGGCAAGTATTAATCCCACCTACCCAACAAAGGGAATGGAGTTTTGTGTGTATGACCGTTTTTTTTTTTTATCCCGCCATTAAGGCAGCCATACTCCATCTTCGGGGAAGGTGCATGTTATGTGTAACCTGCCATCCATACCAACGGCCAAACTGGCCTTCTCTTCCGAAAGTTGGTGATGGGATTTTACGTGTGTGCAAGATGTTATGCGTGCGTTCACACACGGAACCTCGGTTTATAGTCTCATTCGAAGGACTTTAAGGGAAATGGAGTCAGAACCAATGTTAACTGCGAGGGGAAAATGCCCCTGTACCGAAACGGCCCGGCGGAGATTCGAACCCGCAACCCTTGGATTACGAGTCCGGCGCTCTACCAAATGAACTATTCCGGACCCCGTATGCTTTCTCTGCAGCGGATTCCATACTCAGTGTATTAATTACAACACA
>CM065738.1:32086647-32089147 GCA_033310375.1 Conus canariensis
TGCTTACTAGTCTGGGTCAACAGATGCTGTTTACAGTCTGGGTCAACAGATGCTGTTTACAGTCTGGGTCAGTAGATGCTGTTTACAGTCAAAATCAACAGATGTTACTCACAGGCAGGTGTTACTCACAGGCAGATGTTACTCACAGGTTGGGTGAGCAGATGTTCATAAACTGGGTCAGAAGATGCTGTTTACATATTGGTTCGGCATTTGTTATTCACGGGTTTGTTCATCGGATGTCGTTCGCAGGTTGGAATTGCAGATGTTTACAGATATTATTGTTTACAGGCTGGACCAGCAGATGTTCACATACTGGGTCAGTAGATGGTGTTTATATTTTGCGGTCAACGGATGTTGGTCAGCCGGCATTGTTGACAGAAAAGATCAGGCAGATGTTGTTCGCATTTTGTATCGTGCCAAAAACATCCCACTTAAGAGTGGGTCAGCTATAAAGGACTGAACCTGTCGACCCCCCAATGAAATCAGCACAATTATGACGTAGGCAGCCACCGAGCAAGCACAAACAAGTCCCTTAACTGCTCATTAATCGTTGGTGCTGCCACCTGAGCCTAAACAGGCGCACAGAGTTATCTTCCCTTTTGTCGTGAGTTCAGTGGGTAAGTTTGACGTTTCCACGTGGGGGGAGATCGATTCCGTGAAAATCAGGCTGTCACTGTTGCCTCGGAGTCTTCCTTGATAAGATTATGTCCCTTTGACTGATCGGCTGGGCGGCAAAACCCCACTGAATTTCTATTGTATTTAGGTTGGGAGAGTGCGCGTGCGCGTGTGTGGAAGTGCAAGGAGAGGGTGTGTGGTGTGTGTGTGTGTGGTGTGTGTGGCATGTGGTGTGTGTGTGTGTGTGTGTGTGTGTGTGTGTGTGTGTGTGTGTGTGTGTGTGTGTGTGTGTGTGTGTGTGTGTTGTGTGTGTGTGTGTGTGTGTGTGTGTGTGTGTGTGTTGTGTGTGTGTGTGTGTGTGTGTGTGTGTTGTGTGTGTGTGTGTGTGTGTGTGTGTGTGTGTGTGTGTGTGTGTGTGTGTGTGTGTGTGTGTGTGTGTGTATTGTGTCTGTGTCTGTATTTGTTGTGAAAAAGAGTGTGAGTAGACATACGGCGGAGGGGGGTGTAGGGAGAAGTGAGTGAGTGATGAGTGTGTGTGTGTGTGTGTGTGTGTGTGTGTGTGTGTGTGTGTGTGTGTGTGTGTGTGTGTGTGTGTGTGCGTATGCGCGTGCGCGCGCGTGTACGAATGAGCGTGTTAGCGAGCGTTACTGCATTTGCACGTGCATGCATGCATGCATTGTGTGTGTGTGTGTGTGTGTGTGTGTGTGTGTGTGGTGTGTGTGTGTGTGTGTGTGTGTGCATCTGTCTGTCTGTCTGTTTATCTGTGTCTGTGTCTGTGTGTGAATGTGTGTGTTTGTGTGAAAGATTATGACAGTGTGACTGATCGAACGTGCGTCAAGACGACTGAATGTTCCGGCTTTATGTTTGTTTGTTTTGTTGTGTGTGTGTGTGTGTGTGTGTGTGTGTGTGTGTGTGTGTGTGTGTGTGTGTGTGTGTGTGTGGTGTGTGTGTGTGAGTGCGTGCGTGCATGCGTGCGCGTGCGCATATGTATGTGTGGGTGCGTGCGTGTACGTGCGCATGCGTGTGTCATGCGTGCATGCGTGCGTGTGTGAGTTTTTTGTAAACCCTTATCAGAACCATTTTTCGAGGGAAAAATGCCTCTTGTTGACAAATGCTGATAGTGTTTCTCTCTCTCTCTCTCTCTCTCTCTCTCTCTCTCTCTCTCTCCTGTGTTTTTGTCTGTCTTTGTCCCTGTGTCTGTCTGTATGCTGCCTGCCTGTCTGTCTGTCTGTCTCTGTTTGACTCTCTGTCTGTCTGTCTGTCTGTCTGTCTGTCTGTCTCTGTCTCTGTCTGTCTGTCTGTCTGTCGTCTCTCCTCTCTCTCTCTCTCTCTCTCTCTCTCTCTCTCTCTCTCCTCTCGTGTTGCAAATATTATAACAAATGTAAAACAAAATGTCAGTTACAACTGAAACGTATATAATGGTAACCGGTCACATGATTTACACTGCAACGATTCCATGATTTATTCTCTCTCTCTCTATCTCTCTCTCTCTCTCTCTCTCTCTCTGTGTGTGTGTGTGTGTGTGTGTGTGTGTGTGTGTGTGTGTGTGTGTGTGGTGTGTGTGTGTGTGTCCGCGCGTGCAGTTGTGTGCGCTCCCTTTTAAGTTTGTGTGTATGGATGTGTATATATTGTGTGTGTGTGTGCATGCACTTGTTTGCACGCCGCCCGCGCGCGCGCGCGTGCATGTGTCTGTATGTAACAGAGGAGAGAGAGAGAGGAGAGAGAGAGAGAGAGAGAGAGAGAGAGAGAGAGACAGACAGACAGACAGCAGACAGACAGACAGACAGACAGACAGAGAATCGCACACTCTTCTTTTTATCTGACTAGAAGCCGCCCTTAAAAAAAAAAAAAAAAATTTCTTTGAAAAACAGCCACCCAGACAACA
>CM065738.1:32104147-32109147 GCA_033310375.1 Conus canariensis
AGATTGTTTCACAAATATATCTTTGAGGTTAATCGATCTGTCATTATCTCGCGGCCGCTGATTCGTGTATTCAGACTTACTATGCATATCTCTCCTTCTTCTTCTTCTCTCCATCCTCCTTCTCTTCTAATTCTTCTGCTTGTTGTTGTGTTGATGTGTTGTTGTTGTTGTTCTTCTTCTTCTTCTTCTTCTTCTTCTTCTTCTTCTTCTCCTCCTCCTCCTCTCCATCCTCCTCCTCATCTAATTCTTCTTCTTCTTTCTTATTTTCGTGGGGTGTTGCTGGGGCGCCACACTGAAGCACAATCCACCAGGTCCCTCCATTTCTTTCTCTTGTGTGCCAAGGGTCTCCTCAACTATGTCCCCCGTCCATTGTGTGATATTGTCAGTCCAACACTTTTCTCTCTGTCCCTCTGTCTCCCTCCTTCAACAGATATGGAGGATTGTTTTCAACACGGCCATCGGATCGCTTTACATATTTATACTAACATAGTCCTTCGAAGTCGGAGTGCGGCTGCCCACGTGGCAGGGTAATCAAAAACAGTCACACACGTAATGTTCTCATCCCCAGCTGATGCATTTGTACCATAGTGTTCAAGTACCTGGAGTCTTTCAGCCAGGGTACGACAACAACAACAATACTAACGTAGCTTTCTTTTGTAATTGAAATGTGTAGATTTTCATATGATGGTATGTACTGCTTGATAGTTTGACGCCTTTTGTTAATTGTGATATAATCATTAGAATGTTTTCGCAAGATCCTTGGAATCTCATACAAAGGCCACCTTGGAGGTCCAGACCAGAGTAAGCAAGCCATCGGATCACACGAAGACCTGTTGTGCACAGTGAAAAGAAGGTAAATAAGATGGTATGGTCATGTATCAAGATCAACAAGACTTGCCAAAACCATTCTACAAGGAACAGTGCGAGGAGGCAGAAGGAGAGGAAGACAGAGAAAGAGATGGGAGGACAACATCAGTGAATGGACTGGCCTCACACTCAGCAACTGCCTAAGAGCGTCTGAGAACCGGGAGGAGTGGTGAAAGCTGATTGCAAAGTCTTCTGTGGCGCCTCAGCGGTCTTCAAGACTCCGAGATAGGTGATAGGTGACAGATGATATGATCAGTGTCTCTGGTGTTCACTATCTTATGACTATCCTTGGAGTTTTCTTTCCAGACCCACTGTGTGAGGGTCCGCGTCTCGTATGCGCACAGGAAGATGGAGTAATTGTGTAAGTGCACGCAGGGGCCTGTTGTGTGTGTTTCATGGAGATGACAGAGTCTTTCAGTACAGGTTCCAGTCTGCACAGTGCCGTGGTTGTCCTTGTTGTCCTTGACAGGACTTCTGGTTTGGATCCTTCATTGCTTCCGATGGATCCCAGACAGGTGAACCGTTGAACGTTTCCTATCCTCTGTCCGTGGGCATTCCTGTCAGTGTTGATGATGGTGTTATGCCTGGCCTTCAGCCTGTGTTCCATGCCGTGTCTGAATGATATTTCATCCAGCCTATGAACAAGCCTGCCGACCTCCTCTTGGATGCTTACCAGGCTATGCGTGGCCTACACAACCTTTCCTTCATTTTCTGTCGTCTGCTATCTTTGTACCTGAAGCGAACAGAGCTTGAGGATTCATTATGGCCATGTGACCCAGTTGTCGTCTGCTGCTGGATACAATTAAACAAGTATGGAAGAGAAAGGCAGTAACATTTGTTTACGTCAATACTTCGCAGCTGTCGACTTATATACTGACGCTTAAGGTGCTCGGTGCAATCTCCTCCCCCACCCCCACCCCTCTTTCCGTCCCCTCTCCTTCCTTTCCTTCATCCCCTTATCTCCACTCTCCTTCACCTAACCTTCCCCTTTCACATTCGAGAAAAATCGAAAACTTAAATACTTTCAAATCTTAACTGAGTACGCTATCCGACATTTTTTTTCTGATCACGTGGTCACGGTCACCCTGCAATCCCTTGCTCCATGGAAGAGAGGTAAACGCCACACCAAGCAGCCACCAATAGCGAGAAAGTTGACAGGGTGAGCGAATCACGTGGCCCGATAGACAAAAGACAGGGAGATCAAACAAGCAGACGACAATGTTACCAAGCCGCTTGCCTGATTCCTCCCGTTCCTAACCCACCTCATTTTCAACGCAAACAAGATCCATCTCGTCCTCAAGGGAGAGAGGTCTGAAAGGTTTGTTTTTAATTATGGTTTTTGTTAGTACACCATGAAGAAAAAGATTGTGTAGCTGGTGGGTATTCATTCTGGAATGTTCACATGATCTTGGTTTGACCAGCGCTATAAATGTTCAGCCACGTTCTACATAGATCGCACCCACTTCCACCCTCATCGTGTTCTCATTTTCTTAAAGAGAGAGAGAGAGAGAGAGAGAGGAGAAGAGAGAAGAGAGAAGAAGAAGAAGAAGAAGAGAAGCAGAAAAGAAAGGAAAATTGCACGGGAAGGATGAATTTTTTGTGTCTGATTTAATTTCTTTGTTTTTAAAGTAGTTTTTCGTACTAATGATTTCTCAAATAATAAAAACACAAATAGTTTTCATTCTGTTCAGACATGATTACTTGACCCCGAAGGTGGCCTTGAACCCATGATCTATACATTAGTAGCAATCAATAGAACCGTACGAAATTGATCTGAATCAGAAAAGAAAAAGGAAATCTTCAATCAGTCAGGAAACAGTAGATGGTAAATAACAAACAAGTAGGGTAACTCTTGCTACCGCGATGAAATATTCACAGGCCCATAACTCCAAAGAATGCTGCTTAAGACACCAAATCGCCCAGCGGAAGTGACGACACAGAGCACACAGAACAAACCGGGGATGTCTCTTTCTTTGTTCTGGGCGATCTGGTGTCGTTGGCAGCATTCTTTGGAGTTGAGGGCTGTAATTAATTCATCAGGGGAGCAAAAGTTACCGTACTTGTTTGTTATTTACAGAAACAAAAACAAAAAAGTTTCAGCAGTGTCATCACTTAAACTGCAGTCTGTTGAAGAAAAGGGGGGAAAAGCAAGTATGTAAGGAGGGGGGTGGGTGTGAGGGGGGTTGGAGGGAGAAGGGTCGAGATCTGGTTTGGTAGGTGGGGTTAGAGAGGGAAATTAAATGTTCGTGAATGAACTTCGGTCTGTTTTATTTCACTTGTCACAACTTCTGTCTGGTACAGGTATGCTTCTGTCAGTGACAAGAAGATGACATGAGGATTAAATGGAAAAGACCGACAGAATTGAAGACTTGGTTTTTTTTAAATAGCAGCATGTGAATCTTCATCTGTTTTTTTTTGGGGGGAGGGGGAAGGGGGGGGAACACATTTTTTTTCAACGTTCTTACGTTAGTGTTTTCGCTTCAGCAGCTGTGTCTGTCTCTGCTGTTCTTTGTGGCTGGTTCTGCTGCTGGTGCTGTTTTCCTTCTTTCTGTTGGCTGTTGAGTCATTCCTTGGTGACTCTCTTTTCCCCCCCCAAAAAAAACAAAACCAAAAGGTGGCACCCCCCCCCCCCCCCAAAAGGCACCCTCCGAAGGCAACTCCCCCCCCTCCCCCCCCCCGCCCCCGTTCCCCCACAAGGCACACACCCTACCCCCACCCCCAGCAGAAAAAAGCCTGCTGGTTTTCTGACATCCTTTTCACATGCCTCGTGCAATCCCCGTCACTCAGTTTGCAGCTTGTTGTCTCCCTTCACCGACAAACCCACACAGGCGTAAAATTTAATTGAAAAAAAAAAAAAAAAGATTCACGTGTGTCCGCAAACTGTCCGCCCATCGTACATCACCTGTGATGGTGCTTGTGTCGCCCACCTCCCCCCCTCCCACCCCCCTCCCCTCCATCAGTCCCCTGACGGGTCTCCTGTGCAGTGTGGCATGTTGAACATCCCGCACCTCACAGCTTTGTGTTTGTTGATTCGCGGTGTGTTGTTCTAGCCATGTTCGTGGACCTCCTGTTTTCTGGTTAAAATGGTCTGAAAGTTCTGTTTTGTTGTTCTTTTGTCTGATTGGTTTCCATTTCGTTCTGTCTATCTGTTTGTCTCTGTGTGTGTGTGTGTGTGTGTGTGTGTGTGTGTGTGTGTCTCTCTCTCTCTCTCTCTCTCTCTCTCTCTCTCTCTCTCTCTCTCTCTCTCTCTCTCTCTCTCTCTCTTACACACACGTGGGGAAAAAACTGTCAGAAGAGACAGAGACAATGACTTTTTTAAAAAACAACAAACGGCGTTTGACGGTCTCAGCTTCGTTCTGTCTTTTTTTTTCAAAGAGTGTCAACACACAATTGAGGAAAACCCGTCAGGAGAGACAGAGACAACATTAAAAAAAAACAAAAAACAAATAGCGTTTTGCAGTTTCAATGTCGTTCTCTCTCTCTCTCTCTCTCTCTCTCTCCTTCTCTCTCTCTCTCTCTCTCTCTCTCTCTCTCTCTTTTCTTAAGACATTTTACACACACACATGGGAAAAAAGCCATTACGAGAGACAGAGACAATATGATTTAAGAATGAATACAGTTTTACAGTTCCAATTTCGTTCTGTCTCTTTTTTGTCTCAAAAAGTGTTTATACACATGTGGGGGAAAAAAAACGTTAGGAGAGACAGAGACAATGACATGTTTTTAAAAATAACAAATAGCGTGTTACAGTACGAATGCCAAGTATATGTGATTTGGCTCATTAAGGCAACGCTAAAAAAGGAAATAACACGTAAACTATGGACACGCAAGGAAATCTTAAATGAGGCACGGGACAGCAATCAGCAGATAACAAACAAGTCGCGTAACTCTTTCTCCCATGATCAAAGCAATTTCACGCCCACAACTCCCAAAAGAATGCTGCTTTCCACACCAAATCGCCTCGCAGAAATGTCAACACAGAGCACATAGAACGAACTCAATTTCGTGTCCCCTGTCTCTACCAGCTTTGCCCATACACCCTGTACCTGACAGGTCTACAGAGCAACAGCAACTGAGAAATGAACCAACATGAATTAACATTAATTTCTTCAAGTCCGCCACAACCTTTTTCG
>CM065738.1:32114147-32116647 GCA_033310375.1 Conus canariensis
TTTTCTTCCTCTTCTGCTTCTTTTTTTTTTTTTTTTTTTTTTTTTTTGAAATACTAAAATTCAAACAATGTATCGTACCAACGATACACACGTGCTTGTCCATCGATCATGTGATGAATGCAGCCCTTCACCTTTGTCATTCCAGTGATTGACGATGACTAACTGAACAGACTTTGATGGACAGACGGGCAGGCCATCCGTTACATGTAAAAGAACTTACGAAGAGTAAATGTCACCGCCGCTTTCAATGTGGTCGAGGTTCAAAGGGGGTTGAGTCAAGGTTTGACTTTGATCGAGATCCGTTTAGGCGGACGAGTTTGGAAAAAAAGGAAACAGGTGAATTTGAGTCAGATACACTATAATGAAGTCGAAGGTCATATGCACTGCTCTTCGATTCTTTTTTCTTTTTTTTTCCATCCCTTCTTTCATTTGGGGATATGGACTTTTGCCGTTAAAAGAAGAGAGGAGAGGGGGGGGGGGGGGGGGGTAGTTTTTGACGTGGGGGGAAATTCACAAAGCTACTCACTCTCTGTTCTCGTAAGGTATCTTTAAACAACTACCACAACAACAACCACTACCACCGCTGTCTCTGTCTCTGTCTCTGTCTTTCTCTCTTCTCTCTCTCTCTCTTCTCTCTCTCTCTCTCTCTCTCACACACACACACACACACACACACACACACACACACACACACACACACACACACACACACACACACTGGCTGTAATATTGTGTCATTAAACTATGATTTTTTTCCCAGTCAAAATAAATAGTTAACCTCTCTCTGTCTGCCACACAGACACGCACATACATCACTGTGACATTTTCATCATGAAATGTACGTGTTTTACTGAAGTGAAAATGTATGGAAGCCAAAAGGGAAATGGTCAGTCCCGTGGGTATATAATTTCATGACGTTGTGTTCATGAAATCCTGTCTCTAGTTAACGATTATGTTCAGTCCTTAGGGGTGGACAAACGGCCTCATCTTTTGCATTTACTCCTAGACTACTTTCATCCAACACCAACGACCTCTGCGCTAACTTCGCTATCAAGAGAGAGAAACTAGAGGCAGTTCAGAGCTTCAAATACCTCGGAGCACTTGTTTCAGATGAGGGATTAAAACCTGAAGTGCTCTCCAGAGCTGCGCAAACGACAGCAGCGCTAGCCAGACAAAGACCCATCTGGAATGACAGAAACGTCATAATCAGTTCCCAGATCAGACTGACACGCTCCTTGGTCATTGCCCCTGCTGCTTTACCCCCCCCCCCCCCCCCCAAAAAAAAAAAAAAAAAAAAGAAAATCAGAAAAGCACCTTTGGAAATGACTGGGCTCCTCTCCAAGTAACTACTGTGGAATCTTTCAATAAAGACCTCCAGACTTTTTAGAGGGATCAGATGTTGCTAGGGGACAAATTTACCATTCACAAATAAGTAAAGGAAACGTACAAAACAAAACAAAAACTCTACGAAAACATGTTTTGGAAGGGAAGAAGGGATCTTGACTGGGAGTTTCACTGCTGTATCACTGCCTTCTATATACATTCTGTGCTCTAAATGTTCTCTTTTCTGTCGTTCTCTTTATTTTTTGCCTTTTGTTATTCCAATGGGGGGGGGGGGGGGGGGGGGGGGGGGTGCATCCCTCCCTGTCTGATTTTCAACATGACCGGTCATATCTGTGTGTTCTGAAAATCTCTATCTGCTCTGCTTCTCTATCCCCCGGATATTGGTAAATGGGCATGTTTCATTAATGACATTATCTTAGCGGCATGTTTCATTAATCAGATTATCTTAGCGGCATGTTTCATTAATGACATTATCTTAGCGGCATGTTTCATTAATCAGATTATCTTAGCGGCATGTTTCATTAATGACATTATCTTAGCGGCATGTTTCATTAATCAGATTATCTTAGCGGCATGTTTCATTAATCAGATTATCTTAGCGGCATGTTTCATTAATCAGATTATCTTAGCGGATGGGAAATCTGTATTGCTCGTTGCCATCTTTGCGAATTTGAGGCATGATATTATTATTAGCCGGAATAGCTCAGTTGGTAGAGCGCCGGACTCGTAATCTTGGTGATCCTGGAGTTGCGGGTTCGAACCTCCGCTGGGGCGTTTCAGTACAGGGTGATTTTTCCCTCGGAGTTAACATTGGTTCTGACTCCTTTTCCCATACAGTCCTTCCAATGAGACTATAAACCGAGGTTCCATGTGTGAACGCACGCATAACATCTTGCACACACGTAAAATCCCATCACCAACTTTCGGAAGAGTAGGCCAGTTTGGCCGTTGGTATGGATGACACGTTACACATAGCATGCACCCTGCGTGAGAAATGGAAAGAATGAAGGAAGAAAGGAAAATGAGTGAGCGATATTGACTGGATGACACGGGAAACGACTGAATGAAGCGCCAGCTGGCAGCTCTTCAGTCGGCACTACCCAGGTAGGCAGCCCGTTGTGTGAACGAGTGTTGATTGTAAAGCGCTTAAAGCTTG
>CM065738.1:32121647-32124147 GCA_033310375.1 Conus canariensis
GAAAAACATCTCCAGCCTGCCATGTGAAGAACGACAAAGCCACGTGACGGGATATACAGATGAAATAGTTCAGACAAGTGAAATAGTGTTGGGCCAGCCATAACATTGCAGCAGTCCATGCAAATTTTGGATTTCATCCCAGTAGAAACAGGAAGCCGATGTAAACCGGAGATTAGGGAGTGACATGATTTCTTTTTTCTTGTCACTTTTGAACAGAACAGTTTACAAACTCTCTGCAATCGCTCTATATTAGGGAGTAAGCTGATTTTTTTCTTTTCATTTTTGAGCAGAACAGTTTACAAACTCTCTGCAATCGCTCTATATTAGGGAGTAAGCTCATTTTTTTCTTTTCATTTTTGAGCAGAACAGTTTACAAACTCTGCAATCGCTCTATATTAGGGAGTAAGATGATTTTTTCTTTTCATTTTTGAACAGAACAGTTTACAAACTCTCTGCAATCGCTGCATAAAATGCTACAGAAGTCAAGCAAGTTATGCTTTGCAATAGTGCAGTCAGGAAGATACCAGAGTTTTGACTGGTGTGTGTGTGTGTGTGTGTGTGTGTGTGTGTGTGTGTGTGTGTGTGTGTGTGTGTGTGTGTGAAACTGGTGACAGACTGTGTGGGAGGATTAAAAGAATGGAAAGATACACTGGAAATGTGCAAATATTTTTCGCTTAGTGTAGATCTGGGGATGTCTGGCTGAATCAGAAGATAGACATTAACCAGAGTCGTCTCTTTTATTTTCGACAAAATAGAGACAACTGTACATGGCGAATCGATCATTATTATATGAATACGATTTTTTAAACATAGAAATTGTATTAGCATTTATTGCATTCAGTCTTATTCAAGATTTTATCTTGGTATATATTGAAGAAGATTAATTGCTAAATTTAGACATGGTGTTTGTAAAATAAGTACTCATTACTTTAAACGTGGTGCTCAGAAAAAAAATAATCGTTGATGTGTAAAGATTGTATGAAAGCTGAGGAAAACGATGATGTGTTTTATCGTCTAGAAGGTACTTGCCAAAACTTTATCCCACAGAAATGTTAAAGGCACCCATGCATGTTTCAATTACAGTTGATCCATTCTAATACATATTAGGATATCAGGGACTTTTAAAACACTCAAGATAAATGAAATACTGACATCTTAGCTGCTTGCTTTTATTTCCTGAAAATTTCGTGAAAAAACAAATCCTTCCAAACGAAAATACTTGATCCTTGCAGTTTTCTTCTCGCTTTTAGAATTATTGTCTTGTCATTATACTAACAATTTCTTACAATGACTGAAGAATCTGCCTTTCTGTTTAATCTGCGCACTCTTTGAAAATCAGTGTTAGTGGCAACTCAAGTGTACTGGAAATCAGGTCTTAGACCTTTCTTTCACACTGCTTATTTGATTCATCTTTATTTCTTGGTGATCCATAGAAAACCAGATCATTTCTTTTGGACCTGCCTTCAACGTCATCAGCTTCATTTTCTTCTTCTTCTTCCGCGTACGCAGGCTGATACTCCTGCGGACACTCCCTGTATAGACGGGCAAGGATTAATCCCATCTGCCTAACAAAGGGAGTGGAATGTTGTGTGTATGACCGTTTTTTTATCCCGCCATTAAGGCAGCCATACTCCAACTTCGGGGAAGGTGCATGCTGTGTGTAACATGTCATCCATACCAACAGCCAAACTGGCCTTCTCTTCCGAAAGTTGTTGATGGGATTTTACGTGTGTTCACGATGCTATGCGTGCGTTCACACACGGAACCTCGGTTTATAGTCTCATTGGAAGGACTGTATGGGAAAAGGAGTCAGAACCAATGTTAACTCCGAGGGAAAAATCCCCCTGTACCGAAAAGGCTCGGCGGAGATTCGAACTCGCAAGCCCAAGATAACGAGCCCGGCGCTCTACCACTGAGCTCTTCCGGTCCCTAGCTTCTTCTTCTAACTGTTGCATTTTACCTGTCAGGTCAGAGTTGGTTTTGATAATATACTCTTCTTTTTTTCAAAGCCCGCACCACCCCTTCAAGTCTTTTACTCCCTGTTGAAGGGCAGCGTGCTGCTCACTGAGTCTCTGAACACTCCGCTCAACATCAGGAACATCCTGGTCATTGTAGCGTTTATGGGCTGCGGCATCTCCACCAAACTGTCCATCTTGGTGTCCAGTGTCGGCTGACGTGGAGGAGAGGCCTGGCTGCCGTCCAAGGATGTCGTCCTGTCCGTGCTGGTCCTCCACGTGCCCATGTTGTTGATCCTGCTCTGCCTCAGTGCGGCCATCTTGGGTTGGGGGGTTCTGCTCGACGTCACCGCAGCGTAGCAACAACACACATGCTCCAAATAACAGGGTGGGGAGCAGTTCTGAGGGTGACACCGGCTGCTCGACTGTGCGACGTTACAATGGCGACTCGGCTTGATGATTTTCTTCTTTGCCCTGCAAGAATGACACGTGGACAGGGTGGAAGGCGTCATATCTCGCTCTGAAGACAGTCGGTGTCGATGGTA
>CM065738.1:32129147-32206647 GCA_033310375.1 Conus canariensis
GACAACATACAATGCGCATACCAACAATATTTTGAAAAGTAAAGAGAAACAAAGAGAAAACTTCCAAGTATAAGATTGAAGAATTGAACGAGCAAATAATAAACAATACCAACGAAATAAAAGAAAAGTAAATATGAACGATCTTGCTTATGAGCTGGTTTGATACATCTCCTTTCAATCAATCTTTTTTTTTTTCACATCTGGGATTACGAACACATATTTAGGGATGCGAGTCATGCTTATACGACATGGGCGTACAGAAGAAAATCAAACAAAGCAATGTGAAGAGTCACAGAGGATGAGAGGAATATGTATGCTTGTTTCCCTTGTCATTACCATGTTACACTACAGAAATTTTTGTTTCGAATATCTTTTGTCAAAAGTCCTTTAACTTGATGCATTAATGTATTGAGCTGTGCTGTATTGTATTATGCTGTATTGTCTTGTGCTGCATTGTATTGTATTGTATTGCATTGTGTTACATTGCATTGCTTAATTTCATCCCCCAAGCCATTTCTTCGTATTAAATCGGGGGGCTAATTTTCCTGAGGAGAGCTCTTGATCATAAGCCAGCGCCACCCCTACACCTGTACGTATTTTTGCCTACGTGTCAAAACGGAATTTTCCACAGAAGTTTACCAGTGAAAACTCCCTCGTTGTCCGTGGTTCGTTCAATGCGCTACAAAACATACTGCACATGGGATCTCGCTCCATCTGTCTCCTTCGAAAGACTAGCATCCAGACCACCAGTTAAGATCTAGAGGACGATCGAGGTGAGGGAGGGGGAAAAAAACCGCTCTAGAGAAGACAGGAACGACAGATCCCCGATTCTGTGGCTTTCTAGGTGAGCGCATTATCCACTTAACCTCTTTCCTGCACATTATGACCATTGTCTTTCATCCAAAACCTCAGACCATCCTCCTTTTTGCAGGAAAGACACAATGTGGTATTTCGTCAGTGGTGCATTCTATTATATGAAAACGAATTTCAATGTTGTGTTTAACGTGGTGTGTGTGTGTGTGTGTGTGTGTGTGTGTGTGTGTGTGTGTGTGTGTGTGTGTGTGTGTTTGATATGTTACACATGTCAGAAAGATACACGTAACTGTAAAATATCGTATTGCTACATGTTGTAGCAGTACGATATTTTACAGTTACGTTCTTAAGAAAGGGGAAAAAATTGTGGAAACGAGGACAGGAAGAGGAAGGAAGAGGGTGGAGTTGGGGGGGGGGGGGGGGGGGGCAGGTGTGTGTGTGTGTTGGGGGGGGGGGGAGAAGGCGTGGTTTGGATGATGTATATAACTATAAATGTATTACCATGTTACACATTTCCGCATTTGACAGTTTATTCATTAAAAAAAACTGACCTCAAATAATCGACCAAATATACTATGTCAACCAACAAAATGACAATAAATGCCATCTGTACGGATAGATTTAAAGTGTTGTCGAATCATTCAGATGCTAGTATGAAGAATTCAGTTTTGCACGAACTGAATAAAGGAAAATTAATTTCAGTAGAAAATAACAGTCTGTACGCAAGGAATCTGGTAACTGAGTTTTCGATATCTTATATCAACGACACCTGGCACCTCCAACATCGAAAGCGTTGAAGAAGGATGAGAGCGTGGAATAAATGCGGAAAGACCATGACAAGTCAAAACATGATTGAAAAAAACAACAACGAAAAGTCTTCGGTTGGGTCCCGATGAAATGACGTCATCGATCATGAAACTCCGATTTACAAAAATGGATTCAATCACTCGGGAAATCAACCAAACAAAAATGAAGGAGAGAGAGAGAGAGAGAGAGAGAGAGAGAGAGAGAGAGAGAGACAGACAGAACAGACAGACAGAGAGAAAGACACACACACACACACACACACACACACACACACACACACACACACACACACACACACACACACAAAGACACAAAAAGAGAGAGATGCTCGAAAACACAAACGTAAAGATTCCATAGTCAACGGAGAGTCAAGGTACATGTTGCTGTTCAATCAAAGTCCGGCCAACAAACGTAGGACTTGTGCAGCAGCCACCCCCTCTGCAATAACCCACATGACATGCATGAGTCCTCCACACTGCCTCTAAACGTTCGCCTTGGTTCCCTCACAGCTTTGTGGCCAGGATTCCTCGCTGTGCCCCCCTCAGAAGTCTTCAGGGCAGCGTTGTGGGAAGGTACGTCGGACCGAGGGGATCGGTCCTGCATCGATCTACAGAAGGTATCTACATCGATTTTTGCCCCCCCCCCCCCTCCCTCCTCCTCCCTCTGACCCCTCCCAGTTCCATTGTCCGGGGGTTACCCAATCAAAACGGCTTCCTGTGTTCCGTCTCTGTCCTCCTGAGTCTTTAGGAGCGGTATTGTCTATGTACCTTACCTGACTACCTGTCCATTTGAGGCCATCTGTTTGTTCTGCAGTTTACCTGTCGTTCGGTCTGTCTCGCCTGTGTATCTAATGCTCCGCTCGTGTGTGTGTGTGTGTGTGTGTGTGTGTGTGGTGTGTGTGTGTGTGTGTGTGTGTGTGTGTGTGTGAACGTGTATGCATGCCTTCGCGCGCGCGCGCATGTGTACATACGCAACAGCAGGGCATGCCAGTCAGCCTTCATGTGTTGGAATTCAAAGTTTCTGAAAAAAAGGCTTCTCAGATCACCCGCCTACAATTCACCCATCATGCTCCAGAGGTAAGGGTTGAACCCCCCCATGAACCCCTGCTGACCGCCGCCCCCGGACCCATGGATGAGATTCTGCAGCATGAAGTAAGACATGCCTCCTCCCTCTCCCATCATCTCGCCGCCTCCCCTGGAGAGCAGCATCATCAACAGTCTGAGCTGGGCGCTGTTGACACCACTGTGACGCAGCATGTGCATCAGCAGGTACGGAACGTAGCGACCTCCCTCACCCCTCCTCATCAGCTGCAAGAGGAAAAAGAGCAGCCTCAAGTTGAGTCTAGGACTCACGGGCCGGCGGGTGGTGGTGGTGGTCGTGGTGGTGGTGGTCGTCGTCGTGGTAGTGGGGGTGGTTGGGATGTCGGTGGGGGTGGTCTCTGCTGGCGGAGCCTGCGTGGGGAAGATCACGTGGGGCTCTGTGGTGGTTTCCGCCGATGTCGTCGTCGTCGTCGCCGCCTCGGTCGTTGTGGGTGCCATCGTCGCTGCCTCTGTGGTCGGGCTGGCGGTGGTGGTGCTCTGTTCTGTGGCGGTAGAGGTGCTCTCCTCCGTGGTGGTGGTGGGGGTTTCGGTGGTGGTGGAGTCCGCGGCGGGGGTGGCCGGCGTGGTGCCTGGAGGAGGAAGCGTGTCCGTCGCGGTCTGCTGCGTGGACAGGCTGGAGTCTGGCAGCAAGCCTCCGTCACCAACGGCGGTGGTGGTGGGGGAGGCGGTGGTGGAGGCGTCGGAGGAGGTGGAGGTGTCGGAGGAGGTGGAGGTGTCGGAGGAGGTGGAGGTCTCTGCTGCAGTCGTCGCAGAGCTGGTGGACGCGTCAGTGGAATCCGAGGACTGCGCCGTCGTCGTTGTGGGCTCTTCCGTGGTGGTGGCTATAAGCGGGTCACACACCGTTAATATCAAACTGTTAGTTTGCTGTGGATGGTGTGATGGGTGGGATGGGGGGGGGGGGGGGGGGGGGGGGATGGGGGAATGGGAAGGAGGGGCGGGGGGGGGGGGGGGGTCTGTGGGTGCACGTTAGTGAGAATGGTGAAAAGTCTTTTCAATCGGAACACGTTTTTTTTGTGTTTGTTTCTTTAAAGAGGTTTTAAATGGCTCTTTCATGGTTGATGATGATGTAAGCATAGCTGTTTATACAGACAAATGGATAGACAGACAGACAGACAGAGCAGATAGATAGAGAGATATAGATAGACACATAGATACATAGATAGATAGACGGACAGGTAGATAGGTGGGAAGATAGATATGTAATTAGATAGATAGATAGTTAGATAGATAGACAGACATATCGATAGATAGATAGATAGATAGATAGACAGATTGATAGACAGATACGGAGCCTATCCGTGTGTGTGTCTACCTGTCTGGCTATTATAAGTAATCTATGCAACTATGTGTCGATGTTTGTATGTGTTCTACTGGCATTATACTCTTGCTTGTATATAAATGAAACGAATTAAAAACAAACAAACAAAAGTCTTACAATAGAAGATCTAAACGACCAGAGGGATAACAATGTTTTTAAATGAATATGGACAGAACTGAAATTTGGTTGCTTGCTCTGCCCAAAACAAACAAACACACACATGCACGCACGCACGCACGCACGCACGCGCACACACACACACACACACACACACACACACACACACACACACACACACACACACACACACACACACACACAACACACACACACACACACACGCACACATCTTTTCTGTTTTTTTTTTTTTTTTTTTTTTTTTTTTTTTTCTGAAACGCTTTACGTGCTACGCTCGAATTTTTCTCTAACGTCAATGAAGCTTTCGCAACAATTAAAAGATGCAATATGCTGAGCACATGTTTGGGTTTTTTTTGTTTTTTTTTAACCTAATAAATAGAAATCAGTGGAAACTACACAAGCTCGCTCTCTGTCTGTCTGTCTGCCTGTCTGTCTGTCTGTCTGTCTGTCTGTCTGTCTGTCTGTCTCTCTCTCTCTCTGTCTGTCTCTCTCTCTCTCTCTCTCTCTCTCTCTCTCTCTCTCTCTCTCTCCCTCTCTCTCTCTGTCTCATGTTTTCGTTCTTAGACGGCACAGAGGACTGGTCCCAAAATAAATGAATAAATATAATAAACAAACAAATGAATAAGTAAGTAAATAAATAAATAAATAAATAAATAAATAAATAAATAAATAATAAATAAATGAATGAGACAGAGAGAAAGAATGCAGGTTGTTTCTCAACAGGACACAATTCTGGTACTAACTTACCTGCAAACATCACGTGACAAGCCAGCAAACATATCAAAAGGATGCGAAGAACAGCCATGTTGAGCATCTGCAACCAGCAAAAATAAATAAATAAATAAATGAAATAATAAAAAAAAATTCAAAAAAGGAAGGGGTAAGGCGAGAGGCAAACTGATTGGAAGTTAAAGAATTAACGGCTAAATGACATAATTGAAAATACTGAAGGGGATACCTCTGAAGCAGAGAGCCATGATTATGGGATTATGGTTCACTCACAGCGAGAGAGTCCTCAGTTGTTTTCGTAGTTACAGAAACAAGACAATGTTAATTAGAACATGGCCACCTTAATTGGTAAGGGTGGTTACTACTTTAAGCAACCAAGAAGAAAGAAAGTATTCTACAGGAACCCAAAGCTTTTTTACATTTCATCATCTTTATATAAAGAAAAAAAAACTCCTAAGAGCTGTGAAACAGATTAAATACACGATTTGTTTTATATATAAAAAAAAAATTGCTGATTTAAACCGTAAAAGAGCAAACAATTAAGAATGCTTTATCACATTATAGGAAGCGAGCTATGTATTGAACACACACACACACACACACACACACACACACACACACACACACACACACACACACACACAGATGGGAACAGATAGGTTTAGCGTTGTTGTTTTTTTGTTTGTTTGGTTTTTTTTTTAATTTTTTTTTTTTTTTTTAGAGCTCTTGGAAACACATGAAGCCTTTTTGCGGTTAGAACAATTAATGCCAGATCTGAAAGAGGAGAAACGCATTCAGAGACAAGGAATAATAATAATGATAATAATGGGTATACCCAGCGGGGTCAGATGGAGGTCATGCGTTCTGGCATTGTCTGCTCGTTCAACAATTTCAGTAGGCAGTGAAAGATGTAGTTTCATCATTTCCACAATATGCACATCACAAACAGCTCCGTCATGCATGGTTAGATGTAGTTTGATAATGTCCACAACATGCAAATCACAAACAGCTTGGTCATGCTTGGTTAGATGCAGTTTAATCGTTTCCACACTATGCAAATCTCAAACAGCTTGTCATGCTTGGTTTTGGTAAATTAAAAATACAAACAAACGGAAAAAAAAAAATCATTACTGACGTTCCAAATTTGATTTCATTTTATCACTTACAAAACAGTACGTAGAACGGTGCAAACTAAAAACCTAAAAAGGAACATTGATTTTAAAAACAGAAAAAAAAGAAGATTCCTGTGCCGCAAGGGTTTGTCAATGAAGTGAAACAAAGGTATGAAACAGAAGGCTCAAATCAATGTGAGAACTGCAAGTTCAAGAGGACGCAGGCTGTCTTTCCACAAACACGTCCATTGGGACTTCGTGTCGTTCTTTCTCCGTCCTTATACTTAATGTTAACTGGCTATAACATTACACCCGTACTGCAATTTAGTTCCGAGTTATCATTTCCTAATCACTAACACACATTTGTCAAAACTTGTCGTACTCAACAGGTTTTGTTGCTGGAGGTTTGAATAACTTACTTTGCTTAAAAAAAAAAAAAAAAGGGGGTGGGGGGGTGGGGGGAATCTTGAATGGGGCAGGGACCAGTAAACTGTAAACAACCCATATCAACCCATTGCATCCATGTGTGTGTGTGTGTGTGTGTGTGTGTGTGTGTGAGAGAGAGAGAGAGAGAGAGAGAGAGAGAAGAGAGAGAGAGAGAGAGAGAGAGAGAGAGATCTTTAATTTCTGATTCCTATAGGTTTTTTTTTTCCTCTTCATTTACATTTTTGCGCAACTGTTTCCCATCTTCACTGCCTGGTATATCTTCCCTTTTTTATTTTTATTTTTATAATTATTGCATTTCATCAAACAGATCGATTCATTTTCTTCAGATAAAAAGGTTGTTAAAAAAAGGAAGAAGAAAAGAACATTCAGTTTTGACAGTTCAATAGTGTGCAGAACGAAACCGAGCAGCAGAAATGGCAACTTGTTGCAGACAAAACCTCCAACACTCTTCTTCAATTTATGAAGAGAAAAACACAAACAAACAAACAAACAAACAAACAAACACACACACACACACACACACACACACAAGCAAATAAAACTCTGTATCAAATCTATCTCCGGACTATCTGCCACGTCTTAGGATTTTATACAATATTGTTCACGATACGAAACGTTAATGAACAAAGCAACCCGAACGCCCAGAGTTCACCGTAATCAGTCATACTGAGAGAGAGAGAGAGAGAGAGAGAGAGAGAGAGAGTAAGTGAAGCTTCAGTTTCTCATTGACCCAGAGAGAGAAGAGAGAGAGAGAGAGAGAGAGAGAGAGAGAGAAGAGAACTTCAGCTTTTCCATGGACCTAAACTCGTCTCTTACCTTTACAACAGATAGGAGTATCAGACTATGTTGCGTGCGCAAGCAGGTCTTTTGTTGAAGTCGTCTGCAACAGACCTTTACAGCTTTGGTGTCTGTGGGAAAGTATCCCGCTTCTATCTCTGGTATATGGAACTGTTTGGTGTCCTCCACATTTATATACAGAGTAAAGTTACCTTCTCCCCCCATCCCATCCTCCGACTTCTACCCCCCTCCCCCCCCCCCCCCCCCCCCCCCCCCCCCCCCACACACACACACAACACACACCGTCCTCCTTTTTTACTTGGAATTCATTTAGATGGGGCGGTGTTCTACCACGGTAAACAATTTTTGTGACGAATGGGAAAGAGCAATGACGTCACATCTACGCTCATGCGCAGAGGGGACAGTCACGAAGATCCCGTCAGAGCAGACGACAGCTCGGAAAATGGATGGGAGCACGGTCGTGTTGATGAGGTGCGGTGGTGAAAAGCCGGGGAAGGGAGTTGGAGAGATGGTGATGACTGGGGGAAAAGCGGGGGGAGGGGAGTAAACGAAATGATTTGCATAATTTAGCATATATGTCAAAGAGAGAGGGGATGGGGTGGAGGGAGACTGATGAATAGCGGTAGGCTTATGGGCCATACACAAGCAAGTGAACGCGAAGTATTGGGAAGGAATGTCTCCGTTCGGCACATCTGTTGAAAGGGGAACAAGTCGTGCTGCAGGTTGTCACGCCCAGGATGAAATTATCCGCGTCAGAAAAGTTTTGCGTATTCGTTGGCAGGCTGTTGGGGTGTGGTGAGGCCCTTTCCCGTCAAAAATAAAGACACACACACACACACACACACACACACACACACAGACCGGTTAAGATCCCCCCTCCCCCCCCCCCCCCCCCCCATTTTTTAACGCTGTAGTGTGAGTGTTAAAAAAAAAAAATAGGGAGGGGAGGGATGAAACGAGAATAACTAAATAAATCAGAATTGATCTAATCGCACCAAAGCTAAAAGAACTGCAGACTTTTGAAAACGACCTGCCCCGAGCCACACAGAGAGAGAGAGAAGAGAGAGAGAGAGAGAGAGGATGATGTGAGAGAGACACCGTGTTCATTCGACAGCGCATGCATTTCGATTTGGTGGATCTTTGGAAGAGAACTGGTGGGTTTATTATTCTTTTTCTGATACAGTTGTCGTTCTTTATTGCTATTTGTTTGTTCTTCTTTCCCTGATGCAGTTGTCGTTCTTTATTGTTATTGTTTAGTCTTCTTTTCCTGATACAGTTGTCGTTCTTTACTGTTATTGTTTATTCTTCTTTCCCTGATACAGTTGTCGTTCTTTACTGTTATTGTTTGTTCTTCTTTCGCTGATACTGTTGATATTGCTGGTTTCGTTTTGTTTCGTTTCGTTTTCCTCTTTATGTCCGTTTTCTTCTCTGACCTAATGTTATGTTGTGGAGTGGACAGCCGAGGATGCTGGTGTTGGTATTATTTTCATTACACTTACAGGGAAGGGGATGTTATATAAATAGGGAAGGAAACTTTCTATCTTTCATCGTCTTCTACGATGCATCTCTTTGACTTTTCTTTAGGTTATGTTTTGTGTTTGTTTTGTTTTTCTATACTGACGGTTACTGGTTGTTTGCCTGTAATATGGCTCAGTCTCCTGTGTTTGTTCTAGAAACTCTTTTACACTTATTTCTTGGTCACGATTTATTACATGTCAGCCTTTTGGGATTTTTTTTGTTTTTGTTTAAGTTTTAATCTGCATGGCGCTAGTTAGTGAAAATTGTATACACTGTCCAAGGTAGATACTAGCTGTCCATTTCCAAGTCTTTGTGGCCCATGTACCGTTTTTCTTTGTTCTCTTCTTTTTCTTTCTTTCTTTTTTTTCTACACTCTTTTTCTGCCTCATCTTCCGTACCATTTAAGTGGCATTGCACCCAGTTCTCCATCCACAGGCACAGCTTCCTTTGTCCCGCCACAACCCCCGGCACTGGCAATCCACGAGAAGCAGTCAGTGTTAAGTCACCATGAGGCAACACGCCAGAGAAAGACACTGCACTGCTGCCGAGTCACACTAGTTGTGTTTCATGGTGCTATTCTGACTCCACAGGCGGGACACCACCCGCTAAGCCCCCTGTGACGACATTAATTGATTAATCGCGGAGCCGGCGCGAGTGAACTGTCCTTCCGGATGGCACTACCACATCCGTCCAAACAATAATCCCCATGAATTTGCCGACACCATTGACCGCGACAGAAGCTCACCAAGGCCATAGACATGGAGAGGAAATCGAAACTGAGGTCACCGCGAGAGCAGGGCGTGAAGGGCCGCAGAATATGAAACTTTTTGTTTCGTGCTGATCGAAGAAGATGAGGACGATGAGGATGCTGCTGCAGATTTCCTTACTGGTCTGAGACTGCATGACAGGGTTGTGCTCGAAGCTTACTTCCATAACATAACCCGGAGTTCACTAAAGCCCAACAGACACAGCCATCTGCAGTGTTGGTCAGGAAATTTGAGCAACACTATCAGGGACTCACCCATTAGATGGAAGGATGAAACTCGATTGTGTGGTTCCAGTCTTCCCAGATGAGCCCGCTGCAAACTCAGCACTGGATAGGATCAGGTCGGCGCAGAAAAATCTCACAAAATAAATGGATCTGACGGGAATCGAACAGACCACCTCCCGGAGAGGTCTCCGCGACGCGAAACACTTCGCCACGGTGGCTGGTCGTTTATTTATTTATTTATTTTTTTAACAATTAGTCCAGAAGATGAGGAAACCTTTTTTTTTTTCTTTTTCTTTTTCTTTACCTGTTAACATGACTTCTCGCTTTATAATCTTCCATCTTGAACGCAAAAAAAAATGACACGTTAACGTTGTGGCATGATAGAATGCAAATCTAGTTTTTCGCCTTTTTTTTTTTTTTATTTCAATCCTGCGTATTACTCATCGGAATGTTTAAGAACTTATGATTTCCGGTCATTACGTATTGATTTACATCAAAGCTCTACAATGATGACAAGTGTTCTTGGAATAAAACAAATAAGCAAAAAACCTCTGTGTGTGGAATTTACTGTCAATCTCACTTTCTTGATTTAGAATAGCTTTGATTTTTTCTTAACTCGGAAATCTTCCATATAAACAGACTGGAATGTTTTCATGTTCATCATATTTAAGCTGGTCGTAGAGGTTTGAGAGATACAAAAGTCACGAAATTTGAGCAACATTCTAAAAGATGGGAAATTTATGAGATTCGATGATATTGACTCAGTCTTGCCACAATCAAAGAGACACGGGAAAAACAAAATTCAAACAGCGAGAGATGTTCTGATGGGATTCGAACCGACCACACGCAGTGACTTGTTCGTCACGTTCATTGTTGCACGATGGTTCAGTTCCACGTGTGCATGTATTCGGCTTTGAGCTGTTTGTTTTTGTTTTTTCGTTCATGTTCGTATACAGTTCTTTACGTGTGTGGTGTGTGTGTGGTGTGGTGTGTGTGTGTGTGTGTGTGTGTGGCGTGTGTGTGTGTGTGTGTGTGTGTGTGTGTGTATGTGCGTGGTTTGGTGTGTGTGTGGTGTGTGTGCGCGGTGCGTGCGTACGTGCATGCGTGCGAGCGTGCGTGCATGCGTGTGTGTGTGTGTGTGTGTGTGTGTGTGTGTGTGTGTGTACTTTCCATGTGAGAACTTTTATTGTTGGCCGGACTTTTAGAGTCAAATGTTTCCCTGCCGTTAGTATTTTCATTGAATTTCTCTCTCTCTCTCTCTCTCTCTCTCTCTCTCTCTCTCTCTCTCTCTCTAAGAAAATTAGGTATAGATTTGTCTCCCCAGGCTTTTTTTTCTTCTTTTTCTTTTTTTTTTCTTTTTTTTTTTTTTTTTTTTTTTTTGAATTAGCTTCTAGGTAAACCTATTTCCATCCGTTCTGCATTTGCGGACCAACGCTGCATTGATAATGCTCACACTTTGTTTCCCGCAGTGATTCATGTAACCGTCGGTCATCGGACAGGTGACTAATTGCTCATTTTTTTGAATGACCGAAACGCTTTCAAATCGAATCGGCACCACTTCCTTACGGTTTTTCACCAAATCGGACACGGACAGTGTAACATGCATGAGCCAGCTGCGTCAAATTGTCTGCTTTTATGGACAAGTGCCGGTGAAATGAGTACAAACTGGCGATGTAGCCTATATTGGTTTCCAGCTTATCGTTACTTTACGGTGTTTACTTCGGCACGTCTCTCTCCTCTCTCTCTCTCTCTCTCTCTCTCTCTCTCTCTCTCTCTCTGTTATGACTTTCACCATCCATCGAACAGCCCTCCAACAATTACCACACACCACACACACACACACACACACACACACACACACACACACACACACACACACACAAACTGAATAGTAGCGCAGACAATTTCAACCAGACAATGATTAATGCGCAGATACGGCATATCCTAGGTCTTTTTTCGTGTGACATTCTTCAGCAATCCTTTCATTTTACTTTTCACTTATCGATTTCTTTCGCCATTTCGCTATAGACCTTGCGTACTTTGGTCTCATGGCTTACCAGACGGGTGTGGCGTGTATGGACAACTTCACACGCAGTGACACTTCCTTGATGAAACTCTGTGTGTGTGTGTGTGTGTGTGTGTGTGTGTGTGTGTGTGTGTGTGTGTGTGTGCGCGCGTGCGTGCGTTTGCGTGTGTGTGTGTGTGTGTGTGTGTGTGTGTGTGTGTGTGTGTGGCGCGCGCGCGCGCGCAACGATTCATTTGATCATTGTCGGTCATCGGACGTTTGACAATTTTGAAAACGTCTTCAACGTTTCACCGACACCCCATCCTGACCAATGTTCATCGAATGGGACATGGCAGTCAGTGTTTCTGACCACGCTGTGTCCATTCTCCCCTTCCATGGGTCACAGCTACTGCTGACATGGTTTCAAGACAGCATGGATGTGTGTGGCTTATTTCTCCTTCAACGTGTGACAATGTGAAAACGTCTTTCCGTTCAAGGGAAATAAATCAGACGCTCTCCCTGTCGCCCTAGAAAGGTGTTGATGGGACAGTCTTCTTCTTCTTCTTCCTCGTTCGCCATCCCGTTAGATGAGCAGCCCGGTGTCCTCGATGAAGGCTGCCGTCCGTCGCAGCTCCTCCAGGGATGGGACAGTGTCTAATCAGTACGCTGGCTGTCAGGCGGAATTTCCAAAACAGATTAACATTTTTCATCTAAGATTTTACGGATGAAAGATTTTTTTTAACGAACTTTCCGGTGTGTTTTTTAGAAGATGTATTTTAAAGGTTCATACGAGCGATTGTATTTTTAAAATGACCTGTGAGTTGACTTCAATGCGATGGCAGCCCTTACATGGCCCTTCGCGGTCGGCTGGGCTGTAAGCAACATTACCTTACCTGTCAGGAGGAAGCATAGTAAACCATTAAGTCTCTGTAATCACACACCCGGACAAAGAGAGTAGACTAGTCACAGCCTCTGTACAGCGGCCACAAACGTAAAGTCTGGTTCACAAACTGATCAATCCAAGGTTTAAATCTTACTCTTAAGGGACCAGATATCACCTTGAGAAACGAAAAGGTGTTTTGGTTCGTTTTTTTTGGCACTAGAATTCGTCAATAAAAATCCACATTTAATTAAATTAAAATTTGTGAGCAGTGAAGAACTTTTTTTTGTTGTTGTTATAAGCATCCTGACACATTGCCCTGCTGGTTTCCAAAATGTCCTGTTAAATATACTGTGAGTTGGGACATGCGTCCTAAGCTTTGGAATTTTAGATAAAATAACACCTCCTCTCTCTCTCTCTCTCTCTCTCTCTCTCTCTCTCTCACACACACACACACACACACACACACACACACACGCACGCGCACACACACACACACACACTCGTGTGTGTGTGTGTGTGTGTGTGTGTGTGTGTGTGTGTGTGTGTGTGTGTGTGTGTTGGCATATCCTTTTCTTGCATTTCTAGTCGGTGATCTTCACGCCTTATTCTACATGATATTTAGTATATTCTCCTTGCATTTCTTTTCTCAGCCCTCAACGATTTTATTCCGCTGCAGGAAAACACCAATGTCATAAGCTTACAACGGACAGTACAATGTTCGTTCACTTCTGATCAGATGAAAATATCTGCAAGTATTACCTAGCCATCATATTCCATTTCTGACAAGTGTGTCGAACGCGTAAAAACAGATCAACTCATACCACCGGATGGCATTTGAAAGGAATTCTGTGGTTTCATAAACAAATTGCAAGGGAAAGAGGAATGACAGAGATAAAAAGATAAGTAGGAGAGAAAGTGACAGAGTAGGGAAGACAGAAGAATGTAACTGGGGTGTCTTCAAAGCTCATCGAGTCATCCTCAATACAAAGACAAAAATGTTTCATTAAAAAAGAAAAAAAGATGGGTCCAATGTTTATCCAAGACACCGAGTCTTGTCGGAGTTACCCGAACACATAAATCTATACATTGTACTTGGTTTGAGGGAAAGACACTCGCTCACATTTACATGTTTCTTGATACATTCGGTAGGTCTTAAATACTGTTCACTGTTGCGCACAAAAGACGAACAATTTGTAGGAGTAGGTTCTTTTTCTTAAAATTGAACAATTGGCACAACTTTAGTACGTTAGGCTTTGTTCTGTAGCAGCCCAGGATCAAGCTATCTCTATAGTCCGTGAAGAAAGTACATTGAAAAATGTAGTGACACTCACCTCGCAACTCTGATAAATTGCACAACTGACAGTATCGCTCTACTCAGGTAGACTACATTCCAGGTTTGGCCTTTTTGGATCGGCAATTTATAGGGGAGAGCAGGATAGGATGGGTCATGGGGCAGGGTGGTTCACTATCTTAAAAAAATGGTTTATTTTCGTTTTGGGGGTATTTCGCGTTTGATTTTTGTCTTTAGACGCCACAATCTACCGATAATCCATTTCGTATGCACGTGCTACTTTTGACAAAGGCGTTTATCAGAAAACGTCCTGAAATTTTGAAGTTTTTGCTAGATTGAAAATCTTTTACTTGCGTTTACATAATGTGGTTAAATTGTGTTGTGCTTACTGCATCGAAGCGAGGAAGGACTTTGCCATCAAACGCTTTGCAGCAGAAAACATTGCAAAGCTAGTCAACTTGACATCAGTGTTCTAAACTTTAAAAAAAAGAAGTCAATAGTGACTGTATTAGTAATACAAATAGACCGTTGTCTGGATGGAGGACATTCTTAAAGAGTTAATTATTACTGATAAGGTAAATCAGTTGTATCGAAGTCACTCTTTCATTGTTGACTATATGGGTCTTTTAAATGACAAGATATAATTATTTTGAGCCAGGTGTCTGAGAAATTCATTTCAAATCAATTGTGGAAGACATAAATCGTTCAGCAACGTTTCACTCATACTTAGTTTCAAACTGAGGTGATTGCAGGCGGAAGTCTGAAAAAAAAATTTTTAAGAAAAATTATAATTATCCCGCTGGACAAAAGTGACAAACAAATTATCGGACAAAACACGACGCGTTTCGACCTCTTTGGTCTTCTTCAGGTAAGATAAACAACACCCAGGACAATGAAAACGAAGAAAGATGATCTTGCGCCGAACTGGATGAAGATAGGTGGTTGCTCGTTCATTTGCGTTGTCCTGAGTATTGTGTATCTTGCCTGAAGAAGACCTAAGAGGTCGAAACGTGTCGTGTTTTGTCTTGTGATTTGTTTGTCTACGTTTTCTGGCGGAGCTTTATCAATAATTTTACAAATTTGATGAAGGACCACTAACCGCCGTGGCGAAGTGGTTAGCGTCGCGGACTCCCGGCTGGGAGGTCGTGGGTTCGAATCCCATCAGAGTCATGTGGGTTTTTCTGCCCCGACCGGCTCCTACCCAGAGTTGAGTTTGCTGCGGACTCAGTTGGGAAGACTGGGACCACACAGTCGAGTTTCATCCACTTAATGGATGCGTTTCTGAGAGTGTTGCTCAAAATTAATTTCCTGACCAACACTGCAGGTGCCTGTATCTCTCGGGCCTGGTTGACGCCGGGATATATTATGAAAGGAAGCGTAGAATACAGCCCTGTCATGTAGTCTCAGACCGAAATGGAAATCCGTAGCATCATCTTAATCATCCTCATTCTCATCGATCAGCATTTAAAAAAAAAATGTCTCAAATTCTGTGGCCCTTCATGCCCTGCTCTCATGGTGACCTCAGTTTCGATGTCCTCTCCACGTCTGAGGCCTTGGTTTGGTTCCGTCGGGGTCACCGGTATCGGCGAGTCCATGGGGGCTGTCGTTGGACGGACGTGGTGGCGCCCTCCGGAGGGAGAGCTCACTCACGCCGGCTCCGCGACTAAGCAATTATTGTCGTCAGTAGTGGGCTTAGTAGGTGGTGTCCTGCGTATGTTAGATCAGAACAGGCGCCACTGAACACCACCGAAGTGACTCGGCAGCAGTGCAGTGTCTCCCCCGGTGGGTTGCCTCTTGACGACTTGACTTTGACTGCTCCCTGTGGATTGCCGGTGCCGGGGTTGCGGCGGGGCCGACCGGGCTGTGGCTGTGGACGGGGTGTCGGAATGAGCCGCGTGGGCGCACTGCCTCTGAGGTGGCGCAGAGGTTGGGACAGGAAAATTTTTTTTGATGAAGGACCAGTCAGTCATCTTCTCCAATTGGGCGCAGATTGGACATTTTATGAAATTCACAAGTATTTCGGTAGGAGAAGGAACCTAAGGCCAAACAGGTAAAGTGGAGGCTCTGTGACGAGATTACACTCGGCAATAATGCGGCGTCTGACTTCAGAGATGAAAGCATAGGTTGCTGTGTTTAGAGACAAATAAACAAATGAATAAGCTGAGGCTGTAGAATGAACATACTAATTAACAGAAACCAACAGCGGCTGTGATTCCAGACAAATGAATTAATGTACCATGATATGAATATATAAAAGATTCAAGTACACACACACACACACACACACACACACACACACACACACACACACAACATTAGTCACAGAATCAATCTGATGGGCTAGGGACGGGGAAGAAAGAACTGCTATTGATAGGTGAAGAGGGTTGTTTCAAGAGATGCCCTAAAGGAAGACAGAGAGTTTGAACTACGCAAAGATATTGGGAGTTTATTCCAAGAAACCGGACCCTGAAAAAAAAAAAAACACAAAACAAAAAACAACAACAACAACAAAAAAAACGATGGCCATAGTGCTTAAAGCCTCATCACGGGAGGCCGAAGGCAGTCAACACTATAATCCGTGCGTTGCCACCGCATTCAGGAAGTGAGGGAGGGCGTGCGCGCTGTCCATTCATAAAACTACCGTTGGATTGTTAGACGTGGAGAGGTCGCCTATCCCAGCGATACAACTACAAGGGGGTTTTTGTTCTTCGGCTGTGACGTCACGTGCGTGACCGCGCGCGCTCTCGTAAAAGAAGTTATACTGATCACGGCGTACGCAAATGCCGACGCTTTTACGTCGCCCCCCCCCCCCCCCCTTCCTTCCCTCATACTCCCCACTCTCCTTCCCCACAGACACAGATGTCTGACCGCATGCTCAACTGACCCGGTGGTGACACAGGCCCAGATGGTCAGCCGTCTCAAGCTGTCCTCTCGGACATTTCGGGTTGTCCACTGCACTCGTTCTTCCCAATCCGCTCCCTCTCCCTCCCCCCTCCCCCCCCCCTCCCTCCCCCATCCTCGACGGTATAAGGTAGATCATGTTGCCCGCCAGCCGCTTTACATGTCTCCCACCAGCTAGTTTGAGCTGTGGGTATGCCTGAAGTCTTTCCCTAGATTGTATTCCCCCCCCCCCCCCCCCCCCCCCCGACCGACAAGGATCATCTCCATCATTTTGTTAGCAACTGACTGTCTATATCTATCAATGTTAAACACGATGAGTCATCATCATCATCGGATTCATCATGATCATCTTACTAGTAACGGACTGTCTACAGTTAATGTTAAAAACGACGAATCACCATCATCATCATCAATAATCATCATCATCATCATCATCATTATCACCATCAGCATCATCATCAGCATCATCATTATTATCATCATCTTTGAAGTCGTCGTCACGTATAAAACAGTAGAGGCTGCCTCGACGGAATCACGTTCCGATCAAAGTGAACGCTTGGGAAAGCTGACATGCTCTGACTCCAGTCTTGATCGTGTGACATGCATGGCTAGCGTTAAAAGGATCAACACACACAGTGGACGTTTGGGCGAACCAGTTCGCCTTCACTGTCGCTGTTAGCAGCGTGAGCCGACACAGAGAAAACACTGTGTATCACTCTCTTCAAGGGGCATGTGACATTCAGCACACTAAGAGGGGAAAGCACTCCCGCAGGAGGTAGTCTGTACTCCTCTGGAGCAGTTCATCACACACACACACACACACACACACACGCGCGCGCGCGCGCGCGCGCACACACACACAGCCACACACACTTCTCCCCTCAAATCCCTCACCAAATCCTTCTCATACATGCACTTTCTCACATTCCTCAAACCTATCTGATCCGTGTCCTCGCCGCAACATCAATCGCAAACACCAACATGTACACACGTGTCAACGCACTTGTATCTCTGCGTTCCCATGACGACACTGGTTGTCCACGAATCTTTGCTGGTTGCTGAAAATGAATGAACCGTCTCGTGGCGTGTATACTCTGTCTCTCTCCAAGTATGTAGGTCTGTCTCGCACTCAGTAATTACTAACTACACTATCCACCTATCCACGATTACGGCAAAATAGATTAAACTACTTTAATTCTACTGTGAGTCATGCTGTTATTGTCCTAGCTCCATAACGTTCTTTGAAAGGTCCATGTTCCAGTCCACGTACTACATTCAAGATCGAAGACTGTGCCTGTCTTGAAAAAATGTTAATTTATGTTTGTTCAATTCTCCAGTTGTTGTTGCTATGTAGATGTGTCCGATGCGGTGTATATAGTCAAGCTTGGAACATTCTTTTTTTCGGGGGATGTTTCCTTGTTTGTTCTGTGTGCTCTGTGCTGTCGTATCTGCTAGGCGACACGGTGTCGTAAGCAGCATTCCTTTGGAATTATAGGCGTGCGTTTGTTTTCTCGTGGGACGAAGAGTTACCTACTTGTTTGTTGTTTATTGTTTACTGTTCCCTGCCTCATTTCATATTCATCTTCACTTCAATCAAATCGAGGTTACCTGTATTTGTTTCTCTTCGTCCATGTAGTTGTCTGTCTTCAAGATCGAAAAGATTGTGCCAGACTTGAATAAATGTTAATTCATGGTTGTTCATTTCTCCAGTTGTTGTTGCTGTGTAGATGTGTCCGGTACAGGATATATAGTCAAGCTTGAAAATTTTAGTTTTTTTTTTTTTTTTCCGGGGGATGTTTCCTTGTTTGTTCTATGTGCTCTGTGCTGTCATATCTGCTAGGCGATTCGGTGTCGTAAGCAGCATTCCTTTGGAGATATGGACGTGTATGTTTTCTTATGGGAGCAAGAATTACCCACGTGTTTTTTTTTTTTTTTTTTTTTTTAAATCAACGATAGGCAGATTCTTTGTTTTGAAAATTTATAAACACTTCTTCATCAATCACATTACCAAGCCCATATTAACAGCAACTAAGCCCCCCCCCCCCCCTCCCCCCGCAACATTTACGGACGTGTTCAATAATAATATAACAGGAGGATGTAGATTTCAGTGAAAGTCGATTAAGTCTAAGCCTTGTTCTCTCTGTCTCGCTCGCTCGCTTTTTGTATGAGTGTGAGTGCGCGCGCACATGTGCCTACATGCATGCTGCGAGGAGGCGAGATCATATTGGTACAGACATGCTGCAACGGACAGAGGAGAGGACATGAACACTGGACATACTAGCACCCACCTACCCCACATCCCCGACTTGCACTTCCCACACAATAGGAAACACTTTTTAAAGTGTTGATTGTCTTTTTTTTTTTAACGGTTATGATCTCCTCATGTGCAAGAGTAAGCGATTGCAGAATTCATAATAATACAGCAGACCCCGCTTACTGGAAACTCGGGTGTAAGAAAGCTTGCCTATACGAGAACATTAATTTTGTCCTCGGCCGCAGCCGACATTGTGTAGCCGACTACGTGTAACACACACAGGATGTAAGAAACTCCACACACACAGAGACATAGACACAGACGGGATGTGAGGAACTCCACACACACACACAGAGGCACACACAGAGACACGCACGGGATATAAGAAACTCCACACACACACACACACACGGGATGTAAGAAACTCAACACACACAGATGCACACACACAGACACGCACGGTATATAAGAAACTACACACACACACACACACACTCACACGGGATGTAAGAAACTCCACACACACACAGAAGCACGCACACAGGATATAAGAAACTACACACACACACACACACACACACACACACAGAGGCACACACACAGGGGATATAAGAAACCACACACAAACACACACGGGATATAAGAAACCACACACACACACAACACACACACACACACAGGGGATACAAGAAACCACACACACACATACACGGATATAAGAAACCACACACACACACACTGTTATCGGTGCGCACAATACCGGATGTAAGAAAGTCGGCTATGAAAAAACAAATTTCGCCTGCAAGGAATATAGTATCTTTTACCAGGACGCGTCTGGCCCCGGCTGAAAGAAAACCTTGGTTGCAAGTAGGTCACATGACAGAGCATTTTCTCCCCGACGCGACCTCGATTAAAAAAAAAAAAAAGTGAAAAACAGGGGGATCAGTGTCACCTCAGTATTATGTCAGACAGTGGCGAAAACACCTGCATCGGGTCTAATGCAGACAGAAAGACAGTGACACAGACTTGACAGTGTTAAAAAGCACTTGATTTGTAGACCAGCCGAGGTGCGCTTCTTCATATTTAACCGATAAATATTCTTAAAAGGAGAAATAGGCTACTATTCCGCCGGACGAAAGGGGCAAACAAATTACAAGATAAAACACGACGCGTTTCGACCCCTTTGGTCTTCTACAGGCGAGATAAACAACATTCAGGACAATGGAAACGAAGAACGGGCAATCACTTATCTCCTCAAATTCGGCGCAAAATGGACGTTGAATCATAAATAATCGAATAAATAAATATAGCCGAAAACTGCAATGTCTTCCGTAGAAACCTGTTGTTTGTTCGGTAGTCTCGTTATTCTCGACACTGAGGGTGGTTCCTGTGTGTGTGTGTGTGTGTGTGTGTGTGTGTGTGTGTGCGCGCGCGCGCGCGTGCGTGCGTGCGTGCGTACGTGTGTGTGTGTGTGTGTGTGTGTGTGTGAGACCCCCACGACAAGGAAAAATCTGGCCTGCCGGAATATTATCACAAAATTGCCCAACCCCCTCTCTCCCTCCCATCTGCTCCTATTTGATTGCGACTTCAATAGATACTGTTAGTGTAATCCGCAACTGCACGTCTTCTGTCGTGTGCAACTTCCAAACAGAAGATACCGAAGAGGTTGTTAACAGTCAAGTTCCAGTTTCGATGCGTCACAGATTCAATATGTCTCGGGTTCCATGACCCCTAAACCTAACCCTGAACCTATCTAAAGTCCAATACGTTTAAGATTCCTAACCAAGGCTCCACTCTGTTTCAAACCTTAACCCGCCGTCTAACCTCAATCCCACTTCAAGGAACGCGTCGAGGCGAGAGACCGACATCAAACGGCACCGATTACCATCTAGACACTGTGGGCAACGGCAAGTCTCGTCTGTATTACCATAGCCGGCTCCTGGAGATGTGGAGCGGGTTGGTTCCATACAGAGATTGTCGAATCGTATTTCTTCTTTCCGCTTGCTGGACTGATTATCTAAAGCTTGGTTGTTCCAACTGG
The DNA here is from genome assembly GCA_033310375.1 of Conus canariensis. Taxonomy (NCBI): domain Eukaryota; kingdom Metazoa; phylum Mollusca; class Gastropoda; order Neogastropoda; family Conidae; genus Conus; species Conus canariensis. The sequence goes on from CM065738.1 coordinate 32,150,294, forward strand.
TGTTCATGCTGTGGAGTTAGGTCTTCGCCTGTTCCCCTACAAAACCTTATCTTCAGGGCTACCAGTCAGCCATCTTCATGCTCGGCTGGTGGTGGTCCTGTGCCGTGTGAGGGAGGACGTCTCGAGAAGGGAGCAGGACGAGTATCGCTGGAGTCCTGTACCATATCCTTCCTGCGAGTCCTCACTGATTACGGCCGAGGACATTGTTCAACCGACCTCCAGAGGAGGTACCTGCCATGCCGAGCCAAACATAGCGATAGCAGGCTATCGCAGTCAGGTAACACTCCATGGCCAGCCCACCCCAGATCTTCAGGACCTGGCCCACGGCAATACAGACTTGCCGATGCCCATAGTGGCTGGAAGGTGATCAGTGCCGTTCGATGTCGATCTCTCACGTCAACGCCGTTCAAGAGATCTGCCAGGTCTTTCTGCGCCTGCTGCTACATGCTGCAGCGACCGATATGTGTTGACCTACAGTTAAACGACATCCCACTATATGGGCGGTATTGAAATGATGTCACATCCTTCCACTCTGCTTGCAAACACCAACGATCGCATAGGAAGCAGACAATCGACCCATCGATACAGCACGTGCCGCATTTCAGCATTTTTAAAAAAAATGCTAATGTATTAGCGTTGCTGAATGCATAAACAATGAATGACAAGTACACTCGCTGATGCATTTGGATGCCTGCAGTTAACACTAGTCGGAGACAGGACAGCTGGCTAAATGGAATTGAAAATAGGAAGGATCATAAAGATTAACAGTGGGCAGGAATAACTTGAAGCTGACAACATGGCAAATCCCAATGATCACCCCACCCCCCTTCGCTTTTTTTTTTTTTTTTTCAAATGATCATCACAAAGCCCGTGTGGCTGCTTAGTTGTGGATGACAAAATGGCATACACACAAAACGCTGCTGGTGAATGTCGGTGGTGGTGGCGTGTGTGTGCGTGAGAGAGAGAGAGAGAGAGAGAGAGAGAGAGAGAGAGACGTTTTATAAAAGGTTGTACCTTGATCAGTTGTCTTTTTTTGTTGCAAACAATAACTTCAATTTTCAAAAGTTTGAATGTTGTATTATCTGCCTATTCAGTTCATTGGAGCTTGTGTGTGTGTGTGTGTGTGTGTGTGTCCACGCGCGCGCACGCTTGTGCTGAAAGCAATAACAGAGTCAGTCCAACCAAGACGATAAACAAAATTAATCAAGTGAATAAATCTGCTGCATCCACTTCTGATGTTGATGCAACTTCAAGCTGTTCAGCAGTCGAAGGTTTTATTTTTGCAGACATGTAACATAATCCGAGTCCTTCATGAAATTGCTTTAGCTTTTTACTCATGCAGTCAGCTACAGCCGGCATCACCAGCTGCTTAGAGAAGTATGATCCAACCAAAAATATAGCTGATTGTTACCTTCGGCTGGCATGAACAATTTGATAAGTTTGCGATGTAAAATGAAATGTTAGTACTCACGTGCAAATGCATTTTGAGAAAAACGAAACGGACACACACGCAGAAAAGATACACACCACACACACACACACACACAAAAATGCACATACACACACACAAACCCACACACAATGTAAATGCTGTTTTATAGACAAATTATCAGTTGCTAAAAAAAACAATTTCTGTCAAGTGGTAGTTATGAAAGCCTCAAATAAATGTATACAGGATTTGCTGAGGTTTATGATAAACACTTTTGTTTGAACACACGTGCACAGTTCAAGTCGGTCCGTTTGCTGCACGACAGCAGCTACAAACATGTGCTGACTTACATCTTTTGAGTGAAGTATCTTTGAATTCACAGCTGTGTGGACTTCAACATTGGACGTAATAATAATCTCTTGCAGACTGATTAAGATTTTGTTTTAAACAGTGTAATTTTAACACTTCTAGAAATATCAAAATATAACTGCATAACCATTATCATGTGATAAACAGAAGTCTTAATTAAAAATGAACATCTCTTCAGTAATTCTCGTCACCTCAGCGATATATAAAATGTGCAGTCAGTAATATAACTCCGCAGCGAGTTTGAAAACAGTGTGTGTGTGTGTGTGTGTGTGTGTGAGAGAGAGAGAGAGAGAGAGAGAGAGAGAGAGAGAGAGAGAGAGAGAGAGAGAAAAGAGAGAGAGTTGTAGGTCATCCGGTGTCTTTTGACTTCTGCACATAAAATTTTACTCCAATTTGGAATCAGGTAACACAGTTCTTGTCAGTTGCATGCCAGTCTTCATTAGCATTTTATCTGACCCTTAAGAGAAAAAAGAGAGAATGTATCATACACACACCATACACTACACATACGCACGTGCCACACATGCTCCCCCTCCCCCCCCTCTTACTGAACAATTATTTACACCCTTTCCCCTTCTCTTTTTTCATCATTTTAAGGATTTGCTGTTCCCCCATATTGCTTTACAGTTATGAGAAAAATACATTAACAAAAAAAATATAGCCCTTGCTGTCTCTATCCATTTGTTTTTACTTGCACTTGATCTGAAGACATGGAAACTTGAGAACACAAATCGCAGACAGCGTTCAATTTAGACGTGTACCAAGTCTCCCCCTCCCGTCCCTCCTGCAAGAGACCTGGATTCTCGCCCCCTTTATAAACTTCTGATCGAGTCGACCTTCTGACTGGATCACACATGCACACACACACATGTACACTGTTGTTGTTCCTGCCATTTCAAAGCATAAAACACATCCAAAACCATTAAACACACACATGACATACACACGTGTATACTCTGCCACACTCATTTTTACACACACACATACACACAAACCCTGATTTACAAGGTTTTCTATTTAAAAAACGATTCCTTAGTAGTGTGCTGGACAACAGCATGTCCAATAGGAAACTGTGCTGTGAAAACTGTTTTGGCCAAATATTATTTTAAATTTCAGAGTGACTCAGAATGAAACTGATGTATATGATGTAATGTTTTTTTTAAATGAACAAAATAAAATTATCAATGCATGCACAAGAAACAAAACTGAAATGACAAGGTTAGTAGAAACAAATCATGCAAATAAATTAAATCAAAAAGAAAGAACTTTTTATTTCCAATAAGATCAAAATACATAAACTGGATTCGAAGCTCTGAAAGATACAAAATCAAGTGAAATTGTAAAAACATGGCAGCAAATTAGAAAAAAATATGCAACTGCACTGTCATGCTACAAAATATATGATTATCAAAAAACAGATAATAGAAAAGAAATCGCCTCTCAAAAAATCCAGGAGAAAAAACACTATGAAGACAAACAACTGTGTAAAAGAACAATTTTATTTTTATTAAAACATAGAAACATTATAACCATCGTAACAAAAATAGCTAAAAGAACTTCCCATATACAAACACTTTACAAAAATTGGTCTTCGCAGTTGAAATTAACACTTCAGCCGTGTTATATCATTAAAACGGTTTCCTTTTGAATCAAAAATGTTTTCACATACCATCACTCGACTAGCCAGAAAGTCAATTCTATTCAGCAAGCAGTGCAAATGGTATCTTTTAGACATGTGTGCATGCGTGTATATGTGTGTATTTGTGATGCGTGTCAAAGCAACACAAGTGCAAGGCAGTTTTAATTTGCCAAAAGGCTGTAAATTTCGCTGATCACTTTATTTGACTAGATCAGGTTCCACTGACTGTTTACAGTCAAGCACCAAAGAGTCTGGATTGCATGAACTATCTGTAAAATCATGATCTTAATGCCCAGGACAAAAAAATAATTTCGTCTTCCTGAAGAAAATGAAAATTTGGTGACCATTTCCTTAGGTCCAAGTGTCCTAAATGGTTTTACACAGATTTAAAAATGCCATTTCAAAAGATGGCCCATCTGTTTGTTTCCGACACAAGTCCCTGGTGGAAAAGGAGATCAATACTACTATGATGACCATATATGCAGTTTAGTTTACTAAACTTCAGTTTTCAATTGATCAAATTTATCTTTATAAGATTATGACAAATTTTAAAGCCCAACAAACTCTAATTTTAACCAAATCCTCACAACCACTAACACAAAAGTAGTCATTAACATGTTGATATTTAGTGATAAGATAATGTATCTTGATTTATAGTCAGCTCTATCTGTGTATGGGTGAGTATGCGTCTATATTTGTATTCCAGTGTCCTTTAGTTTTCACAGCTTTTTGATGCGGTGTAATAAAAAAAAATTCCCAACCATCTCTCCTTAAGCGCTTTCTCTGTCTTTTTCTATGTTAACTAACCTTTCAATGCCATGCCATTTGGCCTTAAGCCTCACAATTCTTCATGCCATCTCCAGCACTTTTAGGCCTTTATTTGGAACATTTCTCCCAGTCTTCAGATGTAAGTTGCCAGCAAGAAATTAACTCAAAATACGGAACCGAAGAAGTATTTAGTGTTATGCATCAGTTTCTTCCCCACACATACAGTGCCTACCACACACTCAGTTTGTTTGGTTTCTGACTTCTTTCCTTAAACAAAAAAAAGAAAAAAAAGATTGGCAATATGGAGCTGGGCATCTTTGGTCTGGGCTGCAATCTCTGACTAAATGTGAAATTCTGCACTTAGGTTGGCAGAAATGCACGCATCAAAACAGGGAGCGCAGGAAGAGGGCGCAGAATGTTGGGAATATGGTCAGAGGAGACACGTGCTTAACACCAAGTTTTGCTGTGGCGTTGGCTGTGGGGTCCATAAAATTGGAGCACACAAGATGAATCCGAGTACTGTGAACACGATGCCCATTTTTGCTTGAATCTCTGATAACCTACAAAGGCCCTGTTGCTTTGTTAGTAAACTTACTGCCCATAGGCCGCCTGGACAACAACTTTTTCAGCTGTTTGGAAATATTTACAGTGATCTGCAGAAGGTTGATCACATACTACATCCCTGTTTATACCCAACCACATATATATTTACCAAACACACCTGATGCCAAAGGAGACTTACTTTACAGATACATTCCAATGAAGATATTCATCAACTTTAATAAATCATTACAGTAAGTGACAGTTGTGCACTGGTAAAAACCTACAGACAGCTACCATCGTCCAAGTGTGCTACCTCAGATGAGGAACAACCTGTTGGATGCTCTGCAAGTGTCCAGTTTCAAGGCATTATTAAAGCACAGCCAACAGCTCTTCTGTTCCTCACTTTGCATGATCAATATACTTCTATATTCTGCTGTCTTGAATTACGATGAGAATGGCACATAGAAGACTTCAGTCCTTCAGCTGCTCAAATTCACATTAGCACTGGGACAACTGCCCTGTGTTCAATTCCTAAGATCCTTTACACACACAGAACACACTCACTCACACACATACATGCACATACACACGCACACACACACATATGCACACAGAGTTACTTAGCAAACACTCCTTAATAAATGATTCCTAAATGATTATCAGTACCAACATGTGACAATGTTAAAAATTTGAAGATTCAAGAGTGAGGCAGAAGAGGTATGGGATTAGGTTAGGATGACTAAAGGAGCAGATTACTGAGAGCGAAGTATCGAGAAAGGATACCAGTTACATGCATGTTGAATTTACTACACTATAAATAAGACTTGTCTGTTCCTACTTTTCACTCAAATACATTTTTTCTTAAAATTCAGCTTTGGGATTACATCATTCCAAAAATTGTATTATTTGCTTCATATGCATGTTTTAACATTAATTCTATGAAGCAAACCGAGCTGGCTAAAAGTAACTAAGTATTCCAATCATATCACACTGATGGAACAATGCCTTAACCACAATTGCTCCCATTTAACATAAAAGGCACTAATCACATTGAAAAATAAAGTTTAATTTTAACTGACAAATCCACTGAGATGAAAATTTCAAAACCTGAAATGAGACAATAGATGTACCAAATAATGTACATAATTTACATAAAAAAGATATCAACACCACAAAAGAACCCAAATAAATCAAAATCAATTGAATATTAACAAATTAGTAGACCTCAAGTTTGTCAAATACATCTAATATTCCAAGTTAGGTATTTTTGATGAGATCTAAATCTACCATGTGTGGGAAAGGAAGACATTTTTTCTGGTCCTAAAATGTGAATAAAAGGATTTGACTGAATGTGTGTGTGTGTGTGTGTGTGTGTGTGTGTGTGTGTGTGTGTGTGTGTGTGTGTGTGTGAGGTCATTCTGGCTTATTTTCTGATTTAGAAACTTTAGTCATTATAGTCTTCAATGGTCAAACATAATGAATTCATAAAACAACCTTCTGCTCAATAAATCTGACTCCATCACCTGTTTATAAACCAAAATTCATCAGACATTGCTCATGTCTCTAAAATTGCTCTGTAAATGCCCTTGTACTTTTTAACAGCAGCAAAATCTCTGGAAATTTCCAGCCTACAAACTGTCCCAGTGAATTCTGATTTAAAGACAAAAGATCAATCCAGAACTTTAATTTCATGCCACAAACTACAGCAGTCAGGGTAATAAATGCTTTCAGATGAAAGTCAAATATGCAATGTCCTTCTATCCCCTGGCCCTGGAGGCTCAACTTCTGAAGGCTGGCAACACTTTCCTTCTGTGCAAGTCACTCAGAAATTCCCCCTAGCCTCCTTTTCTTCGAACTGACCAAGACCAGATCCAAGCAGACCACTTCAGTTCTTCACTGAAAGTCCACTTGCTTTTGCACTTGTGTAAAATTTACCCAAGTCCAATCAGACTTCTACAGTTCATGAAAAGTCCGCTTGCTTTTACACTTGCGTAAAATTTACCTATGTCCAATCAGACCTGCAGAGTTCATTAGAAGTCCACCTGCTTTTGCACCTGCATAAAATTTGCCTAAGTTCAATCTCTTACCTTACTTTCCGAAAGACAGTTTTTTCTGCATCTTTTGATAAACACCAGTTCGCTGACCAAGAAACCTTTCAACCATTCATCACATGCAGATGAACTTGAAGCTAAAAAAAAAAAAAAAAAAGGTATTTTGCACTTTTTTTTTTTTTTTTTTTTTTAAAGTACCCTTCATCACCTGCTTTCTTCCTGGTCATGGTGCTCATGAACTGTGATTGAATATAGCTTTCCATCAGAATACTGAAAACTTGACCAATGCTCCTGAAATTGTGTAAATCGACATGAGGGCAACTTGTTTTCTGTCAAATCTGTTGTCAAAATCATATGCCAAACACAGGGAGGAAAAAAAAAAAAAAATCACAATTTAGAGGAAGTCAATCTAAAATCATTTTCGCAACTTCATACATTTATAAAGAATCTACACTTCACCCAAATATAAAAAAAGATATAAGATCCAAGTTAAAACAATATTCATAATAAAACCACATTAATGCAAATTCTGTCTGTTGAAGCACAACTCAAATGACAGCAAGGAGAGAGAAAGCAAGAAAGAGAGAGAGACAGAGACAGAGAGATTGTGGGTCAGCTTTTCCTTGGAATCCCAACCAGTAAAACAGCAATCAGTGAAATGCTATACCCGAATTTTGTTTAAACTGGACCAATTTCACTCTGCAACCGTATAAATATAGAAACAAACCAGTTCTTTGAAAGTCAGGCAATTTCTATTTAAATGTAATGTTAATATCACTCTCCTTACAGTAATCTATCATTCTATGTAACTTTTCATTGATTGTGTTAATGGTTTTGTGGCAGATTGATTTTATCCTCCATATTCCCAAAGGGATCAAAGAAATAAACAATTTCATCAAAACTCAGTATTCATAAATAAATTCAGCTGCACAGTCTTCAAAATGCATTATTGTTTAACTTATAAATTCAGTTTTGTCTTTTTGCTAATTCATAAACAACTAAAGCGACAAAGATTTTCTTTCACATTTTACATCAAAATAATTGGGAAATGTCTTGATTATTCAAGTTTGAAAAAAAAATAGTTCACTTGCATGGGCATGTTCCATATCATGCAAAAACTTTCCCACACACCATGAGCTGGTATATGAACCAATCTAAAATGCCATCTGAAGATGTTGCTTTCATGTTCGTTGCTCTTGTGGACCATTTGACCAGTTAAAAAGAATTGATGCTGCAAATCTGCACTGAGAGACGAAGATGGGGAGGGCCATAAAAATACCTGGATATGAAAATAACCCATATGTTATAAATGTGGTCAATGAAAACCCGATCATACAAAAAGGCTGGCTGAAGCATTTTTTTTTTTCCTTCTTGTCTCTTAAACCTGAAAAATGTAAGGTACTTTAAGGAAGGAAAGAAACATCATATGAACTGGAAACCCTCAAAGGTACACAAAAATCATGCAAGTGATAATACTTTCACAACCAATGCTTTCAAGGCTATATAATCTCAAATGAATATTCAATTGTGGCAAGGAATAGCATGTGAAGGACATCGCCTATCATGCGTTTCTTTTTCCAAGCAATTTGTTAAATGGCAGAGAACAAGGACTCTGTAATCCATGGGTTAAATGTTGAATCAAAAATGTTCGTAAATGACACAGCCACAAACGAAATCAACTGAAAATACTGAAATTGATCAAATGATCATCACACCAAGAAACCACAATCACATTAACAAAAAGCAAATTACAAAAAAAAGAATCCTGTTTGTATTCATTTATTTTCAGATAATATTGCACCTGAAGACTTTTTTGTGATGGAAATGAAATCTACACAGAAAATGAAAACTGATGGTGTATGAACAGTATCTCTTTTCATTTCCTTTTAAACAGTGTCCATGATACACTTACATTACCTAAAAAAAAACCAAAAAAAAAAACCATTGTTTCTAATGTCTTGTGTTTACTTGAAGAAGCAACAAGAAAAATGTAATGATCTGCTGTGACAAGGGCCTGGGATGTAATTACAGGACCAGCTTCCCAAGCATGCTTTGCATCCTCCTGATTGAAAGTTTGGCCAAATCACAGTTGCTGAACTTGAGCAGCTGTCCTGCTGACAAGCAGTCTATGACAAGCAGTCATATTCTGACAAGCTTTCTGGATGATAAATGATTTAAAGAAAGGTGGCGTGTCAGTAATCAACTGACCAAATGGTGTGATCCAGGTGCCCACAAGGTGTTCCACACAGGTGTCTCTGAACTGGGCTCAACCTTTGTCGCGTTTGACACAGGTTCCATCCAAGGACACCATCCAATTGATGAAACATGACTGTGGTGTCAAATGTGAAGATTATGTTTAGTCATGGTGAGCTCTAGGTATGACAATCTCCTGGAAAAGGAGGCAAAATTCACTTGTGGCTCTCTATGTACTGAGAAACTGATAATAAAAAGGTCACCCTCAGTCTTAAGCAGTGACCTAGCATTTGCCTGTGAGTGTGCAGGTATTTTGGGACTGCCCACTATCGGGTAGAGAAAACACAATATGCAGATGCTTTGAAAACAGTGTATCTGTGCAGATTACAGGATAACATCTTTGAAATTCCACTAGCTTATGCATGTACAACTGGCTACAGTTCAGAATCATGATCCCTTAGGGGTTTCTTTTTCCTTTTCTATTTCTTTTATAAATTCTGTTAACATCCTTCTATCACCTGCAAAAACATCTGTTAACATAATGTGTTTACAAGAACTGGAACCAAAAACGCACACACAAAAGACGAGCCAACAGATCCTACCTACATGCTATTCCATGCTACCTCATAACTGAGGCAGTGCGACTACTGCTCACCCATAAATACAATACACACCACCATGTGTGTCACAGCGATAACTATAACATAAACAAACACCCAAATAAATAAATGAATACATAAATAAATCTCACACATGCACCAAAGCATGCAGACGCAAAATGGCAAGTGGTCTGTGTCCAGGCTATACGCTTAGATAATGTTCCCTCTCCCTCCACTCCGACATGTGATAAAAGTTTGTGAACAAAACGAAGTTATCTACAGATGAAGAACAAATAACATCATAAATATCTTCAAGCGCATAGCGCTACGAGTAGCAGACAAAAAAAAAATGGTACTCCGGTGCACCACAACCAACTGTGAAATCAGAAATGCCAGCAATGTCAAATCAATGACGCCGGTCAAATAAATAGTGAACAACAAAGGTAATATACCATAACAACTGAAGGTAATTCCAAAATAAAACAAATAAAAAAAATCAACAGAAAAAAACGTTTTTCTTATTCTTACAGCCCAGCTGACAACACAAGGCCTTCTCAGGGCTACACAAAAATCTTTTTTTTGTGTGTGTTAAATTTAAAACTAAGAACACTACAGCGAAGCCATATTTAAACATCTCCCAAATAACATTTAGCTGGCATTCATCGTAATCAGGCTAATATGAAATTGCCAGCAATCTGCTGTCCTGTGGAAGAGAGATCGCTGCAGCATGATGCTTGCTCTCTGTACAGACAAAAAATTTTGCCCAACAACTCCAGCAATTCATTTTTTGAAAAGATATTTACCTAACATAATATTTTTGTGTCATGGATGCACTTGTGTCCACTTTTGCTATTGACGGATACAGGGCGTATGATCTTGATACATCTGCCTCTGGATCAAGTTCAAGCCAGGCTACACGAGTTTTCAATCCAAAGGCAGAGCCTGACTGACATCTTTTTTCCTTCTCCAAAATGCCAAAGAAATCTGTATTCTTTCAATTCTATATGCAAATCATGAAAGCAGGCAAAAGCATACCACCACATGGTGTGCTGATATGAATCCGAATCCTATACCAAAATGAGTCAGTAACTATTAAAATGAACATTTCATCAAAGAATACAATCAAAAGAAACAATAATATTGTTATCCTGTGGAAAAATTAAAAAAGACAACAAAAAAAAAAAAAAAAAAAAAAAAAGAAGGAAAAAAAAGGAAAGAAAAAAAAATCTGATCAGTGTGTTTTCTGTAATATGCCTATACAACTCAAAATGAATAATCAATGAAGGAGAAAGAACACTTAAATCATATTCAATTTCTTGATAACAATTCTGTCATCTCGCTGGCACTAAATGAAAGACAAACAATTAGCTACTGATAAAAGACCATTTTCAACCAGCCATCAAATTTGGTTATATGGTGAAATGTAAAAAAAAAAAAAAAAAAGCCAGCAGCATTAACAAACCAAACCACACAGTTGTATTCAAATCTTCACAGATACAAAACACACATGTAACCAAAATAAAAAGCTAACATACCTGGGAATGGTATGACTATCAGAATTATAAGATCCATTTCAACTTTATACAAGTGCTGTATATCATACTGGGATACCAAATATTAAAAATCAAAGTATAAAACAAAAGTTAAAAATAGTTACATTTTCTGCTCAATCAGATCAAGAGAAGAAAAGATAAAAATTAATCTTTATGTGCACCCAACAAGTATTCAAAATGCCATATATTTAACACACTCTCATCAAAAAATAAAATCCAAGTTGGAATGATGAAGATATGCAGTACAGGTACAACCACCAAGAATCTGTAACAAAACTTAAAGTGTTAAAAAAAAAAAATCAAAACATCTTTCCTTTCACTTGCCTATTCTCATACAAATTGTATCACCTTTACTATTTTTTTTCTTTTTGACTGGGGATAAATCTGGATTGAAGGATTACTCAAATACACGAACTTCAAATATGACAGTTTCAGTCACTTGTAGCTACAGTTGTTTTTGTTTTTTTTCTCCAGAACAACATTACTGCCTGGAAATACACAAACTATCTTCGTTAACAGTCAAATGTTTGACACAGGCAAAATCTTTTTTTTTCTTTTTAAAGCTTACTTAACCCTAAACCCTCTTAAGCAGGAAATAGTTACTAAACTGAAAAGGCTACAAAGATACCACCTACTGAATCAACAAATTTTCATTTGATTACCTTATTTTCCTTAAAACCTCTGCTTATAAATTATCTGGGCAGAGCCAAAATCATTGTAGCTGGTCACTGAGAATACTGGCAATACATAACTCTGGTTATGAATAGTACTAAACATCAGAATGAAATGTGTCTTTTTTAAAAATAAACATTCATGGTTATGTTAAACACAATATCATCTCAAAACTGCGCTCCATATACTTAAATTCTTTATAAAAACAAAAAGTGACATAACAATATTACTAGGGACTTACAAAAAGAAGGGGGAAGAAAAGGTGCATAGGAGACTTCACAAGACATCAGTGTCAACACTGCCACATATCTGTTCAAGATTTGTTGCAATACTTTACCATCTTTGTATACTATTTTCAATACTCCTTTTATTTATGGTTTATCATCTAATCAAAAAGTCAGAATAAATATGCAATCATTAGTCAATAAGATTGTGTTTTCTCTAATTTCTAAAGCGCCTATGACCAACTACAAAGAAGAAAGATCCTTTCCCACTAAAAGGTATTGTTCACTATTTTGACAAAATGGAAGCATTTATGTGAAATATTGAACACATCACAACAACGCCAACCTCTAATGGGAACAGTGAAGAAAAAAATAACCCACAAACATGGAAACAATCAGCAATAGCAAAAGTAGAAAATTTTCAAAACGTTTACTTTGAACATCAAACTGTAGGTAATTACTTCAAACAACAAACTGCAATAACTATTAAAAAGTAATACCATGCAAATACCAAATGTAACACTAACAACAGTGTAACAACAACAAACCGACCACTTGATTAACTTAGAAAATCACCAAGAATACATAATTATAACGCTAGAGTGTAAAATAATAAGGCATTAGATAAAACATGACAACATCTTTATAAATATAATGTGTTGTGGAAACCGTACAATACAAAATACAAACAATTATGAAACTTTTAAATAAATACCTTTATACAAGCCATTACAAGATTGAACACTAAGAAAATATTTTTTACGTGCAAAATTATTTCTATTTATGATAAAAAATACATCTCTCAGCTTGTATCTATGAACAGCCAAACTGCCGAATATACTGTCCAAAACAACATTTTCCATTCAAATGGTTAAAATGTTGGGAATCTGATTCAGTTACTACTCAAATTCAAAAGCAATACACATAATCCTTAAATCAGTTTATAAATACAAGGAACCATTCCAGAAAGTGCTTTATATTTCTATAGTGCAAGATTCCAAAATCACTGAAAACAAAAATTAAGTCACTTAACACACACAGCACGTACACACACACACACAAAACAAAGAAACAAGAGCATTTTTTTTCTTAGACATTTCAATCTCCAAATCAAACTCCATGTAACACCACCAGTGAAGGGATATAAAAATAAATATTTCAAATTTACATAGTACATCCACGTGAGATTTATGTCCCAAAAAGACATCCAACTACTGCAAGTACACATAAATATATATTATAAAATCTGTATTTTCTGGCTCCTCTATTTGAGCAAATAAAATAAACACCACAAACTGCACAACCATGTAATCAGTGCACTCTGTTTCAGAGATTGTTGGAGAAGGGTAGCTGTAGAAAAAGATCCCTGAATTATGGGCATCTCAATTTAAAGAGAAAAAAAAAAAGCCTCTCCCAAACTTACTGAAAGTGGTGGAGGCAATGCATGTATCCTGCTCTCACAAGAATGATAAATTGCACTTTACTTAAACTGTATTATAACCCAGGAGGCTGTTGCAGAGTTATCTTATTTTGACAGGCCGTTTCGCTGAACCTGTTAAGAAGTGCCCAATTTCAAAGTGTTTAGGTCCTTGAGCATTTTCACCTTCTACATTTCTAACCAGTGATTACATACATCAAAAGCCCCATTTGTCCTCGGGTTGGAAGCATTTGAGCTTTCAACTCAAAATTTGTTTTCAGGTACTATTCTGGTTCACTGGCTGTAAGGTTCTGTTCAGTTATCAAAATTAATCCAAACAGCATTCTCTAGATGAGGTGAATAGTGAGAACGCTGGTTCCTTCATTCCTAGGCACAGTATGCATTAAGTAGAACAAACAGGTGTGCAGCTATATTCTTTACTAAGTGTGTGTGTGTGCTCTTGTGTGTGTGTGCATGTGTGCCAGCTGTGTGTGTGTGAATGTGCTGTGTGTGTGTGTGTGTGTGTGTGTGTGTGTGTGTGTGTGTGTGTGTGCATGAATGCGTCATGTGCGTGTGCAAGTGCATACTCACTGACGTGTGGTTCATACATCTCTGTTTATGTCCAAGATTCAAGAGGTTTTCTCAAAAGTACAGACTTTTCACCACAGAGATAATTAACTACGAACGAAGAAAAAATTGAAATTTTGCACAATAAATTCTAAAAAAAAAAAAATTATGTTAGAGTACATCTAATGTAAATCTTTCAGGGAATTAATAAGAATGAAATTCATCAATCCTAATAAAACTGGATCTATCATTTTGTGGGAGCAGGTTGCACATTACATCACCATCTGTCCATAGGCCAAATTTTGTGTCCTTTTCCCCTTTCACTAACCGTGAATTATACTGCTCTTCACTGAAAACTTACAGTGTAGCGAGAATGACTGCCTACCTACTCTTCTGTAAAACTGACAAGTGATTCCATGGCAAGTCAGTGAACTTTTCAAAGCAACTTTTTTTTAAAGAAGGAAAAAGCCAATGGTCAGAGTTCACTTGAACCTTCCAGTAATGGAAATTCTTTGGATAAGAATGGCCTTTTCTACAATACAAAATAAAAGAAAACTTTTAAAAGGTAACAAAGACAACTGCAAAAAAGGAGTGTGTCAAATTTATAAAAACAAGAATCCCAATTATTTAAATGTACTTTCCATCCTGCCCCCATACCTCCGAAACCAGAATCAATCATAAATCATGTAAGTCATAAGGTTTCTTTCAGGTGATCAATAATTAAGCGGCTTTAGTTTTAAGAACTGGAGACTAAATATCTGTCTTAGAACAAAAATGAAACATTTTTTTTAACAAAAACTAAAAATAACATAAAACTGACACAACATATATTACTTTCAGTATGCTGACTTCGTACTTTGAATGCAAATTTTCACAGAGATATAAATGCAGTGCGGTCATCCATTTTAAATTAAAAACAAACGAAAGATTGCGGTAGAGTTGAATCCGAGACTGTAATAAGCATGGCAAACATACTAATATGATGTATTATAATTTCTTTATAAAAATTTCCTAAGCCCTTGAATTGGACAGGAAACTTTTACCATGTGAAATGACTCCAGAAAAGGAAACTGACCAGAGAGCCCCCTCAGGCATGCCAACCGACAGAACAAAAAGAAAAAGTGGAAAAAAAAAATCTCACTGGGTTGCATGTAGGCATGTGGACACTCGAAAACAAATGAACCACATAACAACAAAAAAACTGGCACCAACTAAAACAACCTACTACAGCCACTGCACAAACTGGCCGGGAGGGAGAAGCCCATCTCAAAACGAAATCTTCCTTTTGCTGTTGCTAACCATCATGGTGCCATGGCACGAGCACTGAAAACACAAAAGAACTACGCCTAAGGGTCAAAAGATCTACTGTCACTACCTTTCACTTGAGCCTGACGTGACTACCACTGTTTAAGAATATGCAATCATATGCCCATCATGTGTCATTTTTTTGTTGTTGTCCACAGTGGTTAAAAAACAACCTAAAATCTGAACACCTTTGAGCTGACATGCAACATACCAACAATAACAACAAGGGAAACAAAATATCCATTAAAGAAATCTGATGAACAGTAGAAACTTGCATGCCTGAGGTTTTTCATGCTGAAATTATTTGCGGAGCTAAACAGAAAACAGAAACCTGCTGTTAGTAATTTACCTTAAGAGGATAAAAATAAAGGAAAAAAGATCTGAACACTTTTCAATTTAATAACCATTCTTTGTCTATGAATTTGACTATAGGAGACTTCCTTTTTAAAAAAAAAAATTATTGAATTTTTTAATCATTCCATAAAAAAGTAACTTCAGAATCCCTTATTTGGGAAGGGATACCAAATAATGAAAACCTGTGACACAAGTAAAACATGTGAAGATTGCATTATGACCTTGTTCTGGCCACAAATGTAGCCAGATCACAATTCAAAATCACTGATGAGTGCCCAAAAGCATCTGAAATGATCAGCTTCCCTCAATTTAAAAGGATTAGAATTCAAGCAATCTCTGGAAACTCCTTTACTGTGTATTGGGCCCAGTAAACCACAGAAAGATCTAACGCAAGTTTAACACCATCACATGCCTTACAGTTCTGGTCATTTCTGAGCTATGGTTTCACATAAATATGGTAAAACATGCAAAAGAGATACAGCAGAGTACATGACTATCTAATAATGTTCTGATAGTGTGTCATGCAAACAGTATAGCAAGTAGACACCGAGTGAGCTGCACTGTGCCTTTACGTCCGGACTGTTGTTTGGTGCTCTTGAACCCATGTAACTACATGAATAAGAATGTGCTGTACAACTCCAAGGCATTGTCACAAGAACAGTTAATATTCACAGAACTAGACGCACAGAATACCCAGTGAATGTTGTCAAGTTAATCACAGTAACTTTGTAAACCAGGAAGGACAAATTGGTAACAAAAATAGTTATGTATTTGCATGCAAAATGGTTGACCTGGATATCTGCACAACACACCAAAATACTACATCATTATTACAGTAGTCATCTCCATTGTACCAACAGTATAGTGCAGTTTGACCAGAGAGTACAAACAAGGCGGCACACATTCCAAAAAATATTCTTCCTGCCATTTTCATCTCCAACGGCACACCAATCCGAGACTTTGGGCAATGGAAGTCAAAGTGGCCAAAATGACTAGAAGACCAGTATAAAAAAAAAAAAAAAATGGCATTAACTTAGCTGAATACAGAGATTGTCTGCTGATACATTCATTTCATACACTACTCGTCTTCACAAGTGCCAAATGCAGTATATCCAGGAAAAGAAAGATCAGTTTGTTTAAACAGGATTGGACTAGCACAAGCCAGAGACAGTATATTTAAAGAAAAAAAAGACTAGTCAGACATAACACATCAGCTACATGGTAACAGACCTCTCTTTGGCATGCATCTAGGTACAAAGTTCAATGACACTGTTACGGCCTGGAACGGATCACTTTCAATATCTGATGCTGCAAGAAATCAAATTTCTTTTCTTCCCATCATCCAACCAGCAGTATATTGTTGAACCTTACAAACAAGTTGCTTGTATGTGTGTGAGTGTGTGTGAAAACTGCATTAACTATAGCATACTTACATCGACTCAAAAGGTGCAAATGCCGAGAGGGGTCCAATTCCCATCTGTTTAGAAAAAAAAAGCTATACTGGACAAAGAAATCTAGATTAATGAATAATCCTTGGGACAAAGCTAAGTGACAGCCAAGTGATCTCCTGTGTGCATCGCTAAAGGGGGGGTGGGGAGGGCAGGGTTCTTACTGAGTCATGTAATGTAGGCAACTCTACATTAAACATAATTCTTCTTGAAAGAAAACCCCCTTTTAATCAAACTACAATGATTCACTGGTGCAGAACAGCACATTTATCAGCACGAAGAGATGGCTTGTTAGGGGACCACTGCTAAGAGAACCTTCTGGAGCTGTTCTCCCTGTTTACGACAGACAGTAGAACTGAATGAGTGTGCCCAGATTCTTCCAGTGGACTGTGTCCAAGACAGGTGCAATGTATTTGTAAAACTGAAGGCTAACATCAAGATCCATGCCTCAACAAAATAGGTCTGGGCATAAGCACCTCCAATGACCTTTGTCATCCACTGAGAAAATTTTACCTGGAATCAGGACAGAAGAAGCAGGCTTGATGAAAATGATTTTTAATAAGCACATCTAGCACTCAAGTCTTGGCCTAAGGATCCCTTGAGTGATAAGTAAGCCATCTTGCTCAAACGCAGTGTCACCTGAAAAGGGCATGAACCTCAACTAAACTCCTACCTATGAGGAAAAGGGTTCTGACGGACCACATCTTACAAGATGAAGATTACAGGGATTCAAAGATGCACTTCTCTGGGGAGGTGAACACCAAGAAAAGATCCTAGGGCCAAAGCCCTGCAAGGCAGTGCCATTTCTTCAAGCACCATTCACCAAATGCAATAACCATCTACAGCTGGTAAGGCAGCACTTTGAAATGTGTTAACTACTTAAAAAAAAAAAGCCAATACTAATTACTACCTAGATTAATTTTTGAAGAATGGGATCCCACCCACACAACCCTCATCGTCACCTCCCTTCCCTCAAAAGGGATGAGACATTGTTACAATGCAAAAGCTATCTCACCAATGACAATCCCTCAATGACAAGTTTCCAACAAGTTTTGTTACTGCCATCAGTTTTTTTCTCACCACTTGGTGACCCTAATGGGCAGAGATTGCAGGCCAGATATGTAGCATGTTCACTGCCTCTGTTCGCGCTATGATCCACAATATAAGTCAACTGAAAAAGAGATCCTTGAGTGGCTGAGGCTAGAGCCACAGAAGCTATGGAAACTTAGGAAGCAGACAGAAAGCCCAGAAAAAACTGGCAATCTGGGCTATGAAAAGATTTCTACGGTTAGCTGGATATTCAAGACCTTACAGGATACCCAGTGCTTCAAAGTATCCTGACAGACATGGTCAGTGGTGCGCGACTGAACACCCACAGAGACTGGCACACAATTACCTTCCCCAGACTCTTTCACCATGGTGTTACATCAGGTCTATCCTATATCGACTACTATCTTATACCAGAGTAAAATCAAACCCCAGATGGCATTTGCATCAGTAAGTCATGGTAATGTATGCACCATTAATGCAAATTTTCAACTGAAAATGTTATCACATATCATGCCATCTGGTCACACATGGGTTCATCTAAGTTTCTCAACAAGACTGCCAAAAGTAGCAGCCAAAACAGAAAAAAAAGGGGAGGTGCGCACTGGATGGGAAATAAATTAAGGAGGAAAAAACAAAACTGCAACAGGTTCAACACTTTTATCACAAAGACAATAGGGGTGGAGGTAATACAGTTCCAGAAACATGAATGACAAAATATTTAAATACAGATATGCAACAGTTATGAACACACAAAAAAAGACACACATCATACAGCTGACCTTCAAGTCTACTGAGCCACACACACAAAGTATGAACAAAATACACACACACACAAACAAGATATTCTACTCATGAAAAATGAATCTCATACACACTCTCTCTCTCAATTTTGTGCAGGAGTGACTAGACTTTTCATGGAGACCACAAACAGAGCTGATACCGATTTCAACCACTGTTAAATCCAACAGCTGTGCATGGAAAGTAAATAAAAAGAAAAGGCTATTTTTCAAAACAAAACACATTTTATACTGTCAACACTTACAAGCTATGCACTGCTTTAATACCTCACATCAATTAGCGTTCTGCTGTCAAAGAAGACTTTTCTTTTTGTCAAGAAAAGGCAACAATCACATAGACACTCAGTATAAGTGGAATTTAGCAATTAAATATGCGTTTATAACACTAATAATTGAACAATGTTTTGCGAATAACAGCAGTTTTCTCTTCAAACCATTATCAAAATTACACTGGGATCAAACAAAAAAATCTAAGTCTTTACAATCACTTTGTTTTAAGCAGGCTTTTCCAAATTTAAAATCTGTAATTCTGATGAAACACTGGGATTTTCAGATTATGAAAGTTCTGTCAATTCATCAGTTAGTGATGCTTGATGGAACAGCTATAATTAAACATTATTAATTATTAGTTGTGATAAACTAATGTTTGCACATTATCACTTCAACTCAAAATGAAACTTTAAAACAATAAATTTTGCATTAGTTAAATTGTATTGGGACAGTTTTAGTTTTTTTGTCCTTCCCACTCCTTTTTAATTGTCTGTGTGTCTGTGTAAATATGTGTCTCTACATACCTATCTATCTATGTATTTACACTTTTTTTTTCTTCCCTTCTTTCACATTCTGTAGATGAATTACCCATTAGAAATCCAAGTTACATCAACCCAAAGTACAGCTTTACTTGGAAGGTTTTCAAAACCAGACAAATCACAACAAACAAAAGTGTCATCATCTCTTTTCTTTCATTCAGAGAACTATAAAAAGCACAACAACAAAAAAACATTTGCACGTGAAACACAGGAATGCACTTACTCAGTGTAATCATACATAAACTGAATACAGCTGGTAACAAAATGAGCAACAGTTTGATAAACAGAACCCAACACCACAACAAATCGAACCAAGCGGGGTGGGGAGTTCAAATCATATGACTAGCTGAAATCCTGAAGAAACCAACCTCAAAAAAACTTTCTAACTACAGAAAAATGAACCCAGAAAAGTAACATCCAGTAAGGTCGCCTCCATCACGGTACAGGCACACTGAGCGACATGCTTCATTCGCTGCCGATTTATCACAGGCAGATATAACCACCACAGGTACAATGGCTTCTTTGCTGGATCAGAATGAAATGCTGTCAAGAGTTTAAGCTTGCGTAGCACAAACTGAACAATGCCACAACCCAAATCAATATAATAATGAGAGAGAAATGCCAGTGTACAACAGAAACATACATTTTCTTCAGTCACTGTTTGGAAATAATTACATACAGAGTCAAGGGAAAACCAACTGTACGGACAAATAAATGAAAATCAAGAAAGTGAGACTAACAGACAAAACAGAGACAGATGTATGTGATAACTGAATGACATCTGATCACAGAAAGCAAATAATCAAACTGATCCTACACAAAGAAAAAAAAAACTGGTCTATCTTCATTCAGTTTCTTTTCTTTTTGAAGAAAAACTAAAAAGAAGCCTACAACAGAACATTCCCAGTAATATCAGTTCACCAAGGTTTCTTTCCTTCAAAGCTGTTTATAACATTTTATTTTGAAAATTTGCAGTACTCTGGAAATAATTAATTTCCATATGGATTAATAGAATCCTATTGAAGCACAAAAACCTGTACCAGTGTTTCAAGTGCAAGATGCTAATTTAGCAAATCATACTAGTTTCCTTCTCCTCAAGATGATATGATATGCAAGATTTTAATTGCACAAGTGTTTCATAAAAGTAAAAGCAACAGAGAAGGGAAAGTATCCACTTTCAATGGTACTGTGTTAGGCAATGAATTTCACATGTATGTCAAACCTGAATAATTTTCCGTACTTTTGGGACTGGTGGCTCAGTTAGCAAACACTGGCACCATGTATCCATAACTTTACTGAGAAAGAAGAACAAAACAGAAAGCAACAAAGTTACACATCCAAAATAAATCACATACAACAACATAAACATTTTAAGGACAATGTTATCGTGTATCACAGTAATCAACATTTCCAGAAATGGGCCGAGAAATCACAGTGATACAAGACGCCCAAAAGAAATCTTATTAAGGTATTCTGATCCTGACTGATTTCTCTCCAAGGACTCTTACTTAAGTAAGCTCTCAGCTCAAATCGACAGTGTTACACTGACAACTGGGTACAGCACAGCATTGTATAGAAACATAATCACACAAAACAGGATTGTTCCTTGAACAGACTTCCACTTTACTGATCTGAAATTTAAGCCACGCTTTGTTGTGTTGGACTGCTTTCCATTCATGCTTGCAGCTATTTCTTTACAGTAAACTTCTTGACTGCTGTTGTCTGATATCTTGACCAAACTGTAGATAACGCTTGAGCTTCATATAGGCAAGTGCCTAGCAAATTGTCAACCAAAATTGGTGTAGTGGCTTACTAAGACTGTCTGGGTGTATCTTTCACTAGTACTGATGATGCCATTGTTTCAATGTCACAAACCCTATTCTCATTTCTCTTTACAGACATGCATTTTCACATTTTGAATAACTAATCAAGCTAAAAATGGTCACATTATGACCTTTATATATGGTCAAGAAACCATTTTAAATATCAACAGGCGATGTTTAGAAATATTTGTGATATGGGGACAAACCAACAGCTTTTAAGTGCTACATGTATCAGCAGTGTGAACAATGCTCATCTGTTATTAGAGAGCCAAGCACATGTGTACATGTGTATTTGTAACACTTTCAATGCATTTATAGTTCTATCAAATAGCTCAATTTATAAAGAGCAGTATGTCCCCTCAAAATGAATTTCTGGAAATCATTTATTCCAAAGGTTCTTCTAAAATTTGACGTCACTAAATCAGTGACATGTGACCTTCAGTCATCAACAGACATGAGTATGTTTTACATGTATCACTGATAAATGTCACAGCGAGAGGCCAAGTTGAAAAATGAGTAGTAAAAGGAAACTTTCACTTAACTCAAGATAAGTCAGACTTTCTTTCTTTTCTTTTTAAAATGATTCCACAGAATAATATGATGGATTGAGTGGTTTGGTCTGACTGAAAGTACTGAGTGGTTAAAAATGAGACATGCTATTCATAGTTGCAGCTTTCTGCCTTCAATTAATCTTCAACACCATAGTTTATATTGACAATAACAAATCTACCAGCTGTCCAACCAACAAACAATTTCTAATGCAATCTCCCTTAACTTAAAAGCAGTCAATCTACCTTTTTTCTCCTTTCTTTCTTCTTCTTCAAAAATTCTAATAAAATGTCACTCACATAACAAAGAGTCCTGTGGATCATTAATTGTTTTTTAACTGTACTAGACCAAGATGGTGAGGTCATGGACAAAACAAAAGAAAACACTGCACAACAAAAAAAAAGTAATAGCCTTGAGCACTGTCAAGGACAAATCTGATCACAAACACGGACTAATTCCACAGCTTTTCAAAACATCTCGTGAAACAAAAGGGGGTTGCTGGAAGAAACACGCAAGCTAACAGTGACAAAACAAAGTCTACTTCCTGGACACTTGCACCTTTTCAGCTTATTCTTCCCCGTCAGGCACCCAAGGTCAAGCGCCTAACACCAACGGAAGGGCACAGCGCGTGGCCTGTCAGCTCCTTCCTTGACCAGAGGCTTGTGGAACTCCCGGCCAGGGCGAGAATGAATCTGCGCCCAGCAGTACTCGCAGTAATACTGCAGACAAGTGACGTTGGCGCAGAAGAAGGGGGCAAACTTGCCAGCACACCGAGAACCATGGCATTCATCACACATCTGGTCATCCAGAACGTAGGGCTTCACCTCCACCTGCATGTATCATCCCACTGTTAATCATTGGGCACAGCAATGGTGACAGACTGCAAGCAGATTAGTGGATGGGGCAACTAATGGTATTTTAAAACAGGGCAGAGCTGAGTGGAAATGCAAAGATGTTCAACTGACTGAAAAGGAGGTTCAGGGTGAGAGGATGAGAGAGGGAAAAAAAACAGGAGGAGAGAGAGGGAGAGAAAATATTCCTGAATGTGGTTGTGCAAGTGTGTCAAGAGACAATGATGTTAACCGCTGAATCATGGCAGCCTGAGGACTTGTATGGTTTCTGTTGCTGTAACCTTCTAAAACGTTTATTTTTACAGTGATGTTTAATTTTTCCTTCAATTGTTTTTTCTTAACAAAGCATCACTTAAAATCACAACATTCTTCAGGGAAAATTGATTTGAATTTTTTCCTGTTTGGTAAGATTAAAAAAAGAAACACTAAATAAAACCCAATGCCATATAAACAGTTTGTTGACTGTGACAAATACCAATGGAACAACAAAAAAAAACAACAGAATACTTTGTCGTATGAGATGAGCTGTAAAAAATAAAAACTGGTTGTAACAAAACTGACTGGTGAAGAATAATCTCCGACAAAAACAAGATAAATGTAAGTAATCAAAGTTGTGCAAATCTTTTATTTGTCATTTGTGGCACAAACTGAAATCATTTTAGGTCACACACTGAAATTCAAAACATACTATTATTAAGATTATATAACCACATTTGATATCTTATCAATTTAAATACCCTTTTCTGTTTAGTTCTGACAAAAATGCCTTCAATACCTTATAATACATACATACTTCATAAACTGTAAGACAGACTATTTTCTGTGACTTTGTGTCCATCATGATCAGAAAGATGCTTTCAAGAATTTGGCTATTTGATCAACTCCACATACTTTAGTTCATTTCAAGTTTCTAATTGCTGTTCTAATTTCATTTTCGGTGATGGGGTCATTTATTACATTATTATTATACTGAATACTTATACAATGCCTATTCTCAGCTTGAGACCAAGCTCTAAGCGCATTACAATCCACACTCGTTTACACAACGGGCTGCCTATCTGGGTAGTGCCGACAGAAGAGCTGCCAGCTGGCGCTTCATTCAGTCGTTTCCCATGTCATCCAGTCCATATCATTCAATATCGTTCACTCTATTTCCTTACTACCTTCATTTTTTCCGTTTCTTATGCAGGATGTATGCTATGTGTAATGTGTCATCCATACCAACGGCCAAACTGGCCTTCTCTTCCGAAAGTTGGTGATAGGATTTAACATGTGTGCAAGATGTTATGCGTGTGTTCACATACGGAACCTCGAAGGATTGTATGGGAATTTGAAGTGCCCAAATTTACATTTGCCATGTAATGAGGACAGAAATCATTTTCACCTTCTGCTATTGCATCATCTGAAGATAATTTTCTTATAAAGTGCTCCAAGAACACTAACATGACATACAGGAAACTATTTCTTTTTTCTCCGAGTCTGTGCTGTTAGTAACTTCCGACTATGCCTTGGGGGTGTAAGTTTTTTTTTTTAAAACATATCTGCTCAGTACTTTTGGAAATGCCTTTTACTCCTTTTCTATATGCTTTAATGAACTGTTTACAATTATTGTAAGACTATCACATAACCAAGCATGCTAGTTTCCGCCTTAAAAAAAAAAGCCATGTTTCTTCTCACACTCAATTTGAAACCATGCAGTGTTTTTCATGTCTTCAGATGTCAAGGCAAACAAAGAATCATCAACTACCACTGTATTTTTCATGACCCAGTCTTGACATTAAAGTCACCTGTTAACTCCCTGCAATTCTTTCCCATTATTTTCTATCATAAGTGATCCCAAGTTTTTGGCAGGAATTCTCACATGGAATTCTCTTTTACTAACAGCAAAAGCCCACCTGATTAAGATTTGAAATCAGTACAGGTTTTATAGAATGCCACATAGTCAGGTATGCAGATCTCATACACATCTGATAATTTACTTTCAGAAACAGTACCAATATCCTACTGTTTAATCAGCGAGAAAAAGTCTGGATATTTTAATCTAGACAGGATATAAGCACACATTTGAGGGAGCAAATTCAGAGGCATGTCATTGATAACACAGTAAACCTTTTATCATGTCATCAGCATGGTCATCGTCATCAGTACTATGAACATCATACCCATCACCATGCCACCACGAACATCGATAGCATCACATCATTATTCTCACCACCACCATTTTCGTTCTTGTTATCTTAAGTTATAATGACTGTCACTACCATCACAGCACACTCGTCACCATCATCGATCTCCCCACTACCACTCTCATCACCATCATCCTCACTGCCACACCTTCAAAACCATTAGCATCAGTCAGCATCAACATCATGTAGTTCTATCATGATGCAATGTTGTGAACTAAGGGCAGTCATTGTGGCTGGCCTATCAGGGGACTGAGGCGAAGTTAGCTCCCTGCTCTCCCAACTTTGCTTTTTTATTTTTCTTTTGTTTTTTGTTTTTGCTCCTGATAATTGAATGGTTTCATGCCAAATGGTAAAAAGGCATTTGTTTTTGGACAGATAAGTATATCATAAAATTACTTTTCATAGTAAAATTCCTGTTCATAACTACTGCTTTGTCATTTTTCCTTTGTGGAGTTTACCAACGCATGCATCATATAGGATGTTCTGAAAGCAACATGTAATATGTTGTATTTTAAAATCCTGTCAGTCAAATATTTCATGTATAAATTTCACATACGCATATCTGGTAATCTGAAAGATTCAGACTTTTTCCCCTTTGAAATCAATTTTAAAAAAGGATGCTAAATATAAATTTCATTGTTTCTTTTTCTATTTTTAAGAACCTTTCTTCCCTCTTTACAAAACGCTCAGACAGAGACACTGGTGATAAATGAAATATGCCATCTGTCACACATGCTCAAGTAGTCCAAAGTCTTCTACCATCTTCTACTAGAGTGGTGTGTCTGTGGGCCAGTTTGCCACACTTCACTCTGGATGTGTGAACGTTCTGCATGACATGTTCTACCATCATTGTGACTAAGTGCAACATCATGACTTTGGTCTTCCTGGGTGAGCTAGCAGACGGCATCTCTGCTGATGCAGTCTGGACGATTTTAATTAATCAGCTTTCCTTAAAACTTGGAAACAAAACGGTTTTTGCTCAATCTATAGAAGTTATAAATGTCCTGTGAGGAGACGTGGCGGTCTTTCAGGAAAAGTAATCTTACCCTTTTGTCAATATCTCCATGCTGTAGCTGCACGAATCTGGCGCTAATTGCTGCAATGTAACTCTGTTGGTTGGAAAAGGCAACACGGCCAGCACCTTTAGGATACTTCAGCTCAGGGTCTGTGTCGATACCAGCGTAGCATACACCTCCGTACAGCCGATCCATAATCATTGCCAACTCCACTGCGACAGATTCAAAGATGATATAAATCTTGTAATTCTTTTTGCAACAAAATACCAATCAAACTTCAAGTACATATTTAACACATCAATTTTTTCAAACAGAAAATATAACAATTCTAACATGGCACACCTGCAAAAAGTCAAATTTTTAGGTGAACAGACTGTCATGAAGGTCCAGTTTAAAAGAGACAAACGAAACAATACAAAAAAAAAAAAAAAAAAAGAAAGAAAGAAAAAGGAAAGAAGAAAAGGCAGCTTATCCAGTCTGGTTTGCTCATTAAGTTAAAGAAGTTACACACACTTGTTATAACCACACACACAAAAAAACATCATGCCATCAATCTGTATTATCTATGCTTTTAATTTTTTTTTTAAACGTAGAACCTTTCATGCAAAAAAGACTGCTGATTATAAAGGTAACATGCTATTACAGCATGTGGGTAGTCCACTAACAACAGTGCCAAAAAATGAATTCTAAAAAAATCTGAGAAACACAGCACTTTTGCATGGGTGGAAATGAATTCTGAAAGGCAGTGGTCTGGAGGCCAAATAAACTTCAGACGAATTGTTTGAACTAAGAACTAGAGAAATAAACAAACAAATTGAACTCTGAAATGGGGCACTTTCTGAAAAATTGCACCCATGCTTTTGCATATGATAGCAATGATACAAGCAATCTGACTCACTGTAATATGATCATAGACAGTTTTCAATATCTTTAAAAACTAACATGAAACATCCAACAAACCACCTTTTTTGCAGGTTATAAATCTCATGTAACTGATGACAGAAAAACGTAGTTTGCTGTTTTGTCAGCTCCTTCAACATACCGCACACTAAAGCATAAGTTTTAAAGTTTCATTACAACTGCACAAAAAGTGAATAACAAACATGTAAAATATAAAAAGGACAAAAACATACTATCTGTAGGCAAATAAACGCTGTAGAATGGACGGCTAGTGTTCACTCTGGACAGAGTATACAATTAATACTAACCTATTACTGCCAACATAACAAAGTAAAACTCTCTGTTGCAAGCAAAAAGTCAACAGAATTGCTTATGACCTATCTCTTCCCTGTCATTCTACCCTCCAAATATTTGAGTTGGAAACTACTTTTCGCTTGATCTGAACACATATCCATTTCTTGCAATTTCAACATCTGGATTTCATGTACCAATTATAACATCTTTAATAATTTTGAAAATTGTGTCACATGACAGTTTCATTTCCTAATATTTCCTTTATTAATTTTATTGCTCACAAGAGGAGGCAACATATTTCTAAATGCAACTATGAAACAACATTTTTTTGTAGCACAGTGAGCTTTTCAATATGCATCTTTGATGACTGTACGGTCCTTAACCCGTAGAGTGCCTTTAAGCTGTCAGCTGACGCCGCAGTAAAAATGCTTTCCCTGTGCCTATGGGCCGTCCACTGACGTCATGCATTTTTCTTGAATTTTCATTCGTTACTATTTCTATCAACGGACTCAAATAGAGTGTGCGTAGTAAGCCTTATATGTCTGTAGTATTAAAATGATATGCAAATGACCACACGTGAGGGGAAAGACCATTTATTCTCATCACTGACTGGATGACCAGCCAGCACTTCGTCTCGCTTGCAAAGATGGCGGCGCAACCTTCAACAAGCGCAGCGACCAAATCAACATATTTACACAGCTGAGCAGGCTCTGTTAATCATTTTTGACAAAGACAATAATCTTTTATTCAACGACTCACTCGAGCATGAAGGTGAGATGATGATAGTGATGGAATTGCCGACCATATTCGTCAGTTATTTAGTCGGGCTGTGCGACCTCAGTGTGTGTTCAGCTGACTGGTTTGCCAGCGTCGAACGAGCTAGCCTAGTGTGTACTCTGCACCGTGTGCCAGTGGCCAGTGACGTGATAGTCAGCGCGAGAGGGGAGCGCGGCCTGCTCGCGGCGTGACACGGGGCAGAGGGAAAGGTAGGGGAAGAGCAGAAGTGAAAGAGAGGGTTGAAGTCCAGCAAGGGGGTGTGGTGGGGAGAGGGGGGCGTGGTCGTGGACTGACCTGTCTGCTTAGAGTGTGAGCGTCTTGATAGACTTCTAAACTGTTTTACTTTTCATTTACAGGTGTAGTGTGACAATACAAACTTTATTTTCAACTTTTTTGCTTTGTGTTCTTTTTTGGATGTGAAGCTGTTGTGGTAAATACATACGTTTTTGATCGTGCACAAAAATCTATCCAAATCTAAATGCCTAAATATTTTTTCATTATCAAAATTAAAACAAAAGAAGCCCATATTCAAAATCTTCATTCAATTTCCTTCAAAAATTATATATATTTCATTTTTATATCTTTTGTAGTTTCTGAGCTAGAATTTTTTGTTAATTATTACCCCCAAATCATTAGATTTCCCTGGCACTGGGAAAGCCTTTGTTTGTAATATTTTCAGGTAGTGAACGGGTTAAACCAGGCTTTGTACAGAAACAAACAAAATCAATTTCTTTTTCCATACCATATTTTAACACTATATTTTCAGGTTTTCAAACCCAAACAAAAACGAAGACTCTCACAAATCACTCATGGCTTTATAGATCTTAAACACATTTTCAACAAGTGATTATTCTTTTTTTTAAGAAACTAAAGGATCAAACTTGGTGCATGAAATTCGTTAAAAAAATTTTTGGGTGAAGTGGTCACAAAAATATTTAGGGGGACACTATTTTATAATTGCTGCACACAAGCACACTCTGACACACATAAACACACAGAAAAAGAGAGCGAGACAAAAATGGACAAGAAGCTAATGACAAAAGTCACAAAATATTCCAGAATCAGTTCACTGAAACCAACCAGATTTGTGTTCAGCTGTTTGGGACACGTTATCAACTAAACTGAATAAATGTGAGCACAAACACTGTCAGGATTTAAACAGTTAAACTTGTTATGTGGGATATCCTCTTTGATTATCATCACAGCAGTCTGCATCACAATTTTGTAAGCCATTTCCACCAGTGCTCAAATAGTCTACTGCTTGATCAAATTCCAATTGCCATGCAATGATCATTGGGAAGCCTGGTGACAAATAAGAGGTGTGCGATGAAAATTCATGGAACCTTTGATGAAACTATGCAGATTGGCCACTCTTGCATTGTGCGCAACACATTCGTATGTCATGTAAGACAGCCATTAAAATTGTCTAAGCTGGTCATATCGCTCGACTTTTGTTCCACTTCCAAAGTTATCACCCTCAAGTCACAACTGAGCTGTCAATTTAGATAATGAAAAGCCGAATTTGAGAAGGTTTGCCATGCTTTTTGCGTTTGGCCGAATAATGTGATCTTGTGGTCCAATCACAGATTCTGTAGTCTTTTCAAAAAAGACTTGTTTATATAGAATAGTTCTCATGTGAAAATTGCTCACATAAGAACATTCTAAAACACTGAGGAAATTTAACACAAATCCTACTGAACTGTTAGTTACGTTACACTTGCTAATCCAATCTTCTAGCATCAAAAAGCATCCCTACTGTCAGATCTATGTGGCAAGCGTTTTTTGTTTGTTTATTTGTTGTTTTTTCCCCACTCTAGTCATTAGATAAGGATTAAACCAGGCAAGATTTCTCAGGAATGAGCAGTACTCCTGTCCCTTTTCCATGAGTTTCTGGAGCATGGCAACCAGAAACTTGCAGCATTCCACTTTGACATAAAAATGCCTTTTTGTATGTCAGATGCTCCCTCTCTTGTACTCCACATATTGCACTAGAAAAAAAATCTAATATCTACTTCATCCTGATCAACACTGTTGTTGGCATCTTTATTGTTGAACTTGCTGACATTTTGTATGATTTTGCGAT
This sequence comes from Conus canariensis, assembly GCA_033310375.1. NCBI lineage: Eukaryota > Metazoa > Mollusca > Gastropoda > Neogastropoda > Conidae > Conus > Conus canariensis. Next base: position 32,180,560 of record CM065738.1, read on the forward strand.
CATGATCTGTTGTAATGCCGACTGATTTAAGCCCTTGCCAAAAGCACAGAGCTGATCCAATGCCTGTACAGGCGTTACTTAAATTACCTGCCTTGAAAAGAAGATTTCATTTCTTTTTCAAAGTTATGATCAGCTTGAAATATTTTTTTATTTTTCCCATACTCTTTTCCCTGAATTTCTGTCTCCTCCACTTCAATATCCGCAAAATATTTATAAGTAACTGCTGACATCAGTTTAAAGACTTTCCAGAGACTTGGCATCTTTCTGAGATTTTCAATGTTTCAAGACTTGTAAATGTCCTCCTGAAAATCTCAAATTTCACAAATCTTCAAAGACCTATACAAACCTTGCCCCAGCATATAATCATCTGGTGATAGCACCTTTCAGCTTGCAAAAAGAGAATTTCAGTATCAGATCAGGGGCCAGAATAGCTCAGTGGTAGAGCGCCGGACTCATAATCTTGGTGATCCTGGGGCTGCAGGTTTGAATCTCCACCGGGCCGTTTCAGTACAGGGGGATTTTTCCTTCGGAGTTAACACTGGTTCTGACACCATTTCCCATACAGTCCTTTGAATGAGACTATAAACCGAGGTTCCGTGTGTGAATGCATGCATAACATCTTGCACACACGCAATATCCCATCACCAACTTTTGGAAGAGAAGGCCAGTTTGGCCGTTGGTATGGATGACACGTTACACATAGCATGCACCTTCCCAAGAGTTGGAGTATGGCTGCCTTAATGGCGAGATAAAAAACTCCACTCCCTTTGTTGGGTAGATGGGATTAATCCTTGCCTGTCTCTATACAGGGGAGTGTCCGCAGGAGTATCAGCCTACATACGCAGAAAGAAAATATCAGAGATCAAAGTTCAAACAAGTCTTAGTGTTTATGCCTACGAAAATATGAGAGATGGTATAAACCAAGTGCTCTATGTCATCCTGAAACCAACCACTTAATGCATATTTCATTAAACTATAATATAACCTCGTTTGGGTTTGCGAAAATGATCTTGTGGCTGACCAAAAATGAAAGATTCAGCATAAAACAATTCACTTGCTGTCAGACCGCATCCTCATGATGCCCAAAATGAAACAACTGAAGTACAATGAGAAGCGGAGTGCCACTGAAATGGCAGGACAGAAAAGGAACAGGAAAACTGCATTCAAACTTGGGATATATGAATCAAAAATGAGAAAACGGCTCAGACAGGAAGAAGTGGGATCCTGCAGCACAGATTGGAGATCATTTCAAAAAGGGAAACCCAGTCCAGTAAAACAGAAGCTGGTGATTCAGCCGATGAAGAAACCAAGCCTCAATCTGACCGGCAGAGCCATCAGTAGTCATTCTCAAACTCTTCACTTGAGAAAATCTGACCTCTCAGCATTTCTTGTTGATGAAACTGGCAACTCAGTGGGCATTTTCTTTTTATTTTCCAATACTTGATCATTTCTGTCTGCTTAATCTATGCTGCATATAATGAAATTTCTGAATGCACATCCAAATGAATGCAGCATCAGCATCAAGTCTGCTGCTGTCATTTTTTAATTGTAACCGTTTTGATCCACCGCATAATCAAAGTTTTGCTGCCTCTTATTTGAACCCTGTGCCCAATAGCTTGCTGAAAAAGTTTTTTTTTTTTTTCATTTAGTGGGTGTGCCTTGTCTGATATAGCACCTCATACACAGAAAATCTACTACACTGTCTGATGGAGCACCTCATTTACAGAAAATTATTATACTGTCTGATAGATCACATCATATACAGAAATTATTGTTCTGTCTGATGCAGCACCTCATACACAGAAAATTACTACACTGTCTGACAGAGCACCTCATACACATAAAATTACTATACTGTATGATACAGCACATCATATACACAAAAATTACTATACTGTATGATACAACGCCTCATATACAGAAAATTACTATCTGATATAGAACCTCATACACAAAAATTTACTACAGTAAGATACCCTGCATGGCCTAACTTCTTTTTCTGGCCAACTGCATGGCCCTTTCTTCACTTCCTTTTATTCTATACAATGGTGTTCCACACTTCTTGCTTAGCAAACTAATGTCAACATGATGTCTCACCTGCTCTCAATGGTCGAGGAACACCGCCCACAAAGATAGTTTTTCTTGGATCCAGAGGTTGGGAACCATCCATCACAAAATCAGAATCACTTAGGGTCCATGGACGAATTTGAACCTGGACAAATTTGAAGAAAATAAGATTAAATGACATTTACTGTCAACAGCTTATAGTCCTTGAAAGGCATGCATGTTCACAGCAATTTTTCCTTCACTTTCTTTGTTGTTTGTCTTCAACTTGGTAGGATGTTACCCAGTGTGAGCCCCCCTCACATGCAAATGCCAGCTCACTGGATGTCTTTCACATGGTGAGATGATTGCATGTAAGGCTGTTTACCACCATCTAACCATGTAAACAGACGCACTGCATCTTCAGAGGTTTTAACTCCTTTTCAGGAACTTGAATATGTTATTCTTGAAGCAGAAGACGATCCCCATATAATACACTACATTGAATTACAATTTGTGAAGTGCTGGCCTCACGGTCCAGCTTGTATCAAATTCTGACAATATTTTAAATCAAGCCATTCTAACGTAAAGATGTGTCTCCTATATACATACAAACTAATGACTGATGTAATGTTTGATAATATTTTTTTTTAAATCAATAGTCAACTGGTAGTATAACAAGGGAAAAACCCTTCTGGAACAACCATTTCAAAACTAACTGCAATAACATGAATGCCAGCGGCATTTCCCGTATCTAGTTACAATACAAAGAAATCAGTCATTACATTTTCACAGTTTGGACCACAAGTTGTGAACCATTAGAAGACTATTCTCAGACAGATTTTCACAACTATTCAGGTGAATTAACTCATCTGAAAAATAACTTGAAACAAAATAAATCTGTCATCATAAAAACATGGAATGGACTATCTGAAATCTACCTAAAAATTCTTCACTGGGCTGACCATAGTTAAAAACAGCCCTAGGCGTTACTAGTTTTTTTCTAGCTATGTGGTGTTTTCTTTTTTCTTTACATTATAATTGAAACTGATCATAAATTTATTTCTCTTCCAGAAAAAAACATTTCATGAATAAATGAAAATCATTTGAAGATAAATTTTGCACGTTTCCTTAATGTTCATACATTCTTAGATTATTTAGAAACTTACAGGTTTATCTTTCATTGTGGGACTGGAGACACACCAATAGAGCTTGTCATCATCCACCAGACACATTTCAATCAGATTCTGAACTGACAGCTCATCTTGGAAAATCAGGAAACAGTAGCCTGCAACCCATGAAGCATTCCAGTTTAAAGCAAATTTGTCACAAGTCATTCAATGCATTTCATACATCAAGATCAAGATTTTTTCCTTTAGATCTGCCCACCCCTAATCCCAACATGCAGCCAACAAAAAGCATGTGATTTTGAAATTGTTCATTAATAGTGTTTGTAAATAAGTGATTTCATTTGCAAGGGCTTAAAATCTACTAAAGAAACATCAGCAGAAATTTCTCTCTATCTCTTGTTTTCCATTCTCTACACTGTAAATGCAGAACAATAAATAAAAACTTCCCCAGGGAGTAAACATACATTCTTCTGAAAATATGTTGAAACTCCCTTTTAATAATGTACAATCTGATGCAAATCTGAGCAGTGTATCATACACTTGTCAGTCGAACTATAACATGGACCATTTATTCATTCAGCTTTTGTCACTCTTATTACATTAACTGTTTGCAGCATCTTGTCTGTACATGACAACAGAGCGTGACAGTCTTTTGCCTCTGTTGAGGCAGACAAATAATGACTGCCCACTCTTGCACAGAAGTTTACAAGAGACTTCATGGGATCAGCACGGTCTGCCAGCATACCAAAAACCCAACCAGCACTCTGCAGATTCCACTCCTACTTCTTTTTCTCCTCCCTGATTTTCTTTTTGCTGCAATATATTTCATTTGTGGATTTTCATTTTCACATCTAGTTGAAATCTGCAAATTTGTGGACAAGAGGACCCCTCTTACATTGAATCCAGCTTACTCTGAAACTACAAAATAACAGCCGACAGAAGCCTTGAAATTTCAGTTTTTCTACACAAAGAAGCAAAAGGAGGTATGAGAATCCATGACAATCAATTTTTTTAAAAACAAAATTGCACCTCTGGCCATGTACCTTGTGCAACTTTTTCCAAGTACAGGTCACCTTACGGAGTCTCTTTGATAGTCTTCCTTACATTTACATACATGTCAATTGTCACAGACAACAGAAGATCCAGAAACAATTTATACATCAAATCTTTTCGTGCTCAACTGATCCACATCCTGGGAAATCCTTTTTTCTTAAAAAACAAAACCAAACAAAAAAAAAGCTAGGCAGGCCAGTAAAACAAGCTGTCTGTTGCCCAACTCAATCATGAAGGCCCAATGACGACTGCACACACATGCGAAAGAGACAATGACAATGACTAGTTTTATCATCCTTTCTGGATAGCTCTATTGACTATGACTTTTAAAAAGTATGTTTATAAATTTGTTGATGATGATGATTACAGTCACTGTAAAACTAAAGGAGAGGCAACAGATTTTTTGTTGAACATAGAGAAAAGTGACCAGTATTATCTATACTGTAACTTTTAATCTATCTAAATTATCATATTCTTAAAGGACATGGTACAAATAATACATAATCACATTCTAATGGGCTGTTCGTGAAGGCTAATGACAGTTTGCCCTGGGGAGACGGCTTTGCAGCACTGACAGCAGGGCATGTAGCAAAGGTCTTGCATTCTGCGCCTGATCAGGTCACGCAAAGAGTAATGCACAGTACTAGGTTTGGCTTGCCCTAGTCAAAAAAAGTAGACCAAATCAAGTCATGCTGCTATTCACAGGAAAATCTGAACTGGTCACCTAGCCATTTGTGTTCCCTAATTTTTTTAGTTCAGTTATACTGGCATGACTATGTCCAACTGATACAGTTCACATTCTGTCAAGTTAAGGCAGCCATTATCCAGTCCAATCTCGCTCTTCTATACTTTACCCTTTGGAGGAAAATACGACTTGGATTCAGCTTTATGTGGCCAGTCAACAACCAATGGCCCAAATCTTCTAAAAGCAGCTGTTATTTCCTCTGAAACAAACATACACAAAAAAATATGGATATGAAGTTTAATTCTGCTTTTATTGCGTTAACATACAAATTTCAATGTTTACCTTAAAGAAACAAGCATGTACAAATGTAGAATATTAAAAACAACAAAACTCAAGTATTCAACAATTTCACTCAGAAAGCACATATATCTGCAGAAAAGTAGAGATCTATCAATTTGTCTAAAACCATTTCAAAAATGACTTAGCTACTGGGGTGAAAACAACATCTAAGTAAATTACAGTTATTCATACTACAGGGAAAATGCTTTCTACAAAGTCATTCATGTATATTTCCTTTACATACACACTGTGTATGTCAATACATGTACTGTGGAATCCTCTCATTGTCTTAACCCCCAATTATCACACCATTTTGATTTAAAATATACCAAACTGCCAAATTAATTTTCTAGGCAGACCGGGAACACTTTTTCAATTAAAAAACATTTTGCAAATAAAACAAAAATAACCTCAAAATCAAAGTACATTTGTGTAATATCCAGTACTGTATGTAATAACTAGCGGTGGATGTACCTTAGTTTGATAAGCATATATTCGCATTTTACTAAGACTTATAATTCATCACTATACATTCTCACCTGCACTGTGATGGCTCAGGATGCCGACACAGACTATTAACGTTTGGGGCATGTCAGATACTTAAGTCACAGTCACCTCAGTTTGAACTATTTCAATCATGTTCAGATCTCTATATTCTAAACAAATATCCTTGTCACCTTTGTCAATAGCACTTGCGGTATTTCTGTTTTTTTGTTTGTTTGTTCTTTTTACATTTCGTTAGTTTATCTTGTAGTGGTTAGAAAGTTCGCCAGCGAAGCTGACAGCCTTGAATTCAAACTAATTATGGATTTCTTTTTTTTTATAGCTTTAAACCCCCCTTGGTTCACCCATCAGGTAACACATCCAAGGAAGGTTAAAGGCAGTGGAAGGGAAGGTTAGCTCAGCCTTCCGTAATGCAGTGCCCCAGACATGGTGAATCTCTTGACTGTTCGCTGCCCCTCAGCCGTAAGCCTATAAGACTTAACCCTTTTTTTTTCTTTTAACCTTATGTTGCCACAGAACTGACCAGGTCAAACGCAATTCAAAGACATTTATGTGGATGTGGCTACATTAGCCCAGATACAAGGTTTTCAACTTGAATTCTTCAATGATACTGACTTTGAAATATGCAAGAGTAAAGAAGTCTTAAAATAAAATCTGCTGACAACTTCTTTGCATAAATGCGTACAATGAAGAACAGTTAACACCAATCTGAATCACAAGGTAATTGGATTTGTGTGAGGAACTTTTACAGTCACAACCTGCATTCTAAGCTGTGTAAAAACTGCATGCTGTATCGATCATTTTAACACAAAACAACCAAGCTGCTCTTTCACACCATCTCTTTTGACACTAAAATGATTCAGGTCAGTTCTTAAAATAATCTTTGTGTCCTATTTCTTAGCATGGTCACACGAAATGCAATAACCTGGTTATGAATATCTGCCATACTGGAAAAGTTGTTTTCTTTTTTTTTTGACTGCTCCACTTCCAAAAATCATTGTGCTACATACTGTGAAAATGTGAGCTAACTGAATCCACTCACTTGCATACACATGCACATATTTGACACCTTATTACCTCATTCCTATACATTGCAATCATCTCTATAAAGTATGACTGAATCTTACCGTACGACTAAGTAGAAAGCTATCATGCTTCTTGAAGTACTTCAGTCTTGAAAGTGATTACAACACAGACATTTCTTACTGATTACTGAAAGGAAATTTATCATAGCATTCTGTAGTGATCAGTTCCAACGTGACACTGCTAGCCGATACAGTGTGTTAGGCTATCACCATCTGTTCAAACGTAAGGATGAAAAACAGTCCAAGTTTTCCTAAATCTTTATTCAAAATAGCATCGTTTTCTAGAAAATCAACAATCAGAGGCCATGACGGCAAAGGTTTGTGAAGTTTTTTTTTTTTCTTTTTCAACTTTTGATTGCTTCCTTTCAAAATGGTTCCAAATTGCTCTCTGTGAATAGTTGTTGGCTTTAAAGACTGTAGGCCTACTCATGGTTTCTCCATTAGCAAGCTGACAGGCACTCGCAGTCATCAAATAAATGGCAGTCCCAATTCATACAGAATACTGCAGAAAAAAAATGCTTGCCAACCTTGAAAAAAGCACTGATGTTACAAGGCTAGAAATTCCCTGATAATTTCCAGTTGTCCTAGGAACAAGTAAACTGATACAAAAAGAAAAAAAGAAAGAAAGAAGAAACCTTTTTGTTCCCCTAAATTTCCACGTGCCCTCCCTATATAAAGGCATGGCTAATAAAAGGTAACAACTGGTAGTGCAATGACAAGTCAACAGACACTATTAGTATTACATAAATAGTCTGTTTGACAGGAAAAGAGGATTTTGTTTGTAACCACTGAAACAGTAACACTGGCTTCACACAAACCACAGAACCAGTCTATCCTTTCCATGCTGACCAAATGCAAAGCTTACAAGCTTCATGCTGCTGACATACTTCATAATTACAGAAAACAATGTGTCTTTACGAGAAACTCTGCTGAGGTTCAATCAGAGGAAAAACAGAGAGTGGTGGAGATGAAAGGAAAACAGCGAATGGGAAGTTTCATCAGTCTGCACTGAAGAGGACTACTCAATCATCCTTTCACTGACACAGTGACAGTCAAAAACTGTTGCCAAATAAAATGTATAGAGCATTTCACCTTTTCCACACACAACAGCCTATTTGTGCCAGACAACTGGACAGGACACATTGTAAATACTATCAGCTGAACTCCACAACTGTGACAGAAAGTCGTGTGTGTACTGCTCCTGCAACTGTTTTAATCATCGAGTGATTACCATACTCCTAAATTTTTTGTGACTATCAATCTAATGATTGTCTGTAAGTTTTGCCATGATTGAGCATAAAGATCAAGATCTGCACTTCATCATGAACTTCATTTAAACCTGGCTAGAAGTCCTTATGAATATATCAATCTTCAAATGGGTCAGGAGATAGCACACTATGATCATTTTATGAAGTCAGCTTTCCTGCATGTATACATCACTGTTCCAACTTTAACACATTTCTTGAGACCTAATTCGCTCACATTGGTCACTTGTTACCATGATCACATTTCGTTTGTCCCCGGACTATAGTGTCTGGCAGATTCCAGATCTAATATTTTGAAAAGTATTGAACAGGTGAAATAATTGCACTGTAAAGATTTATTTCCCAAACGAAATCACAAACTAGTGAAAACACAAAAGATGATTTGTACCGCTGAAGCTCACAGTCTATTCTTACTTCACAATACCACACCTTCATCAATGTCTGGAGGTAATCCACCAACAAAGACTTTGCGCGAGTAGCGTTCAATTCTCTCCAGACCAGAGTTGGGAGATGAGTGAGGTGATGAGCCGATGGTCGGCACAGTCTGGTCAAGTGTCCCATCCTCCACCAGATGGTTTTCTTCAATCAAATAGGGGATTTTGTCTGCAAAATAATTGGGAATAGGACATATCAGCAATTGATCGAGTAGAAAATAAAGAAGTGTTAATCTTATTCGTAACAAAACTCCCCATTTGTTGCTTCAGATGCGATTTGCCAAATATGTTTCAAAATTTCAGAATGCGAGACATACACAACGTAATGTTAGCCTGTATGTGTGTATGCTGATGCATATAATTATCAACACCTTGAGTGTTCATTTGCCAGGATTATGCCAGAACTTCAAGTATACCAAAATTTGGAACATTCAGTGTGTAATTTGCGCTTCTCAGTAAAATACAAGACTGCTTTTTGTTGTAAAAATTCCCTTGCATGATTCAGAGGTAATAAACAAAGTTCTTTTAATACCCAGAAGTTAAAAAAAAAAGAAAAAAGGGGGGGGAACAACACATGCACTGCAGGAGCTTCATCATCAAACAATGATGCTGTAACCAAATCATCTATCTGCTGGGGCATGAGGAACCTTTCCAAAACAACTTGGCAGAAGGAATTTGCTCGATGAGAAAAACACGACAGCAAGTCAATCTGTCAAAACTTTGAAGCCGAAATACAAAATCAGTTTCAACATCCAAAACATGAAATGCATTTGTCAACAGGTTTTCAAACTTTTAACACTGCCAACAGCAAGTTTTTGGTTACCTTTCTATCCTCTAACAATGTAAGCTGAGGAGGGATAACCTTTTCCCTAAGAGTGAAGAACACTGCACTATTTGATAAAAGACCCCCCAAAAAATGAAAGAGAGAGAGAGAGAGAGAGAGAGAGAGAGAGAGAGAGAGAGAGAGAGAGAAAGGGGGGAGAGAATGGAGCGAAGGAAGGATGGAGGGAGAGTTAGACAGAGACATTTACATATTTAACTTTTAAGGCTTAAGTTTAATAAAGGCATGATCATATTTTACAAAAATAATCATAAATGAAATATGTTGAATGTAATGAGTTATTTCAAAAATACAATCATAGCTGTTTCTTTTACTGAAATGTATCTCAAAAAAGCTAAATTACAAATCTAATGAGAGAGAGAGAGAGAGAGAGAGAGAGAGAGAGAGAGAGAGAGAGAGAGAGAGGGAGAGAGAAACAGAGAGAAAGAAAGACAGACAGTGAGAGAGGGAGGGAGAGAGAGAGGGAGAGAGAGAGAATCTGTAATGAGAAAATATTGCCGCTTCTTGAAATTTTTGTTCTGAAATTTGTAGTATGCACAAACAACAACTTCTTGAACATTCAAATCAGTATTTCTATCAAAACAAAACCAACCAGTGCAATAATACGGTAACTGATCACAGTAACTGATCAAACAGAATAGTCTTCATATCAAAAAGTTTTCGGCATAATTAAGCTTAGAACAATCACATACTCATCAGTTTCACATCTGCAAGGGTAAGAAATCATTGGACATGGAAGTCAACAAAGATTCCACAGTAATTTTATCTCTGTTGTGGGTGCTCATGAGATGCAAATGATTTTACTGTTCTTTCTTTTTTGTTTGCTATAGTTCTATCAGTATATCATAGCACAGCTGACATCACTGGGCATTTTCAGGACTGTTAGTTATGCTCAGGGAAAAGAAGTCCAGTCTTGCAAAAAAAGAAAAAAAAAAATATATGTACATATACATTAAAATAAATAGATAAATACATAAATGCATAAGCACCTATAATTACCAGAATTTAAACATTACATACATTATATTTATACACGATAACTAATCTGTTGTTATCCTGAAGGCTGACATAAAACTAGGCCTTGCTGAGGGGGCAAGGTATCTTTCAGAGACAGATATTAGCCACAGTGAATAATCTGTCATTAAAGAATATGATAGCAGAGCACTTAACTTTTTTTCAGTCACCTTTTTACCCACATCAGACTTTTTTTGTCTGTTCTGTGTGCTCTGTGCTGTCATATTTGCTATGCGATTCGGTGTCGTTAGCAGCATTCCTTTGGAGTTAAGGGCGTGCATTTGTTTTCTTATGGCAGCAAGAGTTGCCCTACTTGTTTGTTGCACATCAGACTGTTTATAAACCCAGTCTCACAGTAACAGTATAAAGTTTTTCTTGTTCTATTTTGTAGGTTTACCAACTCTATAAAGATCTGTCAAAGGCAAACTGGACTGACCATGCATTTTTTCCCAAATAGAATAGGCTTAATATCCTTACTTCAGGAATTCAAAACCAAACAAACAAACTTGAGAAAACAGTACACAATATGCTCCTACTAAAACAAGTTTGTATGACACTTTTACCTGTCAAACAAGTGCATTTTCATACTTGCTCTCACCACTCAGGATAAAAAAAAGTTAGTGAAAAGAGGTCAGATAATTCAAGCCCCCTGGTACTTCACCAAGTTATCTCCCTTTTTGGTTACCTTATTTCCAGTGTAAACTGTTCACTTCAGTTTTCAACACCTTTCCTTGCACAGTGCAGGGAGATGGGAGAGTGTTCTAATGTTTGAACAGGTAACCATACTTTTAGTAGAATTCTCTTTTCTCATACTTATCTACAGGTCCGAAAAAGTGTCGTATTCAAGAGCCAGATGGTGGGTAGTTGAACGTGCTCAGCTTCAAGGGAGGCAGATACTACACCAGGTTGTGCTTAAAATGCGGTGCATGGATTAGTATCCTCTCTCCCTTGCTAAAACATTAGCTAGTCAATGACAACAACCAGTACGCAAGTGGAATAAGACCAATGGATATTAACAAGTACCACAACAAAAGTGTATCTAACCAAAGGGTCAATAGCAAAACACATCCTTTCCATCAAAATTCTGCATCACAAAATCAGTAAAGAAAAAGAAGCCCTTAAAAATTCAAATGTGTCTTGTGGTCGGAATAACCACCACCCTTGCTGTGTCTCTCATATGAAACCTACCAAAGGTTGTTTAAGACTTCCAGCCTGCCAAATGAACAAATAAAACCTACCAAAGGTTGTCTAAGACTTTCAGCCTGCACATGAACGTCGGCTACAGCAATTATCTCTGCCTGATTAGAGAACTGATGTAGACAGCCTGGATCATGTGCCCTTATTTCTGGTTTGGGGTAAGCAGTTTCTGGCCAAAGGCATCAGTCTGCCTCTCATCCACCTAATCCAGGAGCTTGACGTACAGGGTCCGACTTCAGTGTTTCCCATGCTACACAGGGAGCCTTGGAGGTCCAGCTCTGTCCTCTGCAAATAAATCTTCAGAGCTCTCATTAGACAGTTGGCCTGCTCCTTCAAGTGCCGGAACATGTGGAGAAGAAGCTGAAGGAGTCAGCAGGAGCAAGATTATAGTTAAGAGTCCCTGCTTGAACTTGCAGAATGAAGGGCTCAAGGTGAGGATCACCGGGACATCATCATGCTAAACCAGCATATTAGGATTCCTTGAAGAGGCATGAATGTCACTCTTCTGGCCGACACTAAAGAAGTAAAACATTACCTCTTTAGAGAGTCATGTTCTCTATACTCCAAGTTGCCCGAGGCCAGATATTCCAGTAATAAGAGGGAGACCCGCCTACACAATCGGCATGGCTGAGGTTTCACCAGGGGAAGTACAGAACTCTACGAAATAGGGACTATGGCTAACACCACGTTTTCTCACTAAAAGACAGAAAGGTTTAGCAATAGCTGACCTGAAGCCCTTTACAGAGCTGGGTTCCAGCCATTTTCAAAAAGGTTTTCAAGAAAAACAATGTCCTCAATCTCTGCACCTGCCTGAGAGACACCAACCTGCTTGCAACAATCAGGGAATATCTGTCTACTTTGCATCACACAGCCTCCAAGTGGAAGGTCTCTGTAAAGCCATGATCTGTCGTACATGAAAGGCGGGAACATCTCTCTTCAGAGAGGGATCGGCAGGTATGCAACTGGCATGGAGATATACAGACCCAAAGCCCTGGTGCCACTTCCTTGACCTGAGCTGACAAAGAGGGTCCAGACTCTGAACAGAAGAATGAGAATACTACAGGTAAATTCTACAAGTTTATCTGTTTTTAGACCACTCCAGTGGATGGGGTGTGCTCACCAAATAGCAATCTCCAGATACTGTCCATACAAAAGGAGTGGGGTGACTAACTCATTCTGGGACTAAGAACGAACTCATTCTGGGTCTAAGAATGTGTTCCTCCTTGATTTTTTAGGCTGGCCGCAATACTAGAGTTTCTGAACAGTCACTGTCTTACCTTGTGACCAGACTTCAATGCTTAGTAGCTTTCACCTCCAGAATATTTATGTGATCTGACACTTCCTGAGACGACCAAACACAACTGACCTCTCAAAAACAAGGGCTGACTTATTTTCCCCAGCCACACACTTCATGTGAAACAACTGGAGGTGAAGAGTGGGGACTCTTGGTTTCAACCAAACTAGAGTCATCCGTGGCTTAAGTGCCCAACAGAGTTGCCAAGTCAACACAAGGGAACGTCCCACACCGCAGTGCACTGATAAGGGCTCACTGAAGAAGGTGTAGATGCTCATGGCCTAGTGGAACCAACTCTTGATGTCACTGGGACAAGACCAACCATGTCAAGGGGCAGGCAACTGAAACTATCCTTTCCACTCTTGAATTGAGGAGGCAAACAAGGTTCAGGTCAGAGCAAAAATTCATTCAGATGAATGAAGTTCTGTGATGGAGTCCTGTCCAACTTCTCAAGGTTTACAATAAATCCCAGAGAGGCAAGAGTCCTTGCAAGGATCTATAGGTCCCGAGTCAAAGAAATGCCATCCATATTCTTCTTCTGAAGATCAACCAGATTGTTAACTTCTCCTGAAGATCAACCAGACTGTTAAAAGTCACGGCAGTTTCTCAGCTCACAGCCATCAGGACAGCATCCCCAGCCAAGTAAAACCTGAAGCACTGAAAGGGAAGCCAAATGGAAGACCCTTAGGTAGACCTTGTCCAAAAACTGGAAATTCACATACAAGTTTCTGAGAAGACTGAAGGATCAGAATGTGGACACTGGCATCTGAAAGATCCAAACTGACTATCCAATTCCTTGAAGAGTTGATGAATGGAGTTTCCTGACTCCCTCCATGGAAAACTTGGGAGGAGAAAGGTACATTCAAAACTACTCAAGTTTATGACTGGTCTCCATCTGCCATTTTTCTTGGATACTTGAACAGCAAAAACACCTGGTACCAGGTGGGTAGCATCCCTTAAGCAAGAAGCACTTTTCACAGCAATAAGTACGAAGATGACTCAGGACGCAGAAATTTCATTGCAGTCATTCAAATCAGCAGCAGCACCCTCATGATTCCCATAGAAGGAATGCTTATCCACATCAGGACTCTTCACTGAACATATATGGGTCCTATCCAAGGTTGTCCTGTCCTCCCAGACAATATGTACCAAGGGTTGTGCTTTATGCGTCTCTTGCCTTCACTGGAATTCCTCCCAATAGGAAACTGCCCTGTACAAAGCCCAGCTGGGGTTATGACCCCTTCCATGACAAAACACTTTGCCTTTCCATTTCAACATAACCTGTTGGGGTACTTGTAGAACAAGAGCGACAAGTGCGGAGGACTGAGAAGCCAGCTAACCTTAACGTGCTTTGGTGCTATTACAGATCTGGCGCAGTTGAGACAATCTGACAACTCACAGATCTAAAGTAAAGAACCAGGATCAAGTGAACCGATTCAGAGATTGATGTTAAAGTCAAATTAAAAAGTTTCACTCTCAGTCCATACACTCTAGCTCTGAAAAATGTTCCATGATTGAAAATGAGACAATTTTGTGTAAAGAACGCAATTGAAGCACCAATGACACATAAAAGCAAAGGTAGAAGATTATGAAGAAATCGCAGATGAAGACATGGGTACCATGGCAAGGTGTAGCTGCAACTTGGATGGCTTCTTGTGGTAATCAATGGTTCAGAGACAAAGTCAGAATGCAGAGCCAATGTAAAAGCATTTTCACTGGCCCAGACAAGATATGGAAAACTGAAATGAACAGTTCATGATTGGAAATAGTCTATTTGATGGGAATGATCTCTTTGTGAAGGAGTATCAGAAGGCATGGATTTATAGCCCTCTCTTCTCTTTTATTTGTTGGGGATCCTGACTGGTAAGGCATGAATCATGCAGAGTATAATCAGAATACTGGACTTGCTCGGGCAGATAAGTATGGGAAAAAGATCAGAGACACCCACCCCCCATCGCCCATCCACTTTCACAGCGATAATTATTAGTAGCACTTACTGTTACTTTAAGAAGCTGTCACAACCATTTCAGCAATACTGTAGTATTTAAAGTCTCTCTCTCCCTCCCACACATACACACATGTATGCATTCACACACACACAGAGTACAGCACATGTATACAAATAATTTAGGCCAACTTTACATTTAGCATGAAACTTGCTAATGGTTAAAACACTGCATGGATACTTTGTTGCTTACTCAGTTCAAAACTGCTAGTTTGATATCACCTTTGAAGATTCCTCTGGCACTGCTTTTCATTTTCATATTTTTCACCCCGCCTTGGCTTAAGGCTGTGTCAGGCCAATTGACATAGGCTAGAACACCAAGGCTACATCAAAATGTTGTTATGCTCTGTATAGTTATGCTGTGATTGTCTTCAGTTGTGACAAGCTCCTAGCATAACATCATCAGTCTCCAAAATCCCCTGAAGTCGGAGTGTGGCTGCTCACGTGGCGGGGTAATCAAAAACGGTCACACGCGTAATGTTCTCATCCCCAGCTGATGCGTTTGTACCATAGTGTTCAAGTACTTCAGCTGTTCGGATGATCCCTGGAGTCTTTTAGCCAGGGTACGACAACAACTACAACAACACTATCTTTCATCCACAAGTCATCTTCATTTTCAGGGAACCAATATGCTCTGAAAGTAAACCTGATTGTGGCATGACAACAAACATTTGGTTTTCTGACTTATCACATAACATTGCAAAATCAGACTCATTTCTTTCTACTGAAAAAAAAAAAGATAATGATGCAAGACACAGTGAAGAGCCAAACCATCTGAAACTATAGGACGACTAGCAGTTGAAGGCATTCGTTATTTCAAATGTCCATTGAACTTAAATTGATATAACAATCTGTATTAATACAATTAAACTACAAAGCACATTAGATACACATGGACACAATCACTCCAATACCAGGCTTATTTGTTCAATCGTACACCATATTATTATTATTAATGAATACTTATATAGCGCCTATTCTCGGCTAGAGACCAAGCTCTAAGCGCTTTACAATCCACACTCGTTTACGCAACGGGCTGCCTACCTGGGTAGTGCCGACTGAAGAGCTGCCAGCTGGCGCTTCATTCAGTCGTTTCCCGCGTCATCCAGTCAATACTGTTCACTCATTTTGCTTACTTCCTTCATTCTTTCCATTTCTCACACAGGGTGCATGCTATGTGTAGCGTGTCATCCATACCAACGGCCAAACTGGCCTACTCTTCCGAAAGTTGGTGATGGGATTTTACGTGTGTGCAAGATATTATGCGTGCGTTCACACATGGAACCTCGGTTTATAGTCTCATTCGAAGGACTGTATGGGAAATGGAGT
Source organism: Conus canariensis (assembly GCA_033310375.1). Lineage (NCBI taxonomy): Eukaryota > Metazoa > Mollusca > Gastropoda > Neogastropoda > Conidae > Conus > Conus canariensis. The sequence goes on from CM065738.1 coordinate 32,196,778, forward strand.
CAGAACCAATGTTAACTCCGAGGGAAAAATCCCCCTGTACCGAAATGCCCCGGCGGAGATTCGAACCCGCAACCCCAGGATCACCAAGATTACGAGTCTGGCGCTTTACCAACTCAGCTATTCCGGCTCCCATATATGTGCATATTATCATCAGTACAATAATACTGTATGGCTTACGAAATCTCTCTCTCTCAAATTAAAAAAAGATACTTTTTTTTTTTTTCATTTCCTTCAAAATATCTTTTTCCAAGATCTTTTTTCCCAATTCCTTCATACTGTCACCCCCCCCCCCCCCCCCCCACACACACACACACATAAACACCACTCATGCAAGATTCTTCCTGTCTCTCTTTATAAAACAGCAAAATACAATGATGAAAACATTTACAACCTTTGCTAACCAAATTCTATCGCAAGTGTCACTTAGTATTAGAAAAAAAAGTGGTAGCACCATGGGAAAAAAAGCCTCAAAGCTTCCGTACTTCAAGAGCTCAGTAAAAATTCTCAAACAAACGAACAAAACGTTTCATATTCTCAATAATACAAAAAATTCATTGTACAAGTTTATTACAAGAAATAATAAAAAAAAAAATTTGCTCTCTTCTATGACTCATTGACGACACTTGCTATGCTACAATCTACAGCACACCATGTTTACAATGTAACTCACTTTTAAATGTTTCATGTTGCTGATCCAGTGATACTGTTCTCATGATGTCAAGCAGCTGGTTCTCCAGAGAGGGAAATTTCATTGTCTCCACCTGTTGTCCCCCATGATCCTGAAAACAAAGCAAAACAAAACAAATGTGTGAATGTTTGTTTCTTAAAGACTTCAAACTAAGTGGGGAAATTATTACCATGTCTTATTGTCTTCCGTATAATGTGACTGTCCATCCCCAAGAAATGATTGATGACAGACTTTCTCACAAACCTCCGACAAACGATTTCAAACCTAATGACTTTGGACAAATGAATGTAAAAACAATTCAGTGTGTGTTAACATTTAATGATTTTGGACAAATGATGATAAACACAAATGAAAATGTATTACTCATCCAACTGTTGTACTGTCTCTTTACTGTACTGTACTGTACTGTTTAACTGCCTATACAACTCCCAAAGAGAGGATATTAGAAAGTGCCAGAATTAAATAACCGTCTATGTAATTAGTCTGGCCAGTAAAGTGATGTTGTGCATGAGAGTTCTTTTCAACAGGCTCAGGGAAGGCAGAAGAAAACCTAGCAGAAAAACGAACATGATTCTGACCAAAATGGGACACAACAGATCCTCAACATCACATGGCTCACTAAAGAAGCCCCAACAGCAGCAGCATGGTCTGTATTATAATTTCATCGACTTCGAAAAAGCATTTGACCATGTCTGGCACAAGCGGTTGTGGAAAGTGCTGAGGAGCATCAATGTTGATATGACCTCACTGAAGTTATCATCACATGCTGTATGTAGATTCCACCACTACAATTATCCTGAGCAACAGCTACAGACTTTTTCAAGACCACAGTTGGAGTTCAACTAGGATATATATCTCTTCTTCCAAGCCTTAAAATTTACTTAGAGAACATAATGTAGGAGATGTTTATTAAGTTCCAGACATCCGTTTCCACTGGAGGACATCCACATTGCAATCTGTGATCAATGATACTGACATTAGGAAGCAAACAATCAGAACTTAAGACCTCGCCACCACACTGGAGAAAGCAACAAGTCCGTGTTTATGAAACTGAAGCTAGCTCGGGAAAAAGGTATAATCATGGTGAACAGCTGCACTCAATGAACAGCAAATCAGATGATCCTGAATGGACAGCGATTCAAAAATACCAGCTTTCCAGTCAAGCTAAAACACCTAAAATCTGTGTGTGTGTGTGCGCTTGCGTGCGTGTCTGTAATGGGGCATTAATGTGCTGACACTGTCAAGTGTAGCATACAGTGTCACATTTTCAACTCTAGGTTTTGCAACTTGTGATTGTTGTAGACCGTCTGAAGTTTGGAAATTCAGTGATTCTAGTTTAAGTTCTACAAAATACAGACTGTTAAAGAAACTATGAAACCAGAACACTTTTCAGCACTATGTACTGCCTCATAATCTGCTGAGATTTCAGTTTTACATGCTGGGGAACATGGGATGCAGGGTGGGGAAGACAGAGTTACATTTCATTTTTAAAGTACAAGTCGTCTGAACACTTAGGGTGGGGAAGACAGAGTTACACTTCATTTTTAAAGTACAAGTCATCTGAACACTTAAATGATTTACACAAAGTACAAAAAAAAGATTAATTATATGACCAGCTGTGTTTTTTCCATATAATTACTAAGCCTGAACCTTTGTATCAGCAGTAGGAAAAAAAAATGTCCTATTTTATGAGAACATCTAGCTGAATTGCATTGCTGAACAACCTATCTTCCACATGTGTATGAGACATTTCAACCCTGTGAGGGGAGGTAATTGTTATGCAATCTCGAACAGCTTCCCTTTGTAACAAAAGCAGAAAATAGCATCTCTTGCCATGATTGCTACACATGAATTTGCAGTATACACAGAGCTGCTAACCCCACTTGGTGCACTATCAGTAGAAGCTACTACGCATTTCAGCAGTTCTGTGAACAATTTTAGCGAAACTGCAGTAGCGAAAGTCACTCACACAAACCATCTCAGGAAACAAAACTTGTCATTCCAAACTTCACATCTTACATGCAACATACTTAAATTTTCATTGTTGAGGCTGTGATGCATCTGTACTTCATCCAGTATGTGTTTGAAACTGCTGATTTTATTACACACCTTTGAAACGGCTTCCTCTCTCTAAGACATGCTGTTTTTGTTTTTGTTTCAAACATGTCTCTCTCGTGATGCGTAGAATGACTGGAAAGTTTTCTTGCTTGATGACTGCCAGATAAACATAAGGCCTGATGCTGTTTTGAACCATTATACATGCTTTTGAGCCAGTAAAACTGGTATTCAAAACATAAAACTATGGGCTGTTTACCAATTTTCATACACAGAGCGACGAAAACAACACTTGAACATTCTTTTCATGAATTCTTTTGGACAAATAATATATAGTTCTTGGTCATCCAATTATTCAGCTGTAAACCATGGATGATTGTAGTTGGAACCCTCTATGGATTAACACCATCTGCACTGCACATGTAATCATATATGCATGGACTATGGAGGAAAATGAACTGTTTTTGGTTAGAGATGGTGTTGAGACAGCCTGCTCTGTATACAATTTACAAAATTACTTACCACAGGTCTGCAAGGGGACAGGATGCACTTCACTGAGGGTCTAGATGTTAATGTGAACACATGCAGTATGGAACGTCAGCTGTCTCAAGTCTTACTGTTAGCCTCTCAAAAGGTAAAAGAAAAAAAAAAGTTTGAGTATTTGTACTGAATTTTTCTGGCCATTGTCACCTTATCCTTCTCTATTTTTTCCTATTGGCATAATATTAATTAAAAACACACTGATCAAGCTTGTTAAGAATATCGTTAAACTAAAAAGTTACTTGTAACAAAATAAAAACGCGAAGAAAAAAATTGATCTGGCACTCACAGTCAGGCAGACTGACAGAACATACACCACACACACAGAAACACACAGAGTGAGTTTCACAGACATGCCAGTATATCATGGCAAAGCTGGTTATTTCCCTGGGTCAGCAAACACTAAATGTCCTGACAGTACATGGGAAAGAAACAAAAAATAGAAGTGTTGGCTTAATCAATCTCTGGGCCTGGTACATTTGCTTGGCCCAGGGGCAACAATAGCAACTGCATGTGATATGATGATTAATGCAAACCAGTCTGCTTAAATTTGGCGAGTAGGTGCCTGAGGAGGTGTCTGAATCGTCACACACATGATACACAGAGTTTGTTTTAAAAAATCGTTCAAAACATTGTACACTTTCGAACCTTTTAATCAAAGTCTGTAAAACTAAAAGATACACCAAACTTATAACTAAGCAAGGAACTAACACTTCACCTTTTTTCTTAAATACATCTAGTGATCAAAACCGAAAATCAATTGATACATGTATGTTACAGGAGAAATAAAATTACTGGGTTTTTGCACTTTGAGTCAGACTTGACAAGTTTAAACAAAATTATACAAAAAAAAAGGGAAAAAAATATCGTTACTGTCAGAAAGGATTTGTCCTTTCAGTTAATCAGTGAAAAGACTCGCATCAGAACTACTTTTATAGTTGTGGAATCACTATCTCTGACTGCCAACACACTGACTGACTTCCTACATCAAAACAAAATAGGCCTCTAACCCCTTGTCCACCCTTTCTCCCTCACTGAAGACAAGCGCCAAATTCCCAAGGCTTACATTTGATACACTGCACAGAGGTATATCACTTCTTTAAGAAGAAGGGGCTCAAACTTCATGGTGATGGTGGCTAAACTTCCTGACAGGAGGTACTTCTTGTATCATATACCTACATGCATGCATGCATGTGTGTGTGTGTGTGTGTGTGTGTGTGTGTGTGTGTGTGTGTGTGTGTGTGTGTGTCTGTGCATGTGCATAATACAAGAAGATATATCCCATTCATTCTATTTTGTATTGTGTGACTGTGAGTATGGCATTGTTATTGCATAGAGATCAATTTAAAATTTGCAGAAGAATGACTTAACAGAATGATCCACTCACGTTACAGTATGAAAGAAAATACTAAATAGCAATTATCTCGTTTTTTTTTCCAGGAGCCTCCAATGATATACATCATCATTACAATGGGTATGTCTGGCAACCCTTAATATCTACAGCCTTACAAAGGTTGATATTTGTTTACCTTCTCATTTGTACATGCAGAGAAAATGACATTAAAGTTTACTACTGACATGCTAACGTAACACATACACTCTCGAAAACACACATACACACAAACAATACATACACACTCAATATACACATAAACAACTGGAGAGGGCATGTTTACAGATGCATTTTGTTACATATGAGCCAAAAGCTATTTACATGTTTCAAAAACACATCTCCCCCGTCATCCCAATTTCATTTTACGGACGGGTGAAACCTCCCCATGAATTTTAGTTACAAGAGATATGACAAATCTTTTATTCAGTGGGAAACTTTTTCTTACCTTCTGTTCATATGCCGCTGCCAACAAACTCTGAATCTGGAACCCTATGAATTTATCTTTAAACGAAAAATGAGTCTATGGTTTTCCAGTAGATTTTCATGTATCTGTAGACTATACACATTTCAGCCCTGTATAAAAGGTTACAACGTAATTTACCTTCACAGTTCATGTTGACTATATTTCAGGCCTACAGCACCATTATGAACTGTCCATCAGATCAAAAAAGTCGAACTAGATAGGTCTACTAAAAGTGAAAAGAAAATCTCACAAATAAGGCACATGTTCCTTTTTACCTGATATGCTATGAGACTTTCCCTGTGCATGGCCGCCAAATCATCAAAGGTGCCAAACTCCATCTGCTTAACTCCTGTGGCAGCTTGGTGTATTTGACCTGAAAAAGATGTACTCCTCCGAAATTTTGATGGTGTCAACAAAGCATGCTGTTGGTGTTGCTGTATTTGCTGTTGGAGAGTTGGCTTCTTAAACGCACCCAATGGTGCAATAGCATTCAAGTTGGGCACTGATCTGCGCTGATGTTGAGGTGGCAACCCACTCCATGGACACAAAGTTGCCTGACCCTGGTGACTTGTAGGCCAGGTTACAGGTGCCTGATGGGCATTAGTACTCCAATTCTGAAGTGTCTTTGGATTATTCAGCATGAAATTTGCAGGACGCTGAGGGAAATTATGGTGTGCAGTTATGGCTCTTCTTGCAGCTGGTGGTTGTGCACTTGTTAAACCAACATGAGTAATCGGGTATCCGCCTCTTGTATGATTTAGCACTGCGTTTGGTGTTGGTTGAAACTGCTGAAAGCTAACGGTACCATTGACTGACTGATATCCCTGATACCCCGAGTCGTCAGCTGGCGCAGCCCATTTATGCAGGTCTAAGGCAGCAGCAGATGAAAGGGACGTAACAGGTGTTATGCTTACACTGGGAACAGTATGGTCTGCCGTGGACAAGACCAAATGAAGCGGAGACGAATTCAATATGTCACATTTCTTCTCCTCCGCAATATGTCCTGTTACTCCATTCTTCAATGTCTTGCTGACCTCAGGCGGTGGGTGCTCAGTACCGTTAGTCTGTGAAGATTCTGATGATAACGCAATTTGTTTCGTTGAACTGGAACACACAGCAGGTTTCTCGAGAAGCGTGTCATCTTGCATTTTCCACTTTCTCTGCGAATTCTAACAACAGCTATCTCAACGTGGCACTGGTCTAACCGCAGAGGTTGTGCTGTATAAAATAATCATCTATATGAAGTGCAAAGTCCTCCTATCAACTGGAGCACAGTCTTTCGAAAATTTATGCTGCTGCCTCGATCCTCCTCCGCCACGTCTGCTTTTGCTGCTTCACTGAGACAAACTGTACACACTCTCAAACCCAATGCTGTTTGTTTCCAAATCTGGCGACAGCTTACGGGACAAACCATTGGATGAATGGAAATTAGACGCAGAGATAATCATATGTATTCAATATCTAATTTATATTTCAATGTATTGTGTAAGTTTTAAGTTAAATTTATAATCATAAATGTTTGCTGGTTTATATTTGTCGAAATGACAACGACAAAAACGAATAAGGGAATGGTTTAAGCGTACAGAAGTGAAACCGTTTTGCGAATACATGTTCAGGGGCCCATTGCGTTGTGATCCGTGTGGTTCGTCGGCCTAGTTTCGATTTTCGCATGCCAGCTGTGGTGCACTCGCTGAGAACTACTGATAAAGAATATGTGCGCCTGTGTTCTATGTGTTAGAGGTTATGTATCAAACTATACCTCAAATAGTGAGCTAGTTTTTACACTGCTGTTCGAATTTGTGACAACTGGAAATGACTGCATAGTGCCAAGAAGACGTGTAAGTCACGTGCAAGACGGGAAATATGGAGTAAAGGTGGAAGAGTGAAAGGACTGTTCGTTTGTTTGTTTGGTTTGATGTGGGTTGTTTTCAAGGAAGTAATTGAAAAGAATAATGATTAAAGCACATTGTAGGACGTAAGAATGTAACAATGTTAATGATGACGATATTTATAACCTGTGCAATTGATAATTATGGTTAGGGCGTTATGAATCTCACGGTTGCTAATCCTAACACGATTCAACGCGCGTGGCGGAAGCGCACACGCGCACACTCATTCGAGACCATGCATTACAGGCCTATCTATAGTACATATTCATACTCGGACACACGAACACCACTGAAACATAATAACTATGTTTTAGCGCTCATCAAAGATAGACAGCTTACTGCATGACACCGTAGCGCAACTGTGCACACTAAAAACTCGGACGCTGGTGCATGCTCTTGGAGGCCCGCTCGCTTGCTGTGAGTGTGACTATCACCCGTCACCGTTGTTACACAATATGTGATCGACCGGACACCATTGTGGTATCGATCCATTTGGGGAGGTGAGGGAATGGTTGTTAGGGTCGCGGCACCTAGAGAGAGAGAGGAGAGAGAGAGAGAGCTGTCAGACCACACACCCCCCCCCCCTCCCTCACTCTCTATCATGCATCCCTCTCTCTCTCTCTCTCTTGCATCTCTCTCTCTATCATGCATCTCTCTCTCTCTCTCTCTCTCTCTCTCTCTCTCTCTCTCTCTCTCGCTCTCTCTGAAGCAGAACCAATGGACTTAGTAGTGACGGCAGACTGTGACTTGCCTTATCTGCAGCTGAAATGATGCGCAGAACTAAAGCAGGGCAAATCATGTATTGTGTTATGAACAAACTGGTACGATTATTCAGTTACCGTTGACCCACTACACAATAGGCCAGCCCATGTTTGGAGTGGGTGAAGGAACCTAAATGAATGTTATTCTGTTTTTTTCTTTTTGTTTTTGTTTTTTCTTCTTTCTGTTTCTTCTGTTATTTATTTATTTATTTATTTATTTATTGCTTTTGCCAACTTTGTTCAATTCAGTGTTTGTTGTGTGCATTACATTCATTTGTCATCGAAATGAAATGACTTGTTTGAATCTCCTCGCCCCTCCCCTCTTCCGCCTTCAATTCAGTGTTTGTTGTGTGCATTACATTCATTTGTCATCGAAATGAAATGACTTGTTTGAATCTCCTCGCCCCTCCCCTCTTCTCTCTCTCTCTCTCTCTCTCTCTCTCTCTCTCTCTCTCTCTCTCTCTCTCTGTGTGTGTGTGTGTGAGTGTGTGTGTGTGTGTGTGTGTGTGTGTGTGTGTGTGTGTGTGTGTGTGTGTGTGTCAGTTTGGTTTAGTGGTCTGATGCACACGTAGAACAAAGAATTTGTTACCTAACATAGCTGTCCGACTCTCACGTGTACTAGGTCGCATTATTCCATTTCTGAAATTTTTGCATATGCTGTACGCGCGCTAGAGAGAGAGAGAGAGAGAGAGAGAGAGAGAGAGAGAGAGAGAGAGAGAGAGAGAGAGAGAGATTGATATTGTTTGTATGTGAGTGTATGTGTGTGCGTGCGTCCGTACGTTTTTGTGTGCGTGTGTGTTGAGTGTGTGTGTTGGGGGGGGGGGGGGGCACAGTTATGTGTATGTGTGTGTGTGTGTGTGTGTGTGTGTGTGTGTGTGTGTGCGCGAGAGAGAGAGATAAATTTGGTTTTATTTGTTTGTCGGTGAGTGCATATGTGTGTTTGTGCACGCATATGTGTAAGGGAAGGGGAAGTGTGGGTCATGTGTGTGTGTGTGTGTGTGTGTGTGTGTGTGTGTGTGTGTGTGTGTGTGTGTGTGTTTTGAGTGGTGGTGGTCTATGTGTGTGTGTGTGTGTGTGTGTGGTGTGTGGAGAGAGAGAGAGAGAGAGAGAGAGAGAGAGAGAGAGATGTTTTTGATTTTTAGTAAAGGTGTAATTTGTTTATAATTACAATTTCTGATTATATCATTTCACTTAATAAATGTTAAATGTTTCCCTGTTAAGTTTCCTTTATGATTCATATATCATTCAGATGTTACTTGTATTATTTTGTTTTCTCATTAATTTATTATGTTTTTGAAATATAGATTGTATTTTATATCTCTCATATATATGTATATGAGATACTGGGTTCTGGCAGTCAACCCTCAGAATGTCAGTACAACAATATGTTAATCTGACGGTAAATGGTTTCAATCAGTCAGTGTGAATATTGGTAACGTGGTAACCACATTGCTACTGCTCTTATCGTCATGATCTCGTCGTGAAACAGCAGACGGACGACTTTTGGTAATAAGGGAAGGACCAGAAACTCAAAGGCACTGGCAGATACAGCTGACAAATGTTTCAGCTGCATCCGGTCGAAAGAGGGGGTAAAAAAAAAATATATATATATATATATTAAAAGAAAAAAAAATTCATAAGGCTTAAATTTCCTAGCTGAGAGTGTGTCCGATAGCTTGGAAAGATGCCCGATAATTCGGCAGGAAGCACAGGTTCAAATCTCGGCAGCGCTACCATTCCTAGAAGCAGAAGGACATCTGTATAGGAATCATGACGTGGATACGGATGGGTCCCCGAAGGGACCAAAACACTTGTCTGTGGGGTGTAGGAAACGGGGTGGGGCGGGGGGGGGGGGGGGGGGTGCGCTTCCTCTCTGCTGATGAAGGTGAGGGGAGGAGGTCTCAGTTCTCTTCAATATTCACACAGCCGTAGTGGTTTGTGACGATTTGGGATGTGTTGCTCAGCACTTTTTTTTTTTTTTTTTTTCAGAATCAGACCTGAGTTTTGAAAGGTAGTCAAGTGATGGGTGTGGGGTGGGGGGGTGGGGTAATGAAACACACACACACACACACACACACACA
>CM065738.1:32219147-32221647 GCA_033310375.1 Conus canariensis
CCAAAATTGAGTCAGCCATCCTTTGAGAAATGCTTGGTCCATCCAGCGTTTGTGGGATGTAGGGTTCAAACTGTCTCACTTCGTGTTCGGGTCAGCCAGCCACTGTGAAATGTGTGATAAAGTCTCCCCCCCCCCCCCCCCCCTATGAAATGTGTGAATTGTGTCAGCCATCTTATACGAAATGTATGGGTCAGCCAGCCTATGTGTGGGGTTTATGATACAGAAGCGCTTTGGGAGTCACCTTTCTCGCTTCGGAAATGAAAGATGCATTCACGCATGCGGTCTTAAACATAGCAGACACACACGCAGGCAGGCAGGCAGGCAGGCAGGCACGCACGCATCCACAATCTCACACACGAACGCGCTCGCGCACGCACGCATACACGCACGCACGTCAAGCGCACACACACACACACACACACACACACACACACACACACACACACACACACACACATACGCGCGCACACACACACACACACACACACACACACACACACACACACACACACACACACACACACACAGTCAGAGAGAGAGAGAGAGATTTTATTTGACAGTGGACAGTACAACACACACACACGCACACACACACGTGGGCGCGCGCGCGCGCGCTCGCTCGCGCGCGCGCACACACACACACACACACACACACACACACTCTCTCTCTCTCTCTTATGACACACACACGCGCGCGCGTGCGCGCGAACACACTCAGAGATGCACACACACGCACACACACACACACACACACCACCACACACACACACACACACACACACACACACACACACAGATTAGCTCGAACGCACTTGTGAAACAGAGAGAAGAGAGGTGGCGGTGGGAGCGACAGAAGGACATGTTTACCTCTGATGTGACACACGACAGAACAGCAATGGGAGCTCCGGAGAATGGGTTCAGTCTGTCATTTGAATATGGGGCCCGGAATAGCTCAGTGGTAGAGCGCCGGACTCGTGATCTTGGGGTTGCATAGTTCGAATCTCCGCCGGGCCGTTTCGGTACAGGGGGATTTTTTTCCTCGGAGTTAACATTGGTTCTGACTCCATTTCTCATACAGTCCTTCGAATGAGACTATAAACCGAGGTTCCGTGTGTGAACGCACGCATCACATCTTGCACACACGTAAAATCCCATCACCAACTTTCGGAAGAGAAGGCCAGTTTGGCCGTTGGTATGGATGACACGTTACACATAGCATGCACCTTCCCCGAAGTTGGAGTATGGCTGCCTTAATGGCGGGATAAAAAAAACGATCATACACACATAACCCCACTCCCTATACAGGGAATGTCCGCAGGAGTATCAGCCTGCGCACGCAGAAGAAGAAGAAGTCACGTTGAATGTAGGAAGGAAGACAAAATGTTGAATGTAGGAAGGAAGACAAAATGTTGAATGTAGGAAGGAAGACAAAATGTTGAATGTAGGAAGAAAGACAAAATGTTGAATGTAGGAAGGGAGACAGAATGTTGAATGTAGGAAAGGAGACAGAATGTTGAATGTAGGAAGGGAGACAAAATGTTGAATGTAGGAAAGGAGACAGAATGTTGAATGTAGGAAGGGAGACAAAATGTTGAATGTAGGAAGGGAGACAGAATGTTGAATGTAGGAAGGAAGACAGAATGTTGAATGTAGGATGAAAGACAGAATGTTGAATGTAGGAAGGAAGACAGAATGTTGAATGTAGGAAGGGAGACAAAATGTTGAATGTTGAAAGGAAGACAGAAAAGACAGCAAACACTGTCCTCGGTTTCCAGTTTGTGGCCAATGTGACACTGTCCTCGGTTTCCAGTTTGTGGCCAATGTGACACTGTCCTCGGTTTCCAGTTTGTGGCCAATGTGACTTGCCAGAAGAACGGGAAGGAGCGAGTGGTTGGAGGTTGAATTCAGATGACTCTAGTTCTCGTTCAAACGGGAAATTATTACATCTCTCTCTCTCTCTCTCTCTCTCTCTCTCTCTCTCTCTCTCTCTCTCTCTCTCTCTCTCTCTCTCTCTCTCTCATTTGCCAATGAAAATGGATAGACATTTAAAATTTATCGAGACAAGATTTAGATTTGGAATATCGGATATCTTAGTTCATCATTTTTGTTATAGGCAGTATTGTAATTGTGATCTTCTTGTCCATTATGCAAAAAACGCATGTGAAAATGGAGGGAGTTCATTTCGTATTGCAGTGTACTGCCTTGTGTGATCTTAGAGATGAATTCATTCCTCCTAGATATTATAGGCAACCATCTGTGTTCAGACTTGTCTTATTCACGGCTTGCACTAAAGAGGGTGTTGTTTAAAAGTTCGCCTAGTATTCATACAAAGCTTTTCAACTCCGGAGCACAGTGTATTCTTGATTATGTGCTGTTTTCATTTTGTTCAATATGTGAATATTATCATTTTGTTCATGCTTAATCCACCCCTTTTATAAGGGTCGGACAATAATGAAGAATCAGAATCCTATAACTCAAACAAATCGTAAGGGGCACACAC
>CM065738.1:32229147-32231647 GCA_033310375.1 Conus canariensis
AGACGGTCAAGTCTAAAGGGAATGATGCGCATCTGTTCGCTTCCCGGTCCTACTCTCCTCTATGGATCCCACGCTGTGTCGCCCATACTGTGTCGTTGGGAGGTTGAGGATGACCCTAAAAAGAAATAAAAAGAGGAAACAAAGAAAAAAAAAAGGAAAGAAAAAGAAAGGATGAAAGAAAGAAAGAAAGAAAGAAGGAAAAGAAAGAAAGAAAGAAAAAGAAAAGACAGAACCAGAGAAAGAATAAAGAGAAATAAAGAAAGAAAAGAAAAGAAATAAAGAAAGAAAAGAAAGCACCAGAGAAACAAAGGAAGGAAGGAAGGAAGGAAGAAAGAACGGAAGAAAGAAAGAAAGAATGAATGAAAAAGACAGGGAAAGATCGCAAAGGGAGTAAGACTGGAACAATCTACTAGTGTCACCCATAGGCCTACCACTCACTAACCACTGCGCCACACAGCAGTCAGCACAAACTGGAGAGAGAGAGAGAGAGAGAGAGAGAGAGAGAGAGAGAGAGGAGAGAGAGAGAGAGAGAGAGAGAGAGAGGGAGGAAATCTTAGCTTCCAGCGACAGGCGAACTTTATCGCGGAGGAGGAGAAAAGAAATAGACAGGCGTTTAAATGTCTTCCCAAAAGGCTTTCGTGTGTACACGCAACGAATCTAATCGTGTTGTGGGAGAGAGAGAGAGAGGGAAACTAGCCCTGTTTCTCTCGCCGTCGATGTGCAGGAAACGAAAAGCTGGACAGACAAAATGAAATAGTGACTCTTGCGCAAGACTGGTTGTTAGAAACCTGAAGGTTTTCTCGGTCTTCCTCCCCCCCCCCCCAACCCCCCCCCCTCCACCCTCAACCCCTCCGCTCCTCTCCTCTTCCCCCATCTCCTTCCCGCCACCTGAGTGTTTTCTTTCGTAAGGTACGATCATGTGCAAGATGAAGGAGTTGCGCAGAGAACGAAAATGTCTCAGAGAAGGCTATATATGGTACATGGAAACAAATGAAAATGGTACAGAATGCAGACAGATTTCCTTTCGGACTTGTAATCTAAAGAAAAAGAATTGTTCTTGTGGGAGATTAAGTGGGTTCTAAACGGAAACAAGCTAAATCAAATACTTTTCTTTTTTTTTATGTTTGTTTCTCTCCGTCTCTTTTACTTCTGCACATTAATTAGAGAGGCCAAATTTCTGTTCGAGCAACCAAATTTCTGTTCGAGCAGCTAAATTTCTATTCGAGCAGGCACATTTCTGTTCGAGCAACCAAATTTCTGTTCGAGCAGCTAAACTTCTATTCGAGCAGGCAAATTTCTGTTCGAGCAACCAAATTTCTGTTCGAACAGCCGAATTTCTATTCGAGCAGCTCAATTTCTGTTTGAGCAGCCAAATTTCTGTTCGAGCAACCAAATTTCTGTTCGAGCAGTCAAATTCAGGGACACACACAAAGGACAACGAAATTCTCTGGCAGCATTTCAGGACAACTTCCGACCCTCAGAGCGAAGCATCCTTTGAAATTCCAAGCTTAGTGCGGCTCACAGTACCAGAGAGGACGTTCTCTGAGAAGTCACCAACACTGGATGAGGTTAAGATAGTACTTAAGAAAGCCACAACCAAAATTTCGCCCAAACCTCACGGAAAGCCTTATATGTTGTATAAGAAATGTCCCAAAGTCATTGAGTGGCTCCACCGCCTGACTAGACCAGCATAGAGGAACTTAAAGATCAGCGGCCAACGGATGATGGCTGATGAAATGTGTATTCTCAAAGAACAGAACTCGAGTGAGATCGACCTGTTCAGATCAGTATCACTTGTGGGATGCTGAGGGGAAAGATTGTTCCCTGTCACGGCAGCCAGGCTGACTAGAACAGAGTTCTTGAACGTGTCAGTCCAGAGGGAAGGCATCCTGGAAGTGTCCGGCTGTGCAGAACGCACCTCAATGATATAGAGAGAAAATGAAGAGCCAAGGGAGCTAAGCGAGACCTGGACGTGGTGTGGCTCGATCTGGCAAAGGCATCTGGATCACTTCCACACCAGGTGATTCAGCAGGCCCTCAGTGTGCATCATGTCCCAAAGAAGATCGGAGACATGCTGCCGCAGTACTCCCATGGCTTCTCACTGCGGCTGTCCACAAAGAAACACTCGGCAGACTGGAACAATCTGGAATTGCCAAAGCCACGGGCAGTGCCATTTCGACGGTACTGTTTGTGGTGTCGACGGAGGTCATTTTGAAAGCAGCCAAGAGTGATACTGGTTCAGCAGGCATGAGGGCAATGGAACCTGTCCTGGGGTAATGCAGAACAACGCTAATGGTCCGTACAGACACAGTCAAGTGCTGTAGGAGATGGTACATGCGGCCAGCACGGCCAGGGAAAACACCACGCCACTAGGAGTTCCCTCAGCAAAGATGTCCCACAGGGCAGGAGGCCACAAAGCATGGTCTGCAGAGCCGTGACATCGACCACATGTCAGATACATTTACTTGATGGAATGGATGACTGGTGGTGCATAGGAGAT
>CM065738.1:32236647-32239147 GCA_033310375.1 Conus canariensis
TTGTTTGCATCAGCAGAGGAAACTGCGAGTGCAGAAGGAAATGGTCTGTTGTCCTTGTGTGGTTGGTAGAGATGGTCGTTCGTGTGTGTGTGTGTGTGTGTGTGTGTGTGTGTGTGTGTGTGTGTGTGTGTGTGTGTGTGTGTGTTCGTGTGTGTGTGTGTGTGTGTGTGTGTGTTCGTGTGTGTGTGTGTGTGTGTGTGTGCGCGCGCGCGCGCGCGTGTGTGTGTTCGTGTGTGTGCGTGTGTGTGTGTGTGTGTGTGTGTGTGTGTGTGTGTGTGTTTCTAGGAACACGACCTTTCCTCGCTCCTCCCCCCCCCCCACCTCTCTGTGCCTGTCTGCCCCCTCCCTTCCCCCGCCCTCTCTCTCTCTCTCTCTCTCTCTCTCTCAAAAGCCGGTATCCACGAAAAATTGTTGAGATATATAATGAGCATGTATACTTGTATCAAAGTTAGGGGCAGATGTGGGCACAAATTGACTGACTATACTCAATGTACATCCCGGTGTGAAACAAGGGGAGGTGGTGTGTGCAGCCCTGAATTGCATTGTCTTTTCACCAATGAACTGACCTTAGAAAGTAATAGGAACAAAACACATAACGCGCTGTTTACTGGGGATATTTTAGAGCTGTTTATCCCTCTTTTAATGACAGTGAAAAAAATATCAACATAGCATTTATAAAGTGCCTTGCCAAAGGTTCTAGGCGCTGACAATCCACCTCTTTCGTGTGCGCAACGGGCTGCCTACCTGGGTAGTGCTGACTGAAGAGCTGCCTGCCGGCGCTTCATTCAGTCGTTTCCCGTGTCATCCTGTCAATATCGCTCACTCAATTTCCTTACGTCCTTCGTTCTTTCAGTTTCTTAAGTAAGGTGTGTATGTGTAACGTGCCCTCCATGCCAACGGAGGATGTTACTTTAACATCCAAAACAATGGTTGGATTACAAATTCAATTAACTCGTTTATTCCGAGCTTCCAGTTCACTTCAACCAAAAGTAAAAGTCAAGAGGTAATTTTGTTATTGTTGTTGTTGTTGTATTTAGAAAAGGTGGATATTTAGAAATCGGAAGAAGATACGCATCTAATGATTTCTTAATGCCTGTTGTGAATGTAGACAAATGTTTGGGATACGCTTTTCAACTAAACTGAGTTCTGTTATTGGATGCAAAGTTCTTGCCGGCAGAGGAAAGAATGTATCGCTGGGCGTTATGCCCAAGCTGGTTCCAGAAGGTCAGTCAGTTGAACTGTTTATTAAATTGTTTGATGGGGCTCAAGCTATCGCACAGTATTGGGGTCTTTTGGTGTTGCAGTTTACATAGACAATGTTCACGTTTTTGCGTTGAAAAAGTACCGGGATTTAATATGCAAACGCCTGTCGATTCAGAATCAATCAATCTATCTATCTATCTATCTATCTGTCTGTCTATCTATCTATCTATCTATCTATCTATCTATCTATCTATCTATCTATCTATCTATCTATCTATCTATCTACACGTATGTATGCATGTATGTATGTATGTATGTATGTATGTATGTATGTATGTATGTATGTATGTATGCATGTATGTGTGTATGTGTGTATGTATGTATGTATGTATGTATGTATGCATGTATGCATGTATGTGTGTATGTGTGTATGTATGTATGTATGTATGTATGTATGTATGTATGTATGTATGTATGTATGTATGTATGTATGTATGCCGTTCCCTTTTCTTGCTGTTTCTCATACAGAGCAGCTGTATATCCCCAGGCACCCTGTGTCCTCAGGGCCAGCGTTTAGCAATGGCACGCTCACTCTGTACTTCGCCTTCCAGCCAAACCAACATCATCTCATCTAAAGCCATCGGATGTATTGGCTTAGGGACATCTGTTATGTCCTTATCTGTCCAACAGGCATAAACCGAAAACACACTTTTTGATCGAGTAGAGAGAGAGAGAGAGGGAGGGAGGGAGGGAAGGAGGGAGGGGGAGGAGTACGGGCGTCAGGGTGTGTGTGTGTGTGTGGGGGGGGGGGGGGGGGGTGCGTAAGAGAGAGAGAGAGAGATAACCACTGAACTAAATATATCTACAGAGAGAGAGAGAGAGAGAGAGAGAGACGGGGGGGGGGGGGGGGGGGGGTGGAGAGAAAGAAAGAAAGAGAAAGGGGGAGGGGAGTTATTCACTGAATTACATATATTTGCAGAGAGAGAGGGGGGGACGTCACTGAACTAATTATATTTTCAGAGAGAGAGAGAGAGAGAGAGAGATGACCACTGAATTAAATATATCTACTAAGAGAGAGAGAGAGAGAGAGAGAGAGAGAGAGAGAGAGAGAGGAGAGAAAGAAAGAGAGAGAAAGGGGGAAAGGGGGAGGGGAGTTATTCACTGAATTACATATATTTGCAGAGAGAGGGGGGGGGGGGGGGGAGCGTCACTGAACTAATTATATTTTCAGAGAGAGAGAGAGAGAGAGAGAGAATTGTTCACTGAACTACATATACAGAGAGAGAGAGGGGGGGGG
>CM065738.1:32244147-32246647 GCA_033310375.1 Conus canariensis
ACCAACACGCCGCCATGTATACTATACCACAAAAATGATGGATTAGGGGCCAGGAGAGTAGAAAACTACCAACAAGCCGCCATGTATACTATACCACAAAAATGAGTGATTAGGGGCCAGGAGAGTAGAGAACTACCAACACGCCGCCATGTATACTATACCACAAAAATGAGTGATTAGGGGCCAGGAGAGTAGAGAACTACCAACACGCCGCCATGTATACTATACCACAAAAATGAGTGATTAGGGGCCAGGAGAGTAGAGAACTACCAACACGCCGCCACGTATACTATACCACAAAAATGAGTGATTAGGGGCCAGGAGAGTAGAGAACTACCAACACGCCGCCACGTATACTATACCACAAAAATGAGTGATTAGGGGCCAGGAGAGTAGAAAACTACCAACACGCCGCCATGTATACTATACCACAAAAATGATGGATTAGGGGCCAGGAGAGTAGAAAACTACCAACAAGCCGCCATGTATACTATACCACAAAAATGAGTGATTAGGGGCCAGGAGAGTAGAGAACTACCAACACGCCGCCATGTATACTATACCACAAAAATGAGTGATTAGGGGCCAGGAGAGTAGAGAACTACCAACACGCCGCCATGTATACTATACCCTAAAAATGAGTGATTAGGGGCCAAGAGAGTAGAGAACTACCAACACGCCGCCATGTATACCTTACCACAAGAGAATGAAGGATCGGTGGGGTAGGGAGTAAAGATGGGGGTGGGGGTGGGTGACGGGGAGAAGGGTATTGGAGAAGGTGAGGGGAGGGGGGGGGGGGGACTGGGGAAAGGTGTTGGAGACGACTCAATGATGTTTCTTTATCCGCTGCCAACGTTATAACAATTTTGGTAACTTCGTGAAAAACAAACAACAAAACAAAACCAAAAACCAAATGAACAAAGCCGGAAAGCGCTGTCAAGGCAGTTCGGCCGCGGAATCCGGTGACCACTCCCTTCCTCCTATCCCCACCCCCTCCCCTCCCCGGAATTCGCCTTTGGGGCCTACACGGAACTCATGCAAGAGTTTTCTAGGGAAAAATATCATGAAATTAAGAGTCAGACGAGTTTAGCTGTCTACCCCAAAGTTTACTTATGGCGATGGTACCCGGCTTCCAGGCAGTCGGTTCAGATGAGGGATCAAAACCTGAAGTGCTCTCCAGAGCTGCGCAAACGACAGCAGCGCTAGCCAGACTAAGACTCATCTGGAATGACAGAAACAGCACAGTCGGTTCCAAGATCAGACTGATGCGCTCCCTGGTCATTGCCATATTTCTCTAGGCCTGTGAGATATCTGTCTTTGCTATTATACTATGATTCTCGAAAATTGAAAGCAAACACGGGATAAAAAAAAAAAAAAATGGTAATACACACAAAACTCCACTCCCATTGTTGGGTGGATAGGATTAATCCTTGCCTGTCTGTACAGAGAGTGTCCGCAGGAGTATCAGCCTGGGTACGCAGAAAGAAAGAAAGAAAAGAAAAGAAATCAAAGACCGCAAGATGGCTAAAAAAAAAAAAAAAAAAAAAAAAAAAAAAATTTAACAGAGAGAGAGAGACAGAGAGAGAGGAGACAGACAGGGAGGGAAAGGCAGAGGGGAGAGGGCGGGGGAGAGAGATGGGTGGCGTGGAGTGAAGGAACAAAAAAAAAAAAAAAAAAGGGAAAAAAAAAAAAGACGACCTCCGTCTCCCACATCCCACCCGCTCTCCGCTTTGCAGTTGGGTTGTGATCCGTGACGTCATGTTGGAAAATTCCGCTCCTATTCGATATGACGCGTCCCCCCCCCCCCTCCCCCCCCCCCCCCCCCCCCCCCCCCCCCCCCCCCCCCCCCCCCCCTTCACCATTCCCACTCCACTCCACCTTCCCTCATGGGTCCAGCTGCGCACAGGACCACTTTGATCTTCGAATTTTGAACAGTAAACAAGTGGGGTATTTTTTGCTCCCATAAGAAAACCTAACACAGAGTAACTTTTATTCAAGACTGGCACAGCCTTTTAAACTTGAATAAAGTCAGACAAATACATAGACGAACAATCTAATAGTGGGGGAAAAAACAAGCGCAGGCCAACAACTGAACTGTCTTCATAGTAATGACTTGGCAAAGATTTGGACTTAAGGGGGTGGGGGGTGGAGGGGGGGGGGGACAGTTTGAAGATGGAGAAACTGGGAACATGAAATTAAGAAAATATGTTACAGATATGAAAACTCTTCACTAGCTGCATAAGGGAACCATCGCAATCCCTTTTGAAGGCAGATATATTTGTATTGCCTGCTCCGAGGCCTTTCGTCCGCTGAAAATACCCCACTTGTTTACTGTTTATCGTTTACTGTTCCCTGCCTCATTTCATTTCCGACTTCGAATTTTGATTTGAACCGCAGTGACCACCTCTTTTCGGGGTAGCCTATAGTAGATGACTTACTCCATGAGGATAGCAATAATGCAATCACAACAAATGGCATATAATTATGATGAATAATAAGA
>CM065738.1:32249147-32251647 GCA_033310375.1 Conus canariensis
CATGCACGCTCGCACGCACGCACACACACACACACACACACACACACACACACACACACACACACACACACACACACAAAAACACACACACACACACAAAAACACACACACACACACACACACACACACACACACACACACACACACACACACAAAACACACACACACACACACACACACACACACACCACGCACAACACACACACACACACACACACACACACACACACAACACACACACACACACACACACTACCCTTCTTACCCGCCCCCTCCATCCCCGCTCAGGTCACCTTTCCTCATGACCACTTTCCCATGAATGTTTCCATCCCTCAGCTATGGGACCTTAGGGGTGTGGCAGCTCTGGCTTTGTTTCATTCCTGCTTTCAGTAAGTCGTAACCCTTCTCTCTCTCTCTCTCTCTCTCTCTCTCTCTCTCTCTCTCTCTCACACACACACACACACACACACACACACACACACACACACACACACACACACACACACACACACACGCTGCTACTAAAGGATTTTACGTTTATATTTTCTTTTCTTTTTTTTTTTCATTTCGTTCCCGCTTTCTCTATCTCACAACCTCGTCTCCTACCCCCTCCCCCCCCCCCCCCCCCCCCCCTCCCCCTCCCCCCCCCCTTCCCCCTCCCCCTCCTCCTTTTTCTTTTCTTTTCTTTTTTGCATTTTTTCTGTTCTCATTCTCCGTGCCCAATCAGTGGCAATGCATCCACATCCCTCATTCCGGCACCCCGTCCACAGCCACATCGCTCACTCCGGCACCCCGTCCACACCCACATCGTTCACTCCGGCACCCCGTCCACAGCCACATCGTTCACTCCGGCACCCCGTCCTCAGCCACATCGTTCACTCCGGCACCCCGTCCACACCCACATCGCTCACTCTGGCACCCCGTCCACACCCACATCACCACTCCGGCACCCCGTCCACACCCACATCGTTCACTCCGGCACCCCGTCCACACCCACATCGTTCACTCCGGCACCCCGTCCACACCCACATCGTTCACTCCGGCACCCCGTCCACACCCACATCGCTCATTCCGGCACCCCGTCCACACCCACATCGCTCATTCCGGCACCCCGTCCACACCCACATCGCTCATTCCGGCACCCGTCCACACCCACATCGCTCATTCCGGCACCCCGTCCACACCCACATCGCTCATTCCGGCACCCCGTCCACACCCACATCGTTCATTCCGGCACCCCGTCCACACCCACATCATTCATTCCGGCACCCCGTCCACACCCACATCGCTCACCCCGGCACCCCGTCCACACCCACATCGCTCACCCCGGCACCCGTCCACACCCACATCGCTCACCCCGGCACCCCGTCCACAGCCACATCGCTCACCCCGGCACCCCGTCCACACCCACATCGCTCATTCCGGCACCCCGTCCACACCCACATCGCTCATTCCGGCACCCCGTCCACACCCACATCGTTCACTCCGGCACCCCGTCCGCACCCACATCGCTCATTGTGGCACCCCGTCCACACCCACATCGCTCATTCCGGCACCCCGTCCACACCCACATCGTTCATTCCGGCACCCCGTCCACACCCACATCGCTCATTCCGGCACCCCGTCCACACCCACATCGCTCATTCCGGCACCCCGTCCACACCCACATCGTTCACTCCGGCACCCCGTCCACACCCACATCGCTCATTCTGGCACCCCGTCCACACCCACATCGCTCATTCCGACACCCCGTCCACACCCACATCGCTCATTCTGGCACCCCGTCCACACCCACATCCTGATGTGTCCCGCCACAGCCATGGCGCCGGCAGTCCACAGGCGGCAATGTCAAGTCGTCATGAGGCAACCCACCAGAGGAGACACTGCGCTGCTGCCGAGTCACTTCGGTGGTGTTCAGTGGTGCCTGTTCTGATCCAACATACGCCGGACACCCACCTATTAATCCCCCTATTGACGACAATAATTGCTTAGTTGTGGAGCCAGCGTGAGTGATCCCTACCTCCGGAGGACGCTGCCACGTCCATCCGACGACAATCGTCATGATGATGCCGATAGGCCTACCGGTGACCCCGACACAAGCTTCATGGAGAGCACAGACGTGGAGAGGTGATCGAAACTGGCATGATCATGGGTACAGGGTGCGAATGGCCACAGAATTTGAAACCTTGTTCTGCTGATCGATGACTATGATGGTGACAGGGATGATGCTACACAGGTCCATTCTGGTTCTAGACTGCCTGGCAGGGCTGTACCTTACACTTACTTTCATATGAATTCCCGGTGTTAACCAGGCCCGAGAGACACAAACACCTGCAGTGTTGGTCAGGAAATTTGAGCCACACTCTCAGAGACGCGTCCATTAAGTGGATGAAACTGTGTGGTCCCAGTCTTCTCAGTTGAGCCCATAGAGAGAACCCAACTCTGGGTATGAGTCGGTCGGGGCAGACGAATAGCACAAGTAGATGACTCTAATAGGAAT
>CM065738.1:32259147-32264147 GCA_033310375.1 Conus canariensis
ACATTTCAGCAAAGGTTAAGGGAGGAGGGAGAGGGATGCAGAAGGAATGAGGGGGATGGGGGGGGGGGGGGGGGGTTGGACACGTAATTCTGGGAGACTCCTGCTGGCTATTGCTATTCAGCACTGAACTGGCCGTCTCCCAGAATCCTGAAGAATCATAGTGCTCTCTATACCTGACCTGAAGAATCATAGTGCTCTCTATACCTGACCTGAAGAATCGTAGTGCTCTCTATACCTGACCTGAAGAATCATAGTGCTCTCTATACCTGACCTGAAGAATCATAGTGCTCTCTATACCTGACCTGCAGAGTCATAATGCTCTCTATACCTGACCTGCAGAGTCATAATGCTCTCTATACCTGACCTGCAGAGTCATAATGCTCTCTATACCTGACCTGCAGAGTCATAATGCTCTCTATACCTGACCTGCAGAGTCATAATGCTCTATATACCTGACCTGCAGAGTCATAATGCTCTATACACCTGACCTGCAGAGTCATAATGCTCTCCATACCTGTGTCCAGAGGCTCCGGACTTTTCCAGTCAGTTCAGTTTCCCTTTGAGTTTGTCCGGTGTGTTGTTGATAGGGAACAGTGTGTGTGTGTGTGTGTGTGTGTGTGTGTGTGTGTGTGTGTGTGTGTGTGCGTGCGTGCGTGCGTGCGTGCGTGCGTGCATGGCGCGCGCGCGCGCGCGTGTGTGTGTATGTGTGTGTGTGTTAATCAATATGCTTCAAAGATCTGTTCTGAGAATGTTCGACTTGTCTTTAAAACATAAGTTAGTTTGACAGTGAGGTGACTACAAGCGGAAATTGAAACAAATGTTAAAAAGAATTGTACGGTCAATCCGCCAGATAACAAGAGACAAACAAATTACAAGACAAAATACGACGCGTTTTGACCTTTAGGTCTGTATATACTATACCTTCTCGAGTGCGGCGCAAGATAAATGTACTCAACGCCATTCTTACGGCGAACTGGAAAAGATCAGAGACTGCTGGTTCTTCATTTTCATTGTCCTCAATGTTGTTTGTCTTGCCTGAAGAAGACCTAAGAGGTCGAAACGCGTCGTGTTTTGTCTTATGATTTGTTTGTTCCTGTTATCTGGTAGATTTGCTATACAATTTTTTTTTAACTTAAGACATAAGTTCCAGGATGTGGGTAACAATGACTTCTTCAGAACTGATTCTAAGAACACATTAGTCCAATATTTAGGGAGTTTGTCGTTCAACACTCATACTTCTTCTTCTTCCTCTTCTTCTTCTTCTTCTCCTTCTTCTTCCTCGTATCCTCAGACAGGAACCCCAGAAGCAGGGTCTCTAGGGTTGTCTGTCATGTGAGTGGAGATGCGAAGTGCTGCCGTTATGCCCCAAAGCCAGGACCAGCACCTCAGATTTCGGCTTTTTTTTTTTTTTTTTTTCCCATATCAGAGTGAACGCTCTCCTAGACTGGTTGCTGTACTGGGCTGACGAGTCCAGTCTACCCGGCTGTTTGTCCATAGCTGGAGATGGTGGTTTGTTCACTGGGGTGTCCTTACCCAGAGCTAAGAGCTTATAGCGTGGCTCTTGATCGCATGATGCTCCTGTCACTGGATACATGGGGTATTTCAGTGGAGATAACAGTGCTACCTTTTATCCTGCTCCATCCTGCTGGAAACACCGCCATGTTTTTGGGTCCGGGACTGCTTATTCGACCAGGCAAGCCTGACAGTGCCACCTATTATCCTGCCTTATCCTGCTGGGGACATCGCCATTTTGGCGGGGGGGGGGGGGGGGGGGGGGGGGGGGGTCCGGGACTGCTTATTCGACCAGGCAAGCGTGACTGTTAGATCACAGCTAAGCCTCATATCTGGGGGCATCCCTCTATCCGCCACCCGGGGATCCGTCTGTTTCGAGATGGTCGCCCCTGCTTCAGGGACACCTCATACGTCATTGCTCCTTCCACAGAGTGGAGGTAGTCCGAGAGAGGGAGGAGAATTGTCATTGTTCCTCCCGAAGATGGAGTATGGCTGCCTTAATGGCGGGATTAAAAAAAAAAAAAAAAAAAAAAAAAAAAAACGGTCATACACACAAAACTCCACTCCCTTTGTTGGGTAGATGGGATTAATACTTGCCTGTCTATACAGGGAGTGTCCGCAGGAGTATCAGCCTGCGTACGTAGAAGAAGAAGAAGAAGAAGAAAGAAGATATCATGGTTCCATCTGTTGCTATGTCAGGAAAATCAGTTTAGTGGCCCCTCCAGAACAAGGAGTCTGTTCTTTTCAGATGATCTTCACCACCAGTCATGTCACTACAGTAGAGGCACAGCCCAAACACTGAGCTGAAACGAATCCAGTGAGCGCACCTGTTTGGTGGTTTTAACCTCATCTTTTGTTTTTGATAGGTTTCAGAGTACTGCGTTCTTTCCGCGCCGATTGTCTACAGCTAAGAGACTTTGTCCTCAGTTTGAATTCACATTGTTGATATCTCTATCTGGAGTATCATAATACCGTCATCAGCAAACATTTCACACATAACATAATACAATGTAAGGTGTATTGGTTGATCATGAAGAAGGATAGAACAGAAGTTGATAGGTGGTGTCCTGTGTGCTTGCGCGCGTGTGTGTGTGAGAGAGAGAGCAAGCGTGCGTATGCGAGTGCGTGCTTATGTTTATGACTCACGAACGCAGAATTGTGTGTGTGTGTGTGTGTGTGTGTGTGTGTGTGTGTGTGTGTGTGTGTGTGTGTGTGTGTGTGTGTGTGTGCGCTACATATTGATTTGTTACATTTTGTAAAGCGCCCTGTAGTGTACGTTGTTAGGATGGACGCTATAGAAATTGTCCTTATTGTTATTGTTATTGTTATGATGATGATGATGGTGATGATGATGATAATGATGATGATGGAGATGAAGATGAAGTGCCGCTGTAGTGGCATAGAAGATAAGAGAGAGAGAGAGAGAGAGAGAGAGAGAGAGAGAGAGAGAGCAGACAGACAGAGAGAAGAGAGCGATAGAGAGAGACAGAGACAGAGAGAGACACACACACAGACAGATAGACAGAGATACACACACACACACACACACACACACAACACACACACACACACACACACAACACAGGAAGAAAGAGAGACAGAGACAGAGACAGACAGACAGAGACAGACAGACAGAGACAGAGACAGACAGACAGAGACAGACAGACAGAGACAGACAGACAGAGGAGCCTAAAACAGAGCCTTGTGGTACTCAATCCTTGACTACCTTTTCGACAGCATATGCTCTATTGAGCAAGATACGCTGATGTAGAGAGAGAGAGAGAGAGAGAGAGGAGAGAGAGAGAGAGAGAGAGAGAGAGAAGACAGACAGACAGACAGACAGACAGACAGACAGAGAGGACAGACAGACAGACAGACAGAGATGAGAAGAGAGAGGAGCCTAAAACAGAGCCTTGTGGCACCCCATTCTTGACTACCTTTTCGGCAGCGTATGCTGTATCGAGCAAGATACGCCGCATGATGTCTTCCCTGTGAGATAAGCCTGGAAGCACAGTGTCTGCCGCGGACTATTGGTATTAGCATTGATCTCCTCACCAGCTCAATGTCAGGCTTGAACAGGTCAAAAGCTTGAAGGTCACAAGAACATGACACCAGTTAGCGGAGATTGGTTTCCAGCGTAGTGCCAGATGTCTATCAGACGCGTGAGAGGAGGTTTATGGCAGGAATGTCTGGATCGAACAACAGTCTGCCGAGGGTGGATGAGGTGACGGTTTTCTGAGTCACTGTAGACATCCTTGTTAAGGTGTCTTTCTACGGGTTTGAACACATACAGGGAATATTGGGTCTATAGTGTTCTATTGTACGCGTTCTTTTGTTTTAAGAACTGGCAGTATTCATGCTTTTTTTTTTTTCTTCCAGAAAAATAAAAGGCCATCGGGAAAAGCTTTTTTTTTTTTTAAAAGTGCACCACCTGTTGACATGATTTAGATTATCTTCGGCATAGAGCAGATATGGGTCCAGTACATGTAAATGCCCGAACTGAGTTGGTCTGGTTCTGAAGCTGTCTTGTTTTCCCTTGAAGTAACTGGGGTTTTCCGAATAATGGGGGAGAGAGAAAGAGAAGAGTGACAGAGACGGGGGTGGGGTGGGGGTGGGGGTGGGGGTGGGGTTGAATCCGAGCGGGGTGAGGAGAGAAGGAGTAGGAGAGAAAGAGAAACGGGGGGGGGGGGGGGGGGGGGGGGTGGGTGGTGGTGGTGGTGGTGGTAGTGGTGGTACTACGGAAGGAAGAAATTAATGCTTCTTTACCCGCCTGCAAGGGTGTCGTAGTGATTTGTGTGTCGCTATTGATGAAGCACTGCCCCCCCCCCCCCCCACCACATCCTCTTCCCATTCCCCTCCACTCCACTCCTTTCCCATCTCTTCCCCAACTCCCTCTCCACTCTTCCTTCCCCTTCCCCCCCCCCCCCCACCTTCCGAGCCCCACCCCCTTTTCCACCCGTCCCCTCAACCTTCCCTCTCTGACAGCAAGCTGTTCCTGTGCTGATTGTAAATCACGGCTTGTGTAGACAGCAATTCAATTTGGGCAACTGTCCACGCACACTCATAACGGGAAGAGAGAGAGAGAGAGAGAGAGAGAGAGAGAGAGAGAGAGAGGTGGGTGGGAGAAAGATTGACTGACTGTTAAAGGCTGTGGTTATGATCTGTGTGGGGCTATTGATGAAGTAGTCTTTTCTCGTTAATACGTTTACTGTGTGGGCGATGGTAAGCCACGATGTGTGTGTGTGTGTGTGTGTGTGTGTGTGTGTGTGTGTGTGTGTGTGTGTGTGTGTGTGTGTGTGCCTGTGTCTGTTTATGCGCGTGTAGACTATTTGTGCGCATGCATTGTATTGTGTGTGTGTGTGTGTGTGTGTGTGTGTGTGTGTGGTGTGTGTGTTGTGTGTGTGTGTGTGTGTGTGTGTGTGTGTGTGTACGCAGGCACATTTGAATGCACAAACGTATGTACAAAAGACAGTGTGTATGTGTGTATG
>CM065738.1:32269073-32271573 GCA_033310375.1 Conus canariensis
CATCTAGAAATCTTTTTCAGCCGTGGGCAGTAACCTAGAGATCAATTCTTGGATGTGGGTTGGTGATTTAGAGATCTGCCTCTGGGATGTGGTTGCTAATTTAGAAATCTGCTCTGGGATGTGTTGGTGATTTAGAGATCTGCTTCTGGGATTGGTTGGTAAGTTAGAGATCGGCTTCTGGGATGTGGTTGGTCATTAGAAATCTGCTTCTGGGATGTGGTCGGTCATTTAGAGATCTGCTCCTGGGATGTGGTTGGTCATATAGAGATCTGCTTCTGGGATGTGGTTGGTAATTTAGAGTTTCTGCCTCTGGGATTGGTTGGTAATTTAGAGTTCTGCCTCTGGGATGTGTTGGTCATTTAGAGATCTGCTTCTGGGATGTGGTTGGAATTAGAGTTCTGCCTCTGGGATGTGGTTTGGTAATTTACGAATCTGCTTCGAGGCTGTGGATGAAAACCTGGAGATCTGTTTTTGCCATCCCCATATAAACTTCAGTTTGCGAATAACATTATTGTTCTAAACAGCCTATGGACAATCGCACGTTCATTATTACAATCTTCCCGTAACAGGTCGAGAGGTAGACCATTGACGCCTACAAGGTCACTCTCACTGAGAAGTCTTTAGGAATGATAATGGCCGGCCTGCTAGATCACATGTCACTGAAGCCTTCAAGCCTTACACATTATAGTCAGCTGGGGCTGCAAGAAGGAACGGTTCTATGCCGGCTGCACACCGGCCATTCGTATTTTACTCATTCTACCTTTTAAAGAGTGAAGAAGCTCCGTGTGTATTCCATGTCATGTGCCACTCACAATGAAACATGTTCTTTTAGAGTGTTGGACTTGCATGATGTGAGACACAAACATTTTACAGCAGACTCCATGAAAACCTTGTTCAGAGATGTTCCGCCTGACGCGATCTTTGAATTCTTGAAAGAGATTAACATTTTTCATCGGATCTGAGATTTTACAGTGGAAAGATTTTTTAACAAAATTTCGGTTGTGTTTTTAGAAGATGTATTTTAAAGAGTTGTGTGACTGAATGACTTGTGAGTTGACTTCAACGTGGTGACAGCCCTGATATGACCCTTTGCGGTCGGCTGGGCTATAAGCAACATTACCTTACTAGCTGGGGCTGAGGCAATGATCTACCAACCATACAGAACTGTCTGTGGATTGTGGGCTTGAGGGGCAATGGTTATACTGGAGATGGCACGAAGACTGACAAACGAAAGGAGAGTGACCCCAAATGTTGAACGAAGACAAAACGCTGGCAATCCATACCTCAAACAATTCTGACAGTTTTCGTAAACAGAGAAGATGTGAACATTACAGACAATTAGGTTCTCTTTGGCTGGCTATGTCCAGACATGTTCAAACCCAGACTGAGAAAAAAAAAATACCAAAAAGATCCTTACCACAAAAAAACAACAACAACAAAAAAAACTTTCAAAAATCTAAACAAATCTTAAATAAATGTTATTAAGATTTGTTTAGAATTCCGCCTGCAGTCCTCTCGCTTTGCAACTAGATCTTTCAAAAATCGTTAAAAAACAAAACGACATAAGCACATACTCCAGACAGTCTCGCTACTTAGTCTACAGAGTTCAACAGAAAGCCTGGCATGCAGTGCATCCTAAAAGAGAACATGGTAGAAGAGAGAGGCGAAGGAGCTGTAAAAAAAAAAAAAAAAAAAAAAAAAAAACTTTCTAAAACAAAGCCTAATGGGCCACGAAGGGAAGCGGGTGGGGGTCGGGGGTGGGAAGGTGGGGGGGGGGTAGGGGCTAAGCCAAAACACACACACACACACACACACACACACACACACACACACACACACCACACACACACACCACACACACACACACACCACACACACACACACAAAAGCAGACCATAGCAGAGAAAAGCTTTAAAAACTTGAAAAGACATCGTGAAAGAGAGTGGAGGAAAAAAAAAAAAAGTAGAGCGGAGGAATGGGGTGGGGATTTTTGGCACAGACGCTCTGGAAACAGGGAGGTACAACGGTACTCACAGAACCCTCAGTATTCCCAGGGGGGGGGGGGGGGGGGGGGGGGGGGGGGGGGGGGGGGGGGGGGGGGGGGGGGGGGGGGTGCCAGTGCATTAGTCGCCTTACAGACTAGTGGCGTTGTAGCAGCAGCCCTGAGATGGGAGGGTGGGGGGGGGGGGAGTGAGAGTGGGGGAGATGATGATAGGTGGACGTGTGAGAGGAAACATGAGCAGGCCGGGGCCAGCCTGTCTCTTGTCCAAAACGGGTTCTGTGGTCGTGATGGTTGCGCCACTGTATCAGCCCTGTCAACCAGGTCCCCGGGCAGGTGGGGTTTAAAAAAAAAATTAAAAAAAAAAAGGGGGGGGGGGGGGGCAAGCGGATAACCCGCTGGCGTGGGAAACCGGAGAACATGGGTCCTGTCCTTTGAGTCTTACATGTGACAAGGGGGAGGGGAGGGGAGGGGAGGGGGAGGGAGAAGGAGGAGGAAGGG
>CM065738.1:32274073-32281573 GCA_033310375.1 Conus canariensis
CAAATGAAAGTAATACTAAACTACAACACAAATAGCAATCCAAAAATAACGCAAAGAACTTTTTCAGAATGACACCCCGCCAACTTAGTAAATACATGAAAATAACGGAAAGAGAATGACGTCAATACAAGGTGGAAAGGTGAAGAGGATGAAGACGTAAGAGACGGGGGAGGGAGGAGGGAGGAAGGGAGGAATATACACATTAACATTCATTTACATTTATACACACAATGCTGTTCTGGAATCCACATCCATAATTCAGAGAGTGAGAGAGAGAGAGGGGGGAGGGGAATTAGAGAGAGAGGGGGGCAAGGGAGGGAGGGAGAGAGAGAGAGAGAGAGAGAGAGAGAGAGTATGTTTGGCTGTGTGAAACAAACACAGACAGACAAATAAACGAACAAACAAACACAAAAGCGAATAACGTTATTAGCAATCAACACTGTTCAGAAGATTTCGCATAAAATATGAGAAGCAAAGTATTTTGTACAAGTTTTGACGGGTAATTACTCTAAACGAAGACTGTTACTTATTCCACAAACAGCCACGAGGTTATATAAGCCTAGATTTAAAAAGATAAATCCTTGGTTGGCTGCTTTAATCTTAAATAAATGTTAGCCAACCGCCAAAAAAAAAAAAAAAAGACAACAACAAAAAAACCGTGGACAAACGAATCACAAGACAAAACACGACGCGTTTCGACCTCTTAGGTCTTCTTCAGACTTGATACAAAACAATTAGGACAACGAAAATGAATGAGCAATCACTTATCTTCAATCACTTCAGCGCAAGATTATTGATTATCTCCCTTCTGACAGCCTCGTTTTCATTCAACGCCTATCTTGCGCTGAAGTGACTGAAGATAAGTAATAGGATCATATGCGTGACACTATGCGGTTTGCTGAATTCTGTAAACTTTCAGCTGGTTGGCAATATAAAACACACAGGATCATATGCGTGACACTATGCGGTTTGCTGAATTCTGTAAACTTTCAGCTGGTTGGCAATATAAAACACATAGGATCATATGCGTGACACTATGCGGTTTGCTGAATTCTGTAAACTTTCAGCTGGTTGGCAATATAAAACACACAGGATCATATGCGTGACACTATGCGGTTTGCTGAATTCTGTAAACTCTCAGCCAATTGGTAATATAAAACACATAGGATCACAAACGTGACACTATGCGGTTTGCTGAATTCAACAAACTCTCAGCCAGTTGGAAACCCAGAACAGTGAACTGCGCCTGTTTGTGGTGCTGAGTCCGCCCGATCTATCCCTGACGCCATTGAAATGGGCAAGAAAATGAGAGTGCGATTGGTGGGTCATTCATTCCCCAACACCTGTTGCCTGCCAACTCATCAACCACCAAGTGTGTATGTTGGGAAACGGGGACAAAACCCAGCAGTGTTTATGTCGCTCTGTCAGCCTGAACCATATTTCTGTGGTGCGTCAGCTGATGAGAAGGTTAGAGGGATGGGTTGTTTTGTCATTCCTTCTCTCACACCAAAGTGTGATCAGAGCGTTGAGCTAATGCACGGGTCAGACATCTGCAAAGTCCATACTAGTCTTGGGACTCTTTTCTTAAATTCTCTCATCTTCGTCATTAATTCATTCTCTTTAAATCATGCCAAGTTTGGTTTCAAAACTTAACAGGTGTGATGTAGCGTATATGGACTAGTCCGCACCTCCATGATGAAACTGAAACTGACATTGAAACTGATCTCTCACACCGGGTGTCAGCGTGGGTACTGAGTGTGGTGGTGTTATGACAAACGAACGTAACACAGTGAACTATGCCTGTAGAGGTATTCTGTCTGGGTATTCTTTCTTTCTTTCTGCGTACGCAGGCTGATACTCCAGTAGACAGGCAAGGATTAATATCACCTACCCAACAAAGGGAGTGCAGTTTTGTGTGTATGACCGTTTTTCCATCCCGCCATTAAGGCAGCCATACTCCATCTTCGGGGAATGTGCATGCTATGTGTAACGTGTCATCCATACCAAAGGCCAAACTGACCATCTCTTCCGAAAGTTGGTGATGGGATTTTACGTGTGTGCAAGATGTTGTGCGTGCGTTCACACACGGGACCTCGGTTTATAGTCTCATTCGAAGGACTGTATGGGATATGGAGTCAGAACCAATGTTAACTCCGAGGGAAAAATCCCTCTGTACCGAAACAGCCCGGCGGAGATTCGAACCCGCAACCCCAGGTTATGACCTGTATAAGACATGTCAAAATGGGTCCGAAATTGAGAGAGTGGTGCTCGTGCCATCTTGTACAGGCTGTGTAAGCCGCCATTAACGAAAGAGACTGGTTCTCTGGAAAAAAGCATGATATGCAGCTAACTTGCTGGTTGTGTTGTTGAGCCGGTCCAGTCTTTAGTTAAAAGCATGATATGCAGCTAACTTGCTGGTTGTGTTGTTGAGCCGGTCCAGTCTTTAGTTAAAAGCATGATATGCAGCTAACTTGCTGGTTGTGTTGCTGAGCCGGTCCAGTCTTTAGTTAAAAGCATGATATGCAGCTAACTTGCTGGTTGTGTTGCTGAGCCGGTCCAGTCTTTAGTTAAAAGCATGATATGCAGCTAACTTGCTGGTTGTGTTGTTGAGCCGGTCCAGTCTTTAGTTTAAAAGCATGATATGCAGCTAACTTGCTGGTTGTGTTGCTGAGCCGGTCCAGTCTTTAGTTAAAAGCATGATATGCAGCTAACTTGCTGGTTGTGTTGTTGAGCCGGTCCAGTCTTTAGTTAAAAGCATGATATGCAGCTAACTTGCTGATTGTGTTGTTGAGCCGGTCCAGTCTTTAGTTAAAAGCATGATATGCAGCTAACTTGCTGGTTGTGTTGTTGAGCCGGTCCAGTCTTTAGTTAAAAGCATGATATGCAGCTAACTTGCTGGTTGTGTTGTTGAGCCGGTCCAGTCTTTAGTTAAAAGCATGATATGCAGCTAACTTGCTGGTTGTGTTGCTGAGCCTGTCCAGTCTTTAGTTAAAAGCATGATATGCAGCTAACTTGCTGGTTGTGTTGCAGTCTTTAGTTAAAAGCATGATATGCAGCTAACTTGCTGGTTGTGTTGTTGAGCCGGTCCAGTCTTTAGTTAAAAGCATGATATGCAGCTAACTTGCTGGTTGTGTTGTTGAGCCGGTCCAGTCTTTAGTTAAAAGCATGATATGCAGCTAACTTGCTGGTTGTGTTGCTGAGCCGGTCCAGTCTTTAGTTAAAAGCATGATATGCAGCTAACTTGCTGGTTGTGTTGTTGAGCCGGTCCAGTCTTTAGTTAAAAGCATGATATGCAGCTAACTTGCTGGTTGTGTTGTTGAGCCGGTCCAGTCTTTAGTTAAAAGCATGATATGCAGTTAACTTGCTGTTTTTTTTTTTCTTCCAAACATTTCTTTATTGTACAGATGTGTACAAAAACAACTTATTGAACTGAAGCAACAACAAACAAATGCTTAAAAAGTGCTCAGTGACGGAAAATTTAACAACAACAAAAACAACACACACACACATCGGCGCGCGGATTGCATAATCAACATTGACACGTAAGAGAGAAAGAAAAATGCTGAATATCATAATTATGGGAAAATGTGTAGAAATCTTACTTGAAATTAAAAGACAGGAAAGAAGATAGAACAGATCAGTAGAATCTAACAGCGATGCAAACAGGCAACTACACAACAAATACCATGATTCCCAATGCACCGAACTTACACAATTGAAGAGAAGAGTAGAGAGAGAGAGAGAGAGAGAGAGAGAGAGAGAGAGAGAGAGAGAGAGAGAGAGAGAGAGATGCGTCCGTCTCCCAAAATACCAAAGAGCCCAACTTGCTGGTTGTGTTGTGTGTTGTTGTGCTGGTTTAGTCTTTAGTTTCAAAGCATGATATGCAGCTAACTTGCTGGTTAGGTTTTTCTGCCTGTCCAGTTGATCTTGTTGATATTCAAAAGGGTCAGGGAAAGAAGAGGCTTCAATGTCAGTAGAGCGGCCAGTGATTGAAAGCCTGAATCCCACCAAGACCCGCCATACTTCTTCCTCTTGTCGCTACCCATCTTAACGCGATGTCGTTCTGGTGATGTCGGTGTGGTGGATCCCTCGGCCCACATCATCCTTAGAAGGTGATCTCCCTTTGCCATATCACCATTGGCGGTGGTGGATTTTAAATGAGAGAGAGAGAGAGAGAGAGAGAGAGAGGAGAGAGAGAGAGAGAGAGAGACCGACAGACAGAGACTGAAAGAGAGAGACAGAGACAGAGAGACTGAGAGAGCTTCAACGCTCGATCATTCCCGTCCGCTGGGTGTTGATGAACACTCGCCTCCGAGCGAATGTGATCGCTACGATGGAAGAATGACAACGCAGTTAACTCCGTTACATGCTGCTTACACAGTCGGTTCGACCACATCTCGACCCCCCCACCCCCCACCCCCCACCCCCATTACCACCCCTCCTCCCCTCCACCCCTCCACCCCTCGCTCTCTCCCACTCCCTTCGTTCCCCCTCCCGCCCCTCCCCCCCTCCCCGCCCCTCTCACAGCCTCTCACAGAACAGCTGTGGCTCAACCAGTAGCCATAAACACGGCAGGGGGAGAGGGAGGGGGTGGGGGTGGGGGGTGGAGGCGGGGGGGGGGTGAGGGGACGGGAGGCGGGGGGGGGGGGAAAGAAGAATCGAAGGGAGGGGGGGGGGGGTGTCACCAACTGGACCGTCAGTTGGTAGCGATGGGTGGTTAGTTGGTGACAGGTCAGCCCACGCACATTCTCTTTTATAATGTTCACGCCTAACCGAGCCTGCAGCTGTTGTTTCGTTGGTCCACCTGATGGGTATTGGTAGTGGTGGAGGTGGTGGTGGTGGTGGTGGTTGGTGGTGATGTTGACGGGGGTGATGATGATGATGGTGTGGTGGTGGGTGGGTGGTGGTTTGGTGGTGGTGGTGGGTGGTGGTGGTTGGTGGTATGGGGTTGTGGTGGGGATGGTTTGGGGGGGTGGTGGTGGCGGTGATGATGACGGGGTGATGATGGTGGTTGGTGGTGTGTGGTTGGTGGTTGGTGGGTGGGTGGGGGGCGGTGATGATGACAGGGGGTGATGATGTGTGTGGTGGGGTGGGTGGTAGTGATGGTTGGTGGTGGTGGTGGTGAGGATGGTGGTTTGGTGGTGGCGGTGATGATGACAGGGGTGATGATGATGGTGGTGGTGGTGGTGGTGGTGGTGGTGATGGTGATGGTTGGTGGTGGTGGTGGTGGTGATGGTTGGTGGTGGTGGTGAGGATGGTGGTGGTGGTGGCGGTGATGATGACAGGGTGATGATGATGATGGTGGTGGTGGTGGTGGTGGTGGTGATGGTTGGTGGTGGTGTGGTGGTGATGGTTGGTGGTGGTGTGAGGATGGTGGTGGTGGTGGCGGTGATGATGACAGGGTGATGATGATGGTGGTGGTGGTGGTGGTGATGGTTGGTGGTGGTGGTGAGGATGGTGCTGGTGGTGGCGGTGATGATGACAGGGGTGATGATGATGGTGGTGGTTGGTGTGTGTGTGGTGGTGGTGGTGGATGGTTGGTGGTGCGGTGATGATGAGGGTGTGATGATGGTTGGTGGTGGTGGTGGTGGTGATGGTTGGTGGTGGTGGTGATGGATTGTTGGTGGATGGTGGTGTGGCGGTGATGAGGCAGGGGTGATGATGATGATGGTGGTGGTGGTGGTGGTGGTGATGGTTGGTTGTGGTGGTGAGGATGGTGCTGGTGGTGGCGGTGATGATGACAGGGGTGATGATGATGTGGTGTGGTGGTGGTGGTGGGTGGTGGTGGTGATAATGACGGGGGTGATGATGGTGATGATGATGATGATGATGATGATGATGATGGTGGTGGTGGTGGTGGTGGTTGGTGGTGGTAGCGGTGATGATGATGACGGGGTGATGATGATGATGGTGATGATGATGATGATGATGATGATGATGATGATGGAGGTGGGGGTGGTGGTGGTGGTTGGTGGTGGTAGCGGTGATGATGATGACGGGGGTGATGAGATGATGATGATGATGGTGATGATGATGATGATGATGATGATGATTGGTGTGTGGTGGTGGTGGTGGTGTTAGGTGAGGTGGGGTGCGGGATGGTATGGCAGAGGTGATGATGATGATGATGATGATGATGATGATGATGATGTGTGTGTGTGTTGTGTTGTGTGTGTTTGCGTGCGTGCGTGCGTGCGTGCGTGCATGCGTGTGTGTGTATGTTGTGTGTGTGTGTGTGTGTGTGTGTGCGTGCGTGCGTGCGTGCGTGCGTGCGTGTGTGTGTGTGTTGTGTGTTGTGTTGTGTGTGGTGTGTTTGCGCGCGCGTGCGCGTGCACACACAACCACAGCTAGCTGTGCCCTGAATACCTGATGCTCCTTGTTTCAGAATCCAGGGCCACACCGCTGTGTGTTTGGTTCTCTCTCTCACTGTCTCTCTATTTCTCTCTCTCTCTCTCTCTTTCTCTCTCTCTCTCTCTCTCTCTGTCTCTGTCTGTCTGTCTCTAGTACTTCTCTCTATCCCTGTTTCTGTCTCTCTGTCTCTCTCTCTCTGTCTGTCTGTCTTACTCTCGCTGTCTCTATCTCTTTCTCTCTCTGTCTGTCCTCTGCCTATCTGTCTGTCTGTCTGTCTCTGTCTCTCTGTCTGACCATCTGTCTCTGTCTGTCTGTGTGTCTGTCTCTCCCCCCCCTCCTCTGTCTTTCTCTGTCTATCTGTCTGTTTGTCTGTTTCTCTGTCTCTGTCTATTTGTCTGTCTGTCTGTCTGTCTGTCTATCTCTCTGTCTCTCTGTCATTGTCTCTGTCTCTCTCTCTCTGTCTTTCTCTCTGTCTGTGTCTCTCTCTGTCTCTCTGTCTTTTTGTCTGTCTGTCTGTCTGTCTGTCTGTCTCTTCTCTCTCTCTCTCTCTCTCTCTCTCTCTCTCTCCTCTCTCTCCTCTCTCTCTCTCTCTGGCACTGACCATTGTGTTTGACAAACTTCGGATATCGGATCTCCCTCAACCTACAATCTTCCCAGCGCACACACCGGTAACTCATACCCCCCCCCCCCCCCCCCCCGCCCTCGCCTTCCCTCCACTCAGACATACCCTTCCCCTCACTGCCCACTTTTCTTTTTACCTCTCCCACATGTAGGCTCCAGTTCGTCATTTCTATAGCCCCCCCACCCCCACCCCCTCCCGCCACTTCTCTCCTACTCTTCTTCCTCCCCCTGCCTCCTCTCCCCCCCCCCCTTCCGTCCCCCTCTTCACTGCCCACTCACTCACATTGTGTTTGACATTTAGATCCCGTGGCCTGTAATTTTACATATGTGCTTCATTTTACACTCCGGGCGATCAGTTTACGATATTCTGAGCATGAGAGCTCCGAGTAATGATTGTCATTATTGTTATTTCCATAATGATGACAAAGATGGTGGTGGTGGTAGTGGTGGTGGTGGTGGTGTCGTGGTGGTGGTGGGTGATAATGATGATGACGATGATGATGATGATGATGATGATGATGATGATGA
>CM065738.1:32291573-32301573 GCA_033310375.1 Conus canariensis
ACACTCTGCTGTTAAATATCCACATTTCTACCCTCTGCTGTTAAATATCCACATTTCTGCACTCTATTGTTGAATATCCCACATTTCTGCACTCTATTGTTAAATATCCCACATTTCTACACTCTATTGTTGAATATCCCGCATTTCCATACTCTGCTGTTAAACACCCCACATTTCTACACTCTGCTGTGAAAATTCCCACATTGCTGCATTCCGCTGTTAAATATCCCACAACCCTGCATTCTGCTGTTAGATATCCCACAACCCTGCATTCTGCTGTAAAATATCCCACATTTCTACGCTCTACTGTTTAAATTTTTATATATCCCACATTTCTTCACTCTGCTGTTAAATATCCCACATTTGTGCACTCTGCTGTTAAATATCCCACATTTGTGCACGCTGCTGTTAAATATCCCACATTTCTGCACTCCGCTGTTAAATATCCCACATTTCTGTACTCTGCTGTTAAATATCCCACATTTCTGTACTCTGCTGTTAAATATCCCACATGTCTGTACTCTGCTGTGAAATATCCCACATTTCTGTACTCTGCTGTTAAATATCCCACATTTCTGTACTCTGCTGTTAAATATCCCACATTTCTGCACTGTGCTGTTAAATATCCCACATTTTCTGTGCTCTACTGTTACACAGGATGAATGTTTCATGTAAGAAGGAATTTGTATTGATATGGTCTCTGTTAGACAGTATGACTTAACCATGGTGTGTGTGTGTGTGTGTGTGTGTGTGTGTGTGTGTGTGTGTGTGTGTGTGTGTGTGTGTGCTGTGGTGCGTGCGTGCGTGCGCGCGCGGGCGTGGCGTGCGTGCGGGCGGCGGCGCGGGGCGGTGCGGTGGGCGTGTGTGTGGTGTGTGGTGTGTGTGTGTGTTTAACTAAAAATGAACGAACAAAGAAACAGATAACAACCATAACAAAAAGGGATACGGGACTGAGGGGAAAGGGGGGCTGCTCGCGCCGTTGGTTGATATACTGAGTCCGCCTACAGAATTGAAGTTCGAATCACGCCAGCGACCATCATCAAACTTGCCATGTCTCTGTCTCTCTTCATGTGTTGTCGTTCTTGTGGTGTGTGTGTGTGTGTGTGTGTGTGTGTGTGTGTGTGTGTGTGTGTGTGTGTGTGTGTGTTGTGTGTGTGTGTGTGCGTGCGTGCGTGCGTGCGGTCGTGTGCGTGTGTGCGTGCGTGCGTGGTGTGTGTGTGTGTGTGTGTGTGTGTGTGTGTGTGTGTGTGTGTGTGGTGCGTGCGTGCGTGCGCAAGCGCGCATGTATGTGTGTTGTGTGTGTGTGTGTGTGTGTGTGTGTGTGTGTGTGTGTGTGTGTGTAGTGTGGTGTTATAGTCCCCTTTCCCCTGATTTCCTGGCCGCCTGCCACATCAGGTAACTGGCTGCGAATGATGAACCTGAAGACAAAGATACACCCGAAACTGCAGGTGGGACCCAGAGAGGCACTGTCCTCAACTACCCATCAAAGCAACCCGGGAGCAATCCGGCACCACCCTTGGAAACCTGCGCTGTGTTCACACACATACGGTGCGGGCACGCACAAAGCATTCTATTACGACGTCAAGGGACATAGCTGCTCCTTGGCGGACGCCATTGTATCATGGCTACTGGACGATGAGACACGACAGAACCTCCACGGGAGCGTTCCCATGGGTGAACCAGCCCATAGTTCATGATTGCAGAGCCCACCGGCGAAAACGCCACCCGTCAAGCAACAGCCGTGTGCATCCCGCAGCCTCACTCGTTGCTGTTCTAACCTTAAAGAGACATGAATTGACTGTCAATGACCACCACTGCCCACGATGGCAACAGGTTGAGTTTCTATCGAACTTTCAGTGAGTTGCATTTTCTCCTCCAAGCGAGTATGTCATTGTATATGGACAGGCACTTGAAGTATATCCTGAAAAATAATACGAATCGACGTTTACTTTTTGTTTGTTTGTTTGGTTTTATTTATTTATTCATTTATTTTTTTGCTTCAGCATTATTGTTTAAAGAAAATCAAAATCTAAAATCTGGTGTACCCATTGTGTCGACAGTCAAGAGAAGAGGAGGAACGATCAGAATTAGAAGAGGTTAAAAGACGATTCATTTCACAGGTACTGAATACAACATCTTGTGTATTTAGAACCATCTTGTTAATGTCATCTGTAAATGAACATATTGTTACACAATATACTATTTCACTGTGAAAGCTTTCAAAGGCGAAGTGTGTATCTAATACAACTAATACCAGTCGTTTGAGACTGAGACTTTGTCATGTTTTGTGTGTATCTCCATGTTGAGGGGGTGAAGGCCTATCAGAATTACTGCACCTGAATCTGAACATGAATCTCTCTTCCTCTCTCTGTCTCTCTCTCCCTCTCCCCTCTCTCTCTCCTCCCTCCCTCCGCCCCCCCCCTCTCTCTCTCTCTCTCCCTCCTCTCTCTCTCCCTCTCTCTCGTTTAGTGAAAACAAATAACACAGAAGACGATACCAGGTGTTCAAAAACGAAAACGTACACTTACTGAAATGGTACACACACAAACACACGCACGCACACACGCACGCACGCACGTACCCACCCACCCACTCATCTACACACACACACACACACACACACACACACACACACACACACACACACACACACACACACACACACACACTACAGCTATTGTCACTTGAAACACCGCCATTTCCCGCAGTATTGATTTTGCTCTCCGTCTCAGCGAAATTGGTCTTGCTCAATGAGACGAGAAAATAATCATCCAGAGAAAATCCATCCCTGGAGGGCCGTGACTAGAAGGCGGAAGTGACGTCGTGTGGCCTTCTCTAGGCAAGACTCCAGGAGACAGCAGTGTCCCTGGGCGGGGGTCCACATACATTGGAGGGACGTTTGGAAGAGGTGGCGCTGGGCTGCGGCGTGGTGTCTTATGCTGCGTGATATTTGGTGAGACTGTCTTGTAGTTGGTTCCAACATGAGGTGACTGCAGGTGGATGTTGAAACCAACTTAAAAGAAGGTTTAGTGTTCCACCCAACCAAAGAGAGAAACACATTACAAGACAAAACACGACGCGTTTCGTCCTCTTTGGTCTTGTTCAAGCAAGACCTACAACATTGAAGACAACGACGGCGAAGAACGAACAGTGGCTTCTCTCCCCAAATTATTTAATTCCACGTCCGTTTTGCGCCAAGTTTGAGGGGATAAAGTGAGGTAAGGTAAGGTAAGGTAATGTTGCTTATAGCCCAGCCGACCGCAAAGGGCCATATCAGGGCTGTCACCACGTTAAAATCAACTCACAAGTCATAAAAAAAAAACCAAAAAAAACCACAACTTTCACACATCTCTTTAAAACACATCTTCTAAAAAACGCACCTGAAACTTTGTTAAAAATCTTTCTTCCGTAAAATCTTAAATCAGATGAAAAATGTTAAGAAACTCAAAGATCACGTCAGGTGGGACATCTCTGAACAAGGTTTTCATGGACTCTGCTGTAAAGTGTTGTATGGTCCTTTGCGGTCGGCTGGGCTATAATCAGCATTACCTTGCGTTAAACATAAACTGGTCACATGTCAATTTCGTGATGAATTCCAAGAGTCATTATGTATGAAACAAAACGAAAGTGATATACTACTGAAAGAGAAAGGGGGGTGGGGGGGGGGGGGGGGGGGACGGAGTAGGGAGGCAGCGGAGTCAGTTGGGTGGCTGGGCTAAAAAAGATAGGAGCGTGACCTGAGATGACAAAGGAATATTGGTTCCACCACTGAAGGAAACAATCTGACGGTAAAAGGAGATGTGACGGTGCCAGAGTTCACACAGCTCCATTGATCAGTTCCCGCAGGTGCACCTGGAAATAGGCTTCAGCACCTGTCGTCTGCGTGCACAGCACTGCAGTAGGATTTGACAGTTAAGTTCCTCCAGTCCCCCCCCCCCCCCCCCCCCCCCCCCCCCCAGTCTCTTGCTCCACGCTCCTACCGTCAACCTGTCTTACACAGTCTTCATGTGTCGTTTGAGAGGCAGAATAGTGTCAAAGTGAGGTAACTGCAGTTTGAGAAGATAAACGATCGCTCGTTCTTCTTTTTCGTTGTCCTCAATGTTTTTTGCCTTTTTTTTTTATCTTGTCTGAAGAAGACCTAAGAGGTCGAAACGCGTCATGTTTTGACTTGTAATTTGTTTGTGCCTGTGGTCTGGCGGACTCACTGATAATTCTTTGTAATAGAAGGTTGCGGTCAAGGGAAAGAATGATATACTGTGGCAGAAATCAACATGCAGCCACTCACAATGTCATCATTCTATGATTCTCGATTGTTTTCTTGGATAATTTCAATGTGACTCAAAGCATGCACAATGTTCGACCATGAATATTCCAACAGTTTCTCTATAGTGAGCTGAGTGGCAAACCACAGCCAGCTAAGCGAGGAGACTGTGAAGAGGGGCCCGGTGGACGAGATCTGTACCAGGATCACCCATACTCCTCTATAGCAGGATCACCCATACACATATATACCACGATCATCCATGCACATTTATACTAGGATCACCCACACACATCTATACCAGGATCACTCATACACATCTATACCAGGATCACTCATACACACACACACACACACACACACACACACACACACACACACACACACACACACACACATATATATATATATATATATATATATATCACGATCACCCATACATATCTTTACCAGAATCACACACCACACACAACACAACACACCACACACACACACACAATATATATATATATATTATTTTATATATATATACTCATCTATAGCAGGATCACCCATACACATATATACCACGATTACCCATACACATACATACCAGGATCACCCATACACATCGAAACCAGGATCACCCATACACAACTATACCAGGATCACCCATACACATTATACCAGGATCACCCATACACATTATACCAGGATCACCCATACACATAGATACCAGGATCACCCATACACATTATCCCGGGATCACCCATACACATTATACCAGGATCACCCATACACATCGATACCAGGATCACCCATACACATACATACCAGGATCACCCATACACATTATACCAGGATCACCCATACACATCTGTATCAGGATCACCATACACAACTATACCAGGATCACCATACACATACATACCACGATCACCCACATATACGATCACCCATACAATACTACCACGATCACCCATACACATACATACCACGATCACCCATACATTCTATGCCAGGATCACCCATACACATCTATTCCAGGATCACCCATACACATACATATCAGGATGACCCATACTCATCTATACCAGGATCACCCATACTCATCTATACCAGGATCACCCATACCCACTCACCCACAATACACTCGCCTGTCACGTATCACATGTAGGTACAGCCACAATGGCCAAAGGAGAGCGGATAGAAACAATTCTTGACACTTGACATTCTTGAAATTCTAGGAATGTTGAAGTTATGAGAATATTTTTGTGTTGAAATTGTGGGAGTAATGGGAATGCTAAAATAATGGCATTGTTGTACTTGTGACATCGTTGAAACGGTGGTAACTGCAGTTATTAGAAAACAGTGTGGAAAGACCAGGTATGTTCACGAATGAGAATAGCAGGAATCTTGCCTCGAGTTTATGCTCTGAGAATTTCTATTAAAAAAAAAAAAAAAAAAAAAAAAAAAAAGCGCGCCCGCGCCAACGCGCGCGTTTTGTGTGTGTGTGTGTGTGTGTGTGTGTGTGTGTGTGTGTGTGTGTGTGTGTGTGTGTGTGTGTGTGTGTGTGTGTGTGTGTGCGTGCGCGCGCGCGTGCGTGCGTGCATGCAAGTGTGCGTGTGTTCACGCGCGCGTGTGTGTTGTGTGTATGTTCACGCAGATGAGTTCTCATGTACCTACATGTATGTGTGTATGTATATACATGTATGCATGAGTGAGTATATATATGTGAGAGAGAAGACAGACAGACAGACACAGACACAGACACAGACACAGAGACACAGAGAGTATGCACGTACATGGATGGGCTTGTGCACGTGGCCCATTGTGTACACGTGATGAAGTGGACAGCCACAGCTCTTACAAACAGAACCATTACTTCAGTGTGAAAACAGTACAGACCACCACGTGGACGTCAACTGCGGACTGGTCACTCACGCACCTGCACTTGCTTTGAGGAGCGGCTGCAGGGAAAGAAAAGGTCACCACACTGATCCCCTCCCTAGAAAACACTTTCTGTCTCCCTTCCTTTCCATTAAAGCTAAAGCAATCACTCGACCTCATCCATCTACAAACACACAGGGGCAAATATCAGCCATGTCCAGGATTTCCGTGCAACTGAAAGGAACGGGATTTCAGAAAAGGGAATCTTGCCAAAGACGGTAGTTCCAAATCCAGTGTTTGTCACAGGCTGGATTCTGTGGAAGCTGGGCACAAATCCCTCCTGGCACCTCTCCACAACCTTCACTGTCCTTTTGTCTTCAACCAGCTCTCTTTCCTGTGAAATTCAATAAATGTCAATGTCAGTCGATGCAACACTCAAATTGGGGAAAAAATTGCTTCCTTCAGAACACCAGCATCATATGAAAGGATGGGGTTTTTTTGTGTGTCAGAAGACAGACTGCTGTCCACTGAGAGGTCTGTATCCCCCAGCACTGCTGTCCACAGGGAGAGATCTGTATCCCCCAGCACTGCTATTTATAGTGAGAGGTCTGTATCCCCCAGCACTGCTGTCCA
Organism: Conus canariensis; assembly: GCA_033310375.1. Taxonomy (NCBI): domain Eukaryota; kingdom Metazoa; phylum Mollusca; class Gastropoda; order Neogastropoda; family Conidae; genus Conus; species Conus canariensis. The sequence continues at coordinate 32,298,337 of CM065738.1, forward strand.
CAGGGAGAGATCTGTATCCCCCAGCACTGCTGTTTACAGAGAGGTCTGTATCCCCCAACACTGCTGTCCACAGAGAGGTCTGTATCCCCCAGCACTGCTGTCCACAGAGAGGTCTGTATCCCCCAGCACAGCTGTCCACAGTGAGGTCTGTATCCCCCAGCACTGCTGTCCACAGAGAGGTCTGTATCCCCCAGCACAGCTGTCCACAGTGAGGTCTGTATCCCCCAGCACAGCTGTCCACAGTGAGGTCTGTATCCCCCAGCACAGCTGTCCACAGTGAGGTCTGTATCCCCAGCACAGCTGTCCACAGTGAGGTCTGTATCCCCCAGCATTGCTGTCCACAGTGAGGTCTGTATTCCCCAGCACAGCTGTCCACAGTGAGGTCTGTATCCCCCAGCACAGCTGTCCACAGTGAGGTCTGAATCCCCCAGCACAGCTGTCCACAGAGAGGTCTGTAAACCCCCACCACTGCTGTCCACAGAGAGGTCTGTAATCCCCCACCACTGCTGTCCACAGTGAGGTCTGTATCCCCCAGCACTGCTGTCCACAGAGAGGTCTGAATCCCCCAGCACTGCTGTCCACAGTGAGGTCTGAATCCCCCAGCACTGCTGTCCACAGTGAGGTCTGAATCCCCCAGCACTGCTGTCCACAGGAGGTCATGTATCCCCCACACTGCTGTCCACATGAGGTCTGAATCCCCCAGCACTGCTGTCCACAGTGAGGTCTGAATCCCCCAGCACTGCTGTCCACAGTGAGGTCTGTATCCCCCACCACTGCTGTACACAGAGAGGTATGTATCCCCCAGCACTGCTGTCCACATAGAGGTCTGTATCCCCCAGCACTGCTGTTTACAGAGAGGTCTGTATCCCCCACCACTGCTGTCCACAGAGAGGTCTGTATCTCCAAGCACTGCTGTCCACAGAGAGGTCTATATCCACCAGCACTGCTGTTTACAGTGAGAGGTCTGTATCCCCCAGCACTGCTGTTTACAGTGAGAGGTCTGTATCCCCCAGAACTGCTGTCCACAGAGAGGTCTATATCCCCCAGCACTGCTGTTTACAGTGAGAGGTCTGTATCCCCCAGCACTGCTGTTTACAGCGAGAGGTCTGTATCCCCCAGAACTGCTGTCCACAGAGAGGTCTCTATCCCCCAACACTGCTGTCCACAGAGAGGTCTCTAGTCCCCAGCACAGCTGTCCAACCCTGTGTGGCAGGTTTCTCAAGATCTGTTTCCATCTGTGTGTCCTTATCTGTCTTCTGTTTCCCTCTGTCTGTCCCTGTCTGTGGTCTGTTTCCCTCTGTCTGTCCCTGTCTGTGGTCTGTTTCCCTCTGTCTGTCTCTGTCTGTGGTCTGTTTCCCTCTGTCTGTCCCTGTCTGTGCTCTGTTTCCCTCTGTCTGTCCCTGTCTGTGCTCTGTTTCCCTCTGTCTGTCTCTGTCTGTGGTCTGTTTCCCTCTGTCTGTCCCTGTCTGTGATCTGTTTCCTTCTGTCTGTCCCTGTCTGTGCTCTGTTTCCTCTGTCTATGTCCGTGGTCTGTTTCCCTCTGTCAGTCCCTGTCTGTGCTCTGTTTTCCTCTGTCTCTGTCTGTGCTCTGTTTCCCTCTGTCTGTCCCTGTCTGTGGTCTGTTTCCCTCTGTCTGTCCCTGTCTGTGGTCTGATTCCCTCTGTCTGTGTCTGTTTCCCTCTGTCTGTCCCTGTCTGTGATCTCTTTCCCTCCGTCTGTCCCTGTCTGTGGTCTGTTTCCCTCTGTCTGTCCCTGTCTGTGGTCTGTTTCCCTCTGTCTGTCCCTGTCTGTGGTCTGTTTCCCTCTGTCTGTGGTCTGATTCCCTCTGTCTGTGGTCTGTTTCCCTCTATCTGTGGTCTGTTTCCCTCTGTCTGTGCCTGTCTGTTGTCTGTTTCCCTCTGCCTGTCCCTGTCTGTGGTCTGTTTCCCTCTGTCTGTGGTCTGATTCCCTCTGTCTGTGGTCTGTTTCCCTCTATCTGTGGTCTGTTTCCCTCTGTCTTGGTCTATTTCCCTCTGTCCCTGTCTGTGGTCTGTTTCCCTGTGTCTGTGGTCTGTTTCCCTCTGCCTGTCCCTGTCTGTGCTCTGTTTCCCTCTGCCTGTCCCTGCCTGTGGTCTGTTTCCCTCTGTCTGTCCCTGTCTGTGGTCTGTTTCCCTCTGTCTGTCCCTGCCTGTGGTCTGTTTCCCTCTGTCTGTCCCTGTCTGTGATCTGTTTCCCTCTGTCTGTCCCTGCCTGTGGTCTGTTTCCCTCTGTCTGTCCCTGTCTGTGGTCTGTTTCCCTCTGTCTGTCCCTGTCTGTGGTCTGTTTCCCTCTGTCTGTCCCTGTCTGTGGTCTGTTTCCCTCTGTCTGTCCCTGTCTGTGGCTCTGTTTCCCTCTGTATGTCCCTGTCTGTTTCCTTCTGTCTGTCCCTGTCTGTGGTCTGTTTCCCTCCGTCTGTCCCTGTCTGTGGTCTGTTTCTCTCTGTCTGTCTCTGTCTGTGGTCTGTTTCCCTCTGTCTGTGCCTGTCTGTGGTCTGTTTCCCTCTGTCTGTGCTTGTCTGTGCCCTCAGGGAGGAAACGTGGGAGAGCTGTGATAGAAGCAGAGAGCAGACTGTGAGGGCTGGCTGTCTGTTAATGTTCCCCTTGTGGGCAAGGTCTGTACATCACATGCTACACCACATCCAGTCACACACACTGATCACAGCAACACCGCCACGCTGATTGGAGAATGGGACTCTGTGTGTGTGTGTGTTTGTGTGTGTGTGTGTGTGTGTGTGTGTGTGTGTGTGTGTGTATATGAAGGGTCATAAAAGGGGGCGAGGACAGAAGAGGATTATCAGGAGAAAGGGATGGGAAAAGAACACATTACACTGGTTGCCAACACTGATCGCGCTGGCTGACCTCAATAACTTAGCACAACGACGTGTGTGTGTGTGTGTGTGTGTGTGTGTGTGTGTGTGTTGGAATGGATAGCTTCGAGCTCTTTCTGTCAAAGGAACCAGTTCAGTTTCAAACCAGCATGGACCAACGTACCTTCGGCCGCAAACCGTTGAAGAATCATTCACATCGCGACCTAGGTCAAACGTTTGTTAGGCAGGTGTGTTTAAAACCTCCGTCCAACGTGTAGTTGTCACCTGCATCCATTGATGTGTTTACCTATCTGTCAGCGTGATAATGGGGGAACCACCACACTGATTTCAAGCATACCTGGGGAAAAGATGGACCGTGGCTCAGCGACCAACACAGTGGATTTGAGTTCGGA
>CM065738.1:32306573-32311573 GCA_033310375.1 Conus canariensis
TAGACTCCAATGGTGAGTTTGTCGAAGTCATCGGTACCGGCAAGTTTATAGTGACAGTTGGATGGACATTGTGGTACCATCAGCAAGAGAGAGAGAGAGAGAGAGAGAGAGAGAGAGAGAGAGAGAGAGAGAGAGAAAGAGTATGGCTTTGCCTCTGCATAGAATGGCGGGTCACAAAACACCAACAACCTGGCACAATCACCAACGGAAAAAACCCAACAAACAAAACAAAACAAAACAAAACAAACAAAAAAAGGAAAAAGAAGAGCATCTGGGGTAGTCATTTCCGTCATGTTGCACGTGCATTTGCCCTATCACCACGCGACCTTTTCACTGGGGTGCCAGGGCGTAGCGTGTTAAACGCTGCCGGCTAATTACCTGTGAGAGGTCTGTGGGTGTAGTTGTAGCGGGCAGTTTTTCCACCAGTCAGGCAGGGGGGGGGGGGGGGGGGGGGGGCAGTGAGAAAGGCAGAGCTGGGTCACAGTCATTAGAAACCCTGAGCGTGATAGGTCACGCCGTCATTAATGGATGAAAACAAGACTCCGAGAGAGGGGACGCAGATCCTGCACGCTTAATTCAGAGAGAGGCAAGGCTGGGTCACAGTCATTAGAAACCCTGAGCGTGATAGGTCCCGCCGTCATTAATGGATGAAAACAAGACTCCGAGAGAGTGGACGCAGATCCTGCACGCTTAATTCAGTCCGCAGCTTTCAACGGGAGAAGCGTGATATGAGGCAGCCCCGTTAGGTCTTCCCATGCTCTGAACTCGCTGGACTGATTGAACGTTCTCGTTGAGAATGGAATTCTCGTTGACTTTGGAATTCCTGCCTCTCTGGACATCGTGTTCCAGTTGGTCGCCTTCTTCCTGTCACTCTCCTGTCACTCAGTTCTTGCTGGGATTCCCGACCACGTGGCTATTCGAGGCAATGAGGTGGTTGATCAACTAGCTAAGAGTGACACAAAGAAAGAGTTGAGCAGGTTGTCCATCCCTCACACTGATCCGAAACCCAAAGCTCAGGTTTAAGTCAAAGACCTCTGGCAAGAGGAATGGAACTTGCAGACGAATAGCAAACTCTTCCAAATCCGTTCAAACCTGAAAGAGTTTTATTTTTTTTTATTTTTTAACCATGTCCCGGGGGTGGTGATAAAAAAGAACCAGTCTTGTGCCGTTTGCACACAGACCACTCCTTTTACACCCATACTTATCTTTTAAAAGATGAAGAAGCTCCGTGGTGCATTCCATGTCATGTACCAATCACAGTGAAAGATATTCTTTTAGAGTGTCGGGACTTGCATGATGTGAGACCTATAATAACATTTTACAGCGGACACCATGAAAACCTTGTTCATAGATGTCCCGCCTGATGTGATCTTTGAAAATCTTTCATTTTTCATGTGATCTAAGACTTTACAGAAGATACTCTCTCTCTCTCTCTCTCTCTCTCTCTTCTCTCTCTCTCTCTCTCTCTCTCTCTCTCTCTCTTCTCTCTCCTTTATATTTTTGTCTTCCTTTGATGTCGTTCGCTGGTGTTTTTTTTCTCCTGCTTTTGTGGCCCATTCCCTTCTGTCTTTGTTCAAGGTCTTGGCACCTTCCTCTTGTGACGGTTTGTGATGTGTCAGTATTTTGTTGTTGTTCTTGTTGAAGTGATCTGGTGACTAGGCAGCAAAAGTGTACACACTGATTAAGAATGAACACTAGCCGTCCATTTACCCATATATATTTACTTCAAATGTATTCTTTGTTGTATTTACATATCTCTCTCTCTCTCTCTCTCTCTCTCTCTCTCTCCTCTCTCTCTCTCTCTCTCTCTGTTACCCTTGGAAATGAAGATATTCAATCAATCGTTCATTCAATCAATCAAACAATCAGTCAGTCACTCACTCACTCGATCAGTCAAACAATTTCTCTCTCTCTCTCTCTCTCTCTCTCCTCTCTCTTCTCTCCCCTCTCTCTCTCTCTCTCTCTCTGTTACCCTTGGCAATGAAGATATTCAATCAATCGATCAATCATTCAATCACTGAATCAATCAATCAAGTCAATCAATCAGTCAGTCTCTGTCTGTCTGTCTGTCTGTCTGTCTGTCTGTCTGTCTGTCTCTCTCTCTCTCTCTCTCTCTCTCTCTCTCTCTCTCTCTCTCTCTCTCTCTCTCTCTCTCTCTCTGTCTCTCTGTCTGACACACAACTCCTGTAAACTAGAAGTAAACAATGAAGGGTGGAGTCTGGCACCCACACGTCAGCCGAGTTTTCTCTGCCAAGACGGTAACAGATTAGTTATCATGTCATAAACTGCAGGTGCATAATTCGTAAACAAGGATGCTGTGTTTCTCGTTAACCTGTTTCCGCAGGGCAGCGTTAACCTGTTTCCGCAGGGCAGCGTTAACCTGTTTCCGCAGGGCAGCGTTAACCTGTTTCGCAGGCACGTTACTGTTTCGCAGGCAGCGTTAACCTGTTTCCGCAGGGCAGAATAAATCTTTTACAGGTGTGGTGACAGCTATGAAAAAAAAAACCCGTGTGGTCGGTTGAACCTTGATGATAAAAGATCAACCAGACTATGCTACATATGCACGTGAGCGCACTGTCATCATAACATGTTTCCGAACAACACGTTTGCCAACGATTTTGAACTTTCGGCTTTCGTCAGTTCTATATGTTTAAAGACATCAGAGCTTAATGACTTACAGACAGAGTCCACGCAAACTGACAAAGAGACAGACAGACAAAGAAATAGTTATAATGATATTTTATTCAAAGAAAAGTCAAAGTCCCTTTCATGTATAGTCCACGCAAACTGACAAAGAGACAGGCAGAAAAAGAAAAGAAATGTTTATAATGATTATTTTATTCAAAGAAAAGTCAAAGTCCCATTTAAAGTGACGGGTTCTACACACAACATTTGAAAGAAAGAATGTGAGCATATTTGTGTACTGTGACAGCAACACATACTCGGTGTCCTCCAACATCATACTATGATTCCACCCTAGAGTTTCTATCCTCCGAAGGCCCTATACAGCTGACGGACCCGGGGATAGGGAGGAGAAATACAATACCCCATGTCTGTGGCTACACCTGTACTCAGGATAACAAAGAGCAGGGCGACACCTTCACTTCCATTACAGTAATTACTGCCCCCCCCCCCCCCCCCCCCCCCCGCGCCTGCCTCGTGCCCACACTGTCTTTCTCTCCGCCTGTCTCTTGGCACATGAACTTAAGATACGGGTGGCCCAGCGGGAAAGACTTCTCGTGTGGAAAGCCGGGGGGGGGGGGGGGGGGTCCCTGGTTTGACGCTTGCTTCGCTAGAGGGTAAATGATCCTGCATCCAATCACCAAAATAGCGGTAGATGATCAGGGTGGGCATGAAAATTTATACGCATGGCAGCTGAACTAGGTTTTTGCTATCAGTCCTCTAACACGTTTACATGCAACTATCGGGCTATATAGCGTTTTGCATTCTACATAATGAAAAACTCACGAAAACTTTCGAAGCTTACCTGTCGAATGAGCCCATAAACTGAACTGCTGTTTGTGAATGCAGGCACAACACCCTGCGCACACGTAAGATTCAATCACCAACTTTCGAAAGAGATGTGCAGTTTGGCCGTTAATATGTATGACACGTACGCATACAGCATGCATCCTCAGTGAAAGAATGGATGCAAAACTGAGTGACTGATGTTTAACTAAATGACACAGGAAATAAATAGTTCGCGCCTGCAGACAGCTACTCGATAGGTTCTACCCAGGTAGGCACCCTGTTGCGTCAAGACTGGAGTGAGGCAGCGCTACTTGCTGTTACCAACATTTTTACCGTTTGCCGCATTGATCATGAACAAATCTGCTGTAAACAGCTGAAAAATCTGCTGTAAACAGCCGAATATCCAATGGACATTCACAAAGCAGCTGGAAGATCTGGACTTTGTGGACGATGTTAGTTTCCACTGGCAGAGACGAGACACGCAGAGCTCACCGAATCCATTCTCACAGGAAGCAGAAAAGACTGACGTAAAAATCAGTACCAGGAAGCAACAAAGAGCTGAAATCAGTGCGGCTCAAAGCGGGAGATATCAAAAGAAACACACATGTACCAATCTTTTTGGTAAATATACAGCAGCAATGGCGGAACAGGCGACAATATCAAGAGCAGACCAGACCAAGTCACGCCACAGCACTATCCTCACTCAATGGCCAGATCTTCCACACGAACGGCAAGTCAGTCCTGCTGTAAGGATCTGAGACTTGGGGAAATGACAGAGATCAGGACCAGCAAGCTCTGGGTCTCTGTCAACAGATGCCGGAGATCCGCTGTAAACAGCAGATGGCCGGAGACATCTCCAACACCAGCCTCTAGAAAGGAATGGACCAGAATCCAAGAACCAGAACCAAGAAAAAAAAACATGCAAGAAGAAGTGAGGAGATAGTTAGATAGATAGATAGATAGACAGAGAGAGAGAGAGAGAGAGAGAGGAGAGAGAGAGAGAGAGAGAGAGAAAGTGGCGTATAGCCCAGCCAACTGCAAAGGGCCATATTATCAGGGCTGCGTTGAAGTCAACTCACAAGTCATGAAAAAGTAATTAAAAGCAGTTAGTTAAAAAAAAAAAGTAATTAGAAGCATTTGAACACACTACAAGCACTTGCTTGTTGCTGTTCAAGTCTTGACATTTACTGTAAAATCGGAAATGAAATGAGGCAGGGAACAGTAAACGATAAACAGTAAACAAGTTGGGTATTTACTGTAAAGCTGTATATGACCGCAAATTGGAAATAAAAATAATTTAAACCAAAAACAAAGAAACAAACAAAACTCATTCACACAACCCTTTCAAATACACCTCCTAAAAACACACCAGAAATATCGTTAAAAAACCTTTGTTCCATAAAATTTTAGATCAGATGAAACATATTGATCTCTTTCATCACAACCGTTTCAAATACACCTCCTAAAAACACATCAGAAATATCGTTAAAAACTCTCGTCTTCTTCTGGTAAGGGAAAGATATTTGTCT
>CM065738.1:32344073-32346573 GCA_033310375.1 Conus canariensis
CAGTTATTTTCCTTCAAACAAACAAACAAACAAAAAAAAAGCCTCGTTGATCGGTTTTGTTGGCTGGTTTCTTTGTTCTTCTTTGTTTTCTTCAAAACGTTGTGATATTCATCCGTCTCAGGCAATGCAGCCGATAGGAATAACCCTACCAGGAAAAAAAAAAACAGAGAAAGGCACCTATTTATTTTTACAATCACACCACCACAGCGACATTTTAAGACATGCGGCATACTGCACCCGGGAATGGAACTCACATCCTGTGACTGTGAACACGGCGGTGCACGGTCATGGCCACAGGGACCTGGTTCAGAAAGGGCCATCACCCAACTCTGTTGGGTTTTGGGGGGTTTTTTGTTGTTGTTTTTTTTTTCTATTTTTCCAACAAGAACATTTTTTACTGCCATCCAAAATCCGAAAGGTTTTTGCGACATGCATGACCAGGTCAAAGTATTCAGGTAAATTCCAGCGTCATCATATTTGCAGCATAGCAATCACGGCAGAAAAAGAATACACTGGGTGTCAAGATCTTATCTACCTATCTGTCTATCTGTCTATCTATCTATCTATCTACATACACACATACATACATACACATGTGTGTGTGTGTGTGTGTGTGTGTGTGTGTGTGTGTGTGTGTGTGTGTGTGAAAGATCGCATACATCATCGTTTTTTTTGTTGTTTTTTATATTTCATTATATGCTAAAAAAAAAATTTTAAAAAAAAGCGATTTCAACATTAAATGCTAAGCCCACACAATATCAGATTTTCCCATTGAATATTTTGTGTCTGAATTCCTCCACAGACGCCGTGAAGCATGATAACATCACAGGTGATGGTAAATGGCATCTTTTACAGTTGGGCAGAAGTTATCTTTATTACTCTAAACAATAAACATCCTCTTCAGCATGAATTTTGGAACTAAAACCCAGTGGCAGATTTCCAGTTGGAACCACTTTAATTCTCTTATTTGTTTGTTTGTCTGTTTCTTTGCTTGTTTATTCTTTCTTCCAGGTCTTTTATACTACTATATTAGCGAGTTATTCATCATGTGCTTGAAGCTCTTATGTTGAAATCACAGTTATTTTTAATGGGATATTGTAGCAAAGTGGTGATCCCTTTTTACCAGGATGTATGATACCCAGTGCTTAGTGGACATTGTCGCCATCATTGTTTGCAGTTCATCTTCATCTTTTACGAATATATTCTCCAATAGCATTGATGCAAACTTAGGTCGTTAAAGGAAATATTGCTCCTGTTTTATTTTTCTTAAAACATATTCCTAGCTTTAGAAATACTAGATTCGACAACTGTGTCTGACGCTAAATACATATTTCCCTGTGTCCAGCCTTTGACATCAGAAGCACTGTTTGATATTTTGAACTTGTTTTCATGATCTATATAGTTGCAAAGCGAGGCGACTGCAGGCGGAAATCTGAACAAATTTTATATGTAATTAACAGCGCACCCCCCCCCCCCCCCCCAAAAAAAAAAAAAAAAAAAGTAGACAAACTAATTAATCAATTACATCTAAAATTTGTTTTTATGAAACAAAGGTCCAGCTGTATAATTTTCCACAAACTATTTCCAGAGTTTTATTAAAGTTATCCAAGATATGATTACGTCTGTCCAAACCTGGTTTCATTTACTTTCATAAATTTCTTGGATCCATAAGTTTATTTTTGTACACTGTTGCTGAAGTATTAAATTTCCATTTTGAAGTTTGTAGAAACATTTTTTTTTAATTCCAGATAAGTTTTAAGTGCTGGCACAAATGTCAGGTCTTCCTATCTCTCCTTTCCCAATCATTTGAAAAACATATTTTCTTTCAATCGTCTGGGTTTCTTGTTTTATTCTCTGCACATTCAAGAAATGAATATGCGTTTGTTTGAGTGTGTAGAAGGGGTGCGCGTGGGGGTTGTGCTGGCGAACAATTTCAAAATATTGACCAAAGTATATATAGTTACTTTACATGTTGCTTTTTTTTTTTTCTTCTAGTTTTGAACGACTTTATATTTTGTTAGTGTGTTTTCAGTTCTTTTGCGAACTGAGCTCTGGTTAATAGTTAGGCCTATATAATTATTTTCTCTCTCTCTCTCTCTCTCTCTCTTCTCTCTCTCTCTCTCTCTCTCACACACACACACACACACACACACACACACACACATCTCATCTCTCTCTCTCTCTCTCTCTCTCTCACACACACAACACACACACACACACACACACACACACACTACACACACACACGCACCACGCACACACACCACTACTACTACCCACCCACGCTCCACACGCACACACTACACCACTCCCCCCCTTCCACCCCTCCTCTCATGCACCACGCACCATACGCTCACACAAACCACCTCGCCCCCCCTCCCCCTTCACCCAACCCTCCTCTCTCATACCACACCCACCCGCTCCCGCCTCTACGCCTTCTACACACAACCCACCCGCCCCCCTCACGCCTCCCCGCCCTGCTTCTACACACCCACCCGCC
>CM065738.1:32351573-32359073 GCA_033310375.1 Conus canariensis
ATTATTCCGCAAAACACGTGACAGAGTCAATTTTCTTGTTCTTGTTATTGTTGCCCTGCAGAAAACGTGACAGTATTACCCTTCACCACATGTGACAATGTTCAGGTCTTGTTTTTACCTTACCCTGTGGAACACGTGACACAGCGTCCATTTTCTCACCATTGCTGTGCAGAACATGTAGCAGTATGTATCCAGTTTCTTGACATTACCCCCCGCAGAACACTTGACCTGTCTACTATCTTTTCATTACGCTGCGGAACGCATGACCCTGTTCCCTTTCTTGTCATTATCCTGCGCGCAGATGTCTCTGTGGAGTTGTTCTTTTATTTGCCTCCACAAAGTAACTCCAACACAGCAGATAGACTGATTATTCTTCCCATGGTTGTCTGTAGTACGGTCAATGCCAACAAAAGTTCAGATTCTCAGATTGATGTGGATTTGTCAACACACACACACACACACACACACACACACACAGAGAGAGAGAGAGAGAGAGAGAGAGAGAGAGAGAGAGAGAGAGAGAGAGAGAGAATGAATATGTGCACAAATGTATACATGCGTGTGACCAGAGACGTGAAAGAATTTCCTCTACGTCTCTGGTGTGACAAGTCTTCTGCGCCAGATCGCATTAAATCTAATTGTACTTTCGCTTTTCTTCTTCTTCTTCTTCTTTGTTGTTATCCTTATACGTGTATAGCAATTTAAAGGCTAACGTTTGCAAGTGTCTTCCACTCGTTTGGTATATATGTCAGTCTAATTTTGACAAATATGACAATGGCTATGTAAGGCCATTACTTCAGTAAAACAAGTAATCATTGTCAATATGTCCTGATCCATAACTAGCAGTAATAAACTAATAATGAAATGGCATCCTTTGTGTTATAAATTACAGACAGACAGCACAATCAAGTGCCGTGGCAATGTGACAATGTGCTGTCAATCCTGGGGGAACATTCGGAAATGTTCTTACAGAAATCTGATGAGATTAAGTCAGACATGATTCCTCATTACTTCTAACAATAATCGTCATGATGTAAATCCGACAACTATCAGTATCGTTTCATAATCCTTTAGTCAGCCACGTTGTGTTTATTAATTTGACCAAGACATGAAACGAATAAACCTTGGTATCCAATTGTTTTTATTCTTTTCTTTGTTTCTGGTTGGCTTGCCTTTTCCTTTTCCTTTTTTGTTGTCTTTGTTTGTTTGTTTGTTTGTTTTTTTTTGTACTCCCAGTTCTTATAGAACAGGGAGTACTTTACAATGGGAACGAAGAAATGCTGTCTGTGAGTCTGTCTGTCCGTGGTCAAAATGTGTTCCACTCGCTCCAGACAAAACTTCTGGGCCGATCTTTCTGAAAATTTGTAGGTATGTTCATTACGGGCCACGGATGATGCCCGATATTTTATTTTACCAGAAGAGCCGTTACTAACGGCAAAAACGGCCCAAAACGGTTTTTCTTCTTTATGGCTCTGACGCATGTTCGATTGTGACATTTTTCAGCCCCCCCCCCCCCCCTTTTTTTTTTTTTTTTTATTTGACGTATTTGATGGATTTTAAAATAGCTTTAGATCTAATAACTGACTGGTAGATCATGGGTATTTTCATAGTAACCATGCTCTTGACATGTACACGCGTATTCAAGATAAACTGGGAGTACGTGTATATGCTTTACATCTTGTTCCTTCTTTATTCTTTTTCTTTTCTTTTTTTTTCAAATTTGTCCTGTCTTTGCCTTCTTTCAGTTCTGTCCTTTTCTTTTTGTACTCCCAGTTCTTATAGAACAGGGAGTATTTTAGAATGGGAACGAAGAAATGCTGTCTGTGTGTGTGTCTGTGTGTGTGTCCGTGGTCAAAATGTGTTACACTCGCTCCAGACAAAACTACTGGGCCGATCTTTCTGAAAATGTGTAGGTATGTTCATTATGGGCCACGGATGATGCCCGATGTTTTAGTTTACCGCGATAGCCGTTACTAATGGCTGTAACGGCCTGTAACGGTTTTTCTTCTTTATGGAATATCTCAGAAAGTACTTGGCCAATTTATAAGCGGTTTGGATGATCTTGTGACAAATCGGAGCCTCTGTCCATATGTAAGTGATGTAATGCTGAAAATGGATTAAACAACCGTTAAAAACCGTTATTCTGCCGTTATTTCTTATATATAGGTGGATTTTAATGAAATTTAGTATATAGAAATGTTATCACACACAAATGGCACTTCTATATAGTGTTTCAAAATTTGACCGTTAAAAACCGTTATTCTTGACATATTGTCCGATTTGGATGAAATTTGATATGTACACAGGCTTTAGCCCAGTGAGGACTAAAATACCAGTTTCAAAAGTGTATATCGGTTATATAACTGTTAAACCGTTATTTTGCCGTTATTTTTTTTTTATATATTGGTGGGTTTTAATGAAATTTTGTATATAGAAAGGTTATCACACACAAATGGTACTTCCATGTAGTGTTTCAAAATCTGACCGTTAAAAACCGTTATTCTTGACATATTGTCCGATTTGGATGAAATTTGGTATGTACACAGGCTTTAGCCCAGTGAGGACTAAAATACCAGTTTCAAAAGTGTACATCGGTTAAATAACCGTTAAAACCGTTACTTTGCCTTTATTTCTTATCTCACAAAGCACTTGGCCGATTTATAAGCGGTTTGGAAAACTGGGAGTACGTTTATATGCTTCGCATCTTGTTTCCTTTAACTTCTTTCTTGTTTTTTCTTTCTTTCTTGTTTTGTCTTTACCTCCTTTTTAGCTTTCTTCCCTTCTTTCTTTACTCATCTAGGCCCCATTCCTTTCCTTGTTATACTTCCTTCTCTCTCTTTGTTTCTTCTTCTTCTGCGTTCGATTGAAGCTGGATGCGTCAGACTTGTAACCCGGCCGCCATGATGAAGCCCGCGGTCTTCTCCAGGTCAGAACGGGCTCCCCAAAGCTGCGCCTGTAACTCCGCTCCCCCCGGCCAGGTTTTGTGTCGTAGAGCTGCGTGAGTAGGACAGCGCAGGAGGACATGTTCAGGGGTCTGGGGTCCAGTGCCGCATGGACACTGGTCAGTGTAGGTGATCTTCAGGCGGTTAAGGTGGCTCAGCAGTCTGCAGTGGCCGGTCCTCAGTCTGAAGAGGATTGTCTGCTGGTGCCTTTGGAGCTGGTGGATCGGGTCAGCACCACTCTCTGCACCCAGCCTTCTCTTCCACTGGGACTGAAACTGGTTGTGGATGATGGTCTTGGCCTCCCTGTAGGTCACGGGGTGGCTGAACTGCTCCATTTTGCTGCCTGCTTTGGAGAGAGCATCAGCTTTTTCGTTGCCCATGATCCCACAATGAGACGGAATCCACTGAAGCGTAATGACAGACTGTTTTGAGAGTTCATGGAGGGCAGCCTTGATGTCTTGCGTATGTTTCTTTCCGCCGCTATTATTATTATTATTATTTTTTTTAGATGCTTCTGTCTTTGCTTGCCTTTTCACTCTTGTTTGTCTCCCCCCCCCCCCCCCCCTCATCCCCCCCCCCCCTCCTCCTTCTTTCTTTCAGTGTTTTTATCTTTTTTGAGTCGTTATTCTGATTACTTCCCTTCTGTTGTTGACTTATACAGTTATTTGTTTATTTACTGCTTTATTTGATTAGCTGTTCACTTGGGGTTCGGGGCGGGAGATAGAGGGAAAACGGGAGGGGATGTAAAAGGAGGGAGGGGGATGGAGAACTTAGATCAGACACGGAAAGGTGAGTACGTGCTTTGGATTGATTGATTTTTGCTGCATTGCATAACCAGACAGTGGGAGCAGGGGGGGGGGGGGGGGGGGGAGGGGAAGAGATTGATGTTTGCCGCATCGTGTTCTCAGAGCTACTTGGTGGGGGTGGGGGACTTGTGAGGGGGAGGGGTGGGGGTGAGGCAGAAAACAAAAAAAGAGATCGGGTTGGGATATAATCTCCGCGACCATGCAGTTTCTCTGGCGATGCAAACCATGTTTACGTGCACTCGGCGAGCTCATACCAACGGCAAATGTTTTTGACAGTGCTACTGAAAACCTGCTGCCCCCAGCTGCCCATTGGTCAGTTCCCCAGAGAGAGGCCGTGACGCGGTTCACAAAGGATACTGGCAGTCTGCTGGTCAGTTCACTTTGCCTTCTGGTCACGGATGTAGCTAATGGTATTGATTGGCAGCCCCTTCCCCTCCCCCCCCCCCCGCCCCCCCCCCCTTCCCTGCTCTGAAACAGGTCTGACTCGAATGGTTCAAACTATATACCCACTGTGTATAGGCAGGCTAATTTCATGTTTCGTATGCACTCACTTTCTTTTTCCTCACTGCATTTATTTTTCTTCTTTGTCTTCCTTTCTCTCTCTGAGGCTGATACAAGCCTCTCCTCTCTCTCTCTCTCTCTCTCTCTCTCTCTCTCTCTCTCTCTCTCTCTCTCTCTCTCTCTCTCTCTCTCTCTCTCTTTTAGGGTTAACGATAGATAAAGAATTGAAATGGCAATCTTATCTCAATAACGTATGCAAGGTAGTCTCAAAACACCTTTTCCTGTTTTCTCAATTAAAGCGCTACGTCAACAGTAATGTGCTTAAACTTTTCTTCAATGCACACATAATGTCACGTATCAATTACGCCTCAACAGTGTGGGACGGCAGTAGTGACGTCCACCAAAAAAGGCTGAATTCTCTCCATAGACGTGCAGCAAAGCTACTCCATCCAGCTGTATCGCTAACAACAGACGAAAAACTAAAAGCGCTGAACATACTTCCTCTGAATAGGCAATTGGAATTCAACAAGGCATCATTTATGTTTACAATCTTGACAGATACTATGCCATGTTATATCAATGCCCTTTTTACAAGATCGAACAGCTTTTCTGGCTCGACGAAATTCCTTCTTCCCTACCCACGCATAGATCTATACAAAACAAGCCTAGCTTACTCTGGACCATATGTCTGGAACTCACTTCCACCGAATCTACAAAACATGAATACTTTAAAACTTTTCAAGGAACATTTGCATAAACATTTTATGTCTCAGTAATTAAATTATTCAATTACAATGATTAGCGCCCATTCGCAAAGTCTTCTGTGAACCATACTTTGAATAAATCGTCTAAACATAAAACCTACTCTGTTAAAATCGCTCATCCCCACTCCCACTCTGTCTACCACCCCTTTTCTCCTCCCCCTATCTACCATTCTCTCTTCCCCCACCATCCTCTGACCTCTCTGTCTGTAGTCTTGTTTGTTTGTTTGTAAGTTTCCTTCTGTTTTACCATCCCCCATCTCATTAGTGCTTTTATGAATTGTTTGCTTATCATTGTAGAATTAGATTACCATGTTGTTATGTTGAATTGTCAGTATGAATGATATGTGTTGAAATAATGTATGCATGACAAGGACAGATTGTAAGACTAGGCTTTGGCCTAAAATCTCCATCCTTGTGTATTAAAGATCAATCAATCAATCAATCAATCAGTCTCTCTCTCTCTCTCTCTCTCTCTCTCTCTCTCTCTCTTCTCTCTCTCTCTCTCTCTCTCTCTCTCTCTCATTACACAGTATTGTTTGTTTACTTTCTTCCTGCCTATCTTTCTTTGCTGCTTCTGTCCTTTTTGGTTTGTTTGTTAGTTTGTTAAGGTTTCATTCCTCTCCTTATCTTATGTGTTTCCCCTTCACTCTTTCCTGTTTGTTCCTGGCTGCCTTCTTTCCCCTGTTTTTCTGTCTATCTGTACATTTTTCTTTGATGAGTTTTTCTCCGTTTCTTTCTCTCTTTATTCGTTCTTTTGTTTTACGTGTTTGTTTATTTACTTATCTATTTATTTGCTTGTCTATTTAGCTATCTATCTGTTTATCTATCTTACTATTTATTTACTTATCTGTTTAGCTATCTATCTGTTTATCTATCTTACTATTTATTTACTTATCTGTTTAGCTATCTATCTGTTTATCTATCTTACTATTTATTTACTTATCTGTTTAGCTATCTATCTGTTTATCTATCTTACTATTTATTTACTTATCTGTTTAGCTATCTATCTGTTTATCTGTCTATTTCTTTTTCGATTCATTTGTGGAATCCGGAGGCAGAACCCTAAAGAACACGTGACACTGTCCACTTTCTTATCATTACCCTACAGAACACGTGACACGTCCACTTTCTTATCATTACCCTACAGAACACGTGACACTGTCCACTTCCTTATCATTGCCCTACAGAACACGTGACACTGTCCACTTCCTTATCATTGCCCTACAGAACACGTGACACTGTCCACTTCCTTATCATTGCCCTACAGAACACGTGACACTGTCCACTTTCTTATCATTGCCCTACAGAACACGTGACACTGTCCACTTCCTTATCATTGCCCTACAGAACACGTGACACTGTCCACTTTCTTATCATTGCCCTACAGAACACGTGACACTGTCCACTTTCTTATCATAGCCCTACAGAACACGTGACACTGTCCACTTTCTTATCATAGCCCTACAGAACACGTGACAGTATCCATTTTCTTAGCATAATCCTACAGTACACGTGACAGTCTCCATTTTCTGATCATTATCCTACAGAACACGCGACGGTATCCACTATCTTGAAATGACTGTGCAAAACATGTGGCAGTGTCATCTTTTCCGTCATTACTCTGCAGAACACGTGACCATGCCAGTTTTCTTGTTCTTCTTATTACCCTGCGGAACACGTGACAGTGTGCATATTCTTACCATTACCCTGCAGAACACGTGACAGTGCCCACTTTCTTGCTATTACCAGCTGAACATGTTTGTTTTTTTTTACATTACCCTGTGGAACACGTGACAGTGTCCATTTTCTTACCATTGCTGAACAGAACATGTAGCAGTATGTATCCAGTTTATCAACATTACCCAGTAGAACACGTGACAGCGTTCATTTTTTGTTTTGTTTTGGGTTTTTTTTTTTCACAATACCCTGTGGAACACGTGACTGGTCCATTTTCTCACCATTGCTGTCCAGAACATGTAGCAGTATGTATCCAGTTTCTTGACATTATCCCCGCAGAACACGTGACATGTCTACTCTCTTTTCATTCCTCTTCTTTTTTTTTCTCTTTTTTTTTTTCTTTTTTTTTTTCTTAATCCTTCCTGTCTTTGCCTTCTTTCAGTCCTGCCCTTTTCTTTGTTCCTTTAACTTCTTTCTTGTTTTGTCTTTACTTCCTTCTTTCTTGCTTTCTTCCCTTCTTTCTGTACTCATCTAAGCTTCATTCCTTTCTTTATTTTACGTCCTTCTCTCTCTTTGTTTCTTTCCGCTCCTATTTCTTTTCAGATGTTTCTGTCTTTGCATATATGTCTTTTCACTCTTGTTTGCCTTTTCTTTTCCCCTATTCTTCCTTCTTTCTTTCAGCGTATTTATCTTCTTTTTTTTATCAGTCGCTATTTAGACCTGGTTTCCTTCCCTTCCGCCTTTGAATTATTCATTGATCGGCTCGTTCACTTGTTTATTTGATTAGCTATTTGGTAGGGGTAGAGTGAA
>CM065738.1:32369073-32384073 GCA_033310375.1 Conus canariensis
CTGCTCTAAATTTGTTTTAAAGAACCTTTCACCATAAAAAAGTTTATGTACAAATGAAGTATCTCTAAATTCAGAGACAGATTTTGCTAAAAGAGCAAAGACATAAAATCAACTGAATCTATTAAGTCATACACATCTTCTCTTCTAAAAAAAACAACAACTAGCATTAGCCAAAGTAAAATAGCTGTCAACCCGTCCTTTCCACCCATTCCCAAATGGGAACAAACCAAAGCAAATTATAACACAAACCATACTGAACTGAACGAAAACGATCCACCATATCTTTTAAAAAGTTATGTAAATTCTCATCTGGAAAATCAATTTAAGGACCACCTTCAAATTTTACCAATGGATCGGTGTCAGATGACCATAGAACAGGAGCAAATTTTATACCAAAATTAAAAGTGAAGAAATTATGTTATCTGGGCAAAAACTTGTCAATTTCACTGCATAATTAGTTGCTATTCTGATGTCCCCAAAGTATGTTTCAAATTCTTCCATGGAAAATTGCCAGCTTTTACTGTGCAGTGATTCAAAGGCAGTCCTTTCTGCTCTACAGTCTCTAAATCCAAAGATCGGTTATAAGACAAAGATCGGTTATAAGACAAAGATCGGTTATAAACAAAGATCGTTATAGACTATTACAGAAAAAAATACGTGACACATCTGCTATCGATGAAAAGAATGAATGTGACTTTTTGTTGGGTGCCCTCACATTGTGCAATTTCAACAAATGATAAAATAGATCAAGCTGCTCGGAGAAAGCTTGCAATATTGAAGGCACGACTACACTGAACACTCCGTTAGACCTATCAGAATGCTATACTTTGATTGATAGAGCATCCTTTAACAGTTTCAAGAGGTTATTGAAAGACACAGATAGTCAATATTATCACAATTGTATACAACCAAATCCTGACATCCATCCCAAGACTCAATTAGACAAATTCAAAAGTCCGATATCTAGAGAGGTAGTAACTTTAATTCATAGGATGCGTTTAAATTCACTTCGAACCAAATACAGCAAAAATGGTACATGCATGTGTGGGAAAACTCCATGTGCACGTCACCTATTACTAGATTGTCCATGAGCAAAAGAATACAGTGCACAAGGCTGGTACTAATATTTCACATGATAGATCGACTCTTCTGACATTACTTGAAATGTTGAATGATTATGTTTTTCTTTATTTTTTATGCCCACATCTATCACGCTGTCCAGTAGGAATTTATCTTTAACTTTCAATAAACCCTCATATACAAAAAAAAAGTGCTCTCTCTCTCTCTCTCTCTCTCTCTCTCTCTCTCTCTCTCTCTCTCTCTCTGACACACGCACACACACACCACACCAACACACACACCACACACACACACACACACACACACACACACACACACACACACACACACACACAAATGCGCGTGCCCGCACGAACACACACATTCTGCCTGCCTGCCTGTCTGTCTGTTCCTCTGTCTCTCTGCCTCGCTCTGTTGTTCATTCTCTGTCCTTCTCTTTCCCTCCCTCTTTTTCTTCTTTGCCTTCCTCTTTGAAACAATTTCAGTCATGAGAGTAAAATGTTCTAAAAACTTATTCCATGGTGCTCTGGAAAAACAACGTTGGACATTGTGACACTATTTTAGCGACTGTCAACAATCTGCCGCTCACTGAACGAAAGTGAAGACTCTCGTTCAAGAACTGGTAAAGAGCTTCATTGGACAGTGTACAAGTATGTATAGCTCTATGTTTACTGTTAAAATCACACACACACACACACACACACACACACACACACACACACACACACACACACGCAAACACATACACGCACGCACGCACGCACACACACACACACACACACACACGCGCGCGCGCGCACGCCCGCACGCCCGCCGCCCCGCCCGCCCCGCACGCACACCATTACTCAATCCGTCTGTAATCACTGTAAGTGGGAAGTTGTTGACTGGAAGAACGACGTACACGCAAACACACACACACACACACACACACACACACACACACACACACACACACACACACACACACACACAACGATGATAGTGCCGCAGACAATGGTAGTTAGGTACTCAAGGTCTGACCAGCGCATTGGATTAATACGTAAATCGATCTGACAAGTCGCATCCACGAGAGCCTCGTCTTAAATCTTTTGATCTTAGCCATCTATTCATTTATCCTTGAGCTGTAGAGACTTAGCAGATGTGAAATAGCGTAGAAGGACACGCAGTGACAGCCACAGACATAGATTCGTGAGTGACAGCTCATTGATGAAACGGAAATTGAAACTGAAACTCTCAGCTCTGCATTATTTCGGTCAAAAGACGTTCAGGAAATTCAAGGCCGTTTGATATGTCACTTCCTGTATCATCAGTGTCTCGAAGAACTTTTGCTTTTATGCCAATAATAAAAGCATATCGATCAAGATTCAAACGGTTATAGTTTAAAATCATGTGCTAAATGGCCAGTTCTCAAGTCAGTGAAGGTGGAAAGACGTGCACCATGTCTGTCTGCGGTGTTTTCATCAGAAGAACCTTTTAACTGGAGTTCTTTTTAAGGTTTTAACACACAAATCACTTCGGAGAGTTGAACTCAAGTATTGACTGTGATTGTCATTCGCTGACTCAAAATTATTAAAACAGCGGTGACAGAAAGACATTGAGCGGTTCAGTAATAGGAGCACACATGATCTTTTTGTTGTGTTGATCCAGTTTCTACAAATAACATCGGATTAAGCATGTCGCACAGTAGACTAAGAGAGGATGTTGACCGGGAAAGGTGTGTAAAGTTCTGTGTTGTGGCAATTATTTATAAATGTGCAGTTATTGATGTATTCTGGCGCTTATTTAACACTTTTTTTTAAAAACACCACTCGTAACAGATTTTGTCTGTCAACCACTAGTCCTTTTACTGCTGAGGCAATCGTGTTCTTTAACCAAACAATGCAATGCGGGTGAGTTGTTTGCAGTTGTGTCACAGAACATGTCTGTGACAAGCAGATTTAGCAGCTGAATTACAAGTCTGCACTTTACCAATGAGCAGATTTAGCAGCCATTATCAAGTGGTTTAACCAATGGATAATGTCCACACTTTTAAAATTTAGAGTATCATTCACATATGTCTACTATTCTTTTATAGAAATTAAAAAAAAAATGAAATCAGTTGATTAAAAGGAGCCAAACTTTCAGAGTTATCATAAACACAGAGCGGACAAAACTCTCATGCCTTGTCATTATCTGGTGTGATGCCAGATTCTTGGGGAGAAACATCATCATCAACAATTCTTTCCGATGCTAAGTTTAACTTAAGTTAGTATGAACTTCCTCATAATTGATCAAAAAGCCATTTAGTTTATAAAATCATCTCGGGTTTTGTTTTTTTTCTGCATGTCAGTGGCATAAATGTTATTTGTAGTTAATTGGAAAAAATGCGTTTAATACAGCAAACATCTGACTGTTCTGAAAATGTGTATCACTGGTTTCATTCTCATTCTCTGCTTTTTTTTTTTTTGTTTTTTGTAAAGATACCACAAGAACAGGAGGTAGTGAAATAATGTGATATTCGGGATGACATTTATGGCACTTTATAAACAACAGAATATTTCGCTTTACTGGCCATTTTTAAATGGAATCCTTTGCTATTATTGCACAAAACTGCAAGAACCCAGCAACTGCTTTCTGATCCACCTTTTCCCATTTCAGTACCTGAAGTTGTAATGACTGTACTGAAACTAACATACAAATACAGCTTTCAAAAGAAGAGCGAAAACCTATAGTTCTAATGATCGCACTGCAACTAAACTACAAATGCTGCTTTCATTAAAAGAGCTAGCACTTTTAGTGTCATGATTGTACCACTGCAAGTAACCTGCAAATGCAGCTTTCAGTAGAACATCTTATTTTTCCCTCAGTTAAGGAATGGAACTCGCAGATGGATAACAAACTATTTAATATCTGTCCAAACCTGAAGGAGTTTTTACCATGTACCAGAGGCGGCCGTAAAGTCAAAACAGTCTTGTGCCATTTGCACACAGGCCACTCAATTTATACCCATTCTTATCTTCTTACAAGGTGAAGAAGCTCTGTGGTGCATTCCATGTCAGTCATGTACCACTCACAATGAAACATATTCTTTTAGAGTGTTGGGACTTGCACGATGTGAGACATAAACAGTGTTTAAAACACTTTACAGCAGACTCCATGAAAACTTTGTTCAGAGATGTCCCACCTGACATGATTTTTGAATTTCTGAAAGAGATTAACATTTTTCATCTGATCTAAGATTTTATGAAAGAAATGATTTTAACAAAGTTTCTGGCGCATTTTAGAAGGTTTATTTTGAAGATATGTGTGAATGGTGTTTTGTTTTTTTTGTTGACTTGTGAGTTGATTTTAACGTGGTGACAGCCCTGATATGGCCCTTTGCGGTCGGCTGGAGCCACTATAAGCAACATTGCCTTAACTCCATTGAAAAGTGCACTGTATGAGGAGTGGAGTATAGTTTGCTTCCAGTTCATTTGATTTTGACACTGTTGCCATGAATCAATTTCTTTTTAGTTTTCGATGATTTATCATGATTTTCTAGATCTATGCTTCGCTCAAAATTTTGATGATAAAATGTCTGAGTTAGTTGACTAAATCAGTTCAGTATGTTGCAGATTCTATATCATTGTCAACAAATAACTGAAAATATTATTGCACCTGTAGGATAACTGAGTTGTTCAAGGATGAGACTCTTAATCTGTGGGTCATGAGTTTCACTTTCAGCCTCAGTAGCGCTTGATGGGCAAAATGTGGAGCAGAATTTATCCAGTCTTCCATGTCAGTTGGCACTGACCTGAAGGTCCACTCAGAGATCACAGTGAAGATTCTGTTATCAACATCACTGTCACTGTCAGCGTGTGCTGTACAATGTGAACATCATACTACCAGCGTATACAGGATATGGAGGGGAAATGGACCATGTCTAGTTCCAGACATCGTGTTCCTTCTTTGTCCTGACTGCTGTGATGAATACTCAGAAGGCGGTGCAACACTCCGCTTCATCCATGTGTGTGTCAGTTCCAGTGCTATCAATCATGGCCGTTTGGTTGTGGAATAGTGATAACATGACCAGATGATAACCATGATGATATAATTCTAACCTTCCTTTTCCTTTTGATACATGTACACTGAAATACAGTTGACTTAGTGTTGTTTAAAACTGTACTGTGAGTGTGAGCATCAGGTATTTCATCACAATGTGTTGCAAACTTGTACTATACAATTTTTTTCTTTGATAGTATGAAGCATCTGATCAGAAAGGTTCACCGTCTGTTGATAATTGACACCACAGATTTACCGAGATTATATTCTGTAGAGTTCTGCTACTGGACTTTTAATTGTTGTTCACAGATTTTGTTTTTGATTCTGGATTAGTGGCAATAATGTGTTTGAAATTTATATGTTACAGTTTGTAAAGTATGTGCTTAAATAAAAAGTTCAATAAGCTTTTGTGTTGCTTGGTAGCTGACTTATTTTAATTTGTTTATTTGCCCCCCCCCCCCCCCCCCTTTTTTTTTTTAACACCACAGGCCAAGGTTTTTATGGAAACTGGAAAGTTGACTTACATTATTTTTGTTGTTGTATTGGTTGATATTCAGGATGTCCTGCTGGGTGTGTTTTGCGACGGATGAGGACGACACAGAAGCAGTATGGGTACGTCCTTGTCGATGTCGAGGCACAACCAAGTGGGTTCACCAGAGCTGCCTGCAGCGCTGGGTGGACGAAAAGCAGAAAGGCAATGGCACAGCCAAGGTTGCCTGCCCACAGTGCAACACTGAGTACACCATTGTCTTTCCTAAATTAGGTAGGTCTTTTTTAATGCAGTCTTGTTGTGTTTGCTCTGTGGGAATAATGACGCAAGGTTCTGTTTTTCTCTCTTTCTCCCTCACTCCCTTTTTCTCCCATGTACACAGAGAAAAATACAGTTAACATTGCACTGAGGGTGTTTCTGTCTTGTGTGTAGGTCCAGCAGTCTACCTCATGGACATAGCAGACAAGATCATCTACAAGACCTGCCCCTTTGTCGCTGGGGGGATGTTCATCGGCTCCGTTTACTGGACCGCTGTCACGTATGGAGCAGTCACCGTCATGCAGGTCAGAGCCTCTGTTCGGGTTTTGTTATTTTGCTGTTTGCCAACAGCCATACTGTGCAAAAATTATTTTTACTTTTAACAGTGTTTTTTTTTTTTTTTCCTCTAACAGACAAAATAGTGTTTAAGTTTTGCGTAAAATTGTTGAATCTTGATCCATGTTTAATGCCAACACACACTTACACTAGTTACAGTGATTTTACATTCAAAGTTGACAGGATTGTGCATTGTGAAGAAAAAAAAATCCTCCCACTGCCTATACCCCCCCCCCCCCCCCCCCCCCAGTCTTTTCTCTCTCTCTCTCTTTACCCCGTTCGTTAGAACACCTCACCAAGCAAACGGACCAATTTCAGTTCATTCCTCTATCCCATGCATCCTAATCCCATCAGTGTGAATCTCTCTCTGTCTCTTGCTCTGTCTTTCTCTTTCTCTGTCTTTCTTTTCTCTCTCTCTCTCTCTCTGGGCTATAAGCAACATTATCTTACCTCTCTCGCTCTCTCTCTCTCTCTCTCTTTCTCTCTCTTCTTTCTCTTCTCTCTCTCTCTTCCTCTCTCTTTTTTTCTCTTTTCTCACTCTCTCTCCCTCTCTCTTCTCTCTGTCTGTCTGTCTCTCTTTCTCTCTCTCTTTTCTATCTCACTCTCTCATCTCTCTCCCCCCCCCCCTCTCTCTCTCTCTCTCTCTCTCTCTCTCTCTCTTCCTCCCTCTCTCTCCCCCTCTCTCTCCCTTGCTCCCTCTCTCTCTCCTCTCTCTCTCCATCTTTCTCTCCTCTCTCTCTCCCCCCCCTCTCTCTCTCTCTCTCTTCCCCCTTCCTCCCTCCCACCCTCCCAGCAATTCCGAACAGCTGGTGTCATTCTGCACCTGGTGTCATTATTTCACAACAGTTAGTTAGGAAAAAAAAAAAAGGTCAGCTGTCACCAAGAACTGTTTGAAAGGACTGAGATACTTGAAAGAAATTTCAGGTAACAGAGGCAAGGGAAGGGAATGACTGTTCTGCCTTTGGTCAACAGTAGGCTCAGTTTTGTTTGAAAGAAAAAATGTGAGAGGACAGAGGTGGAAGAAAAGAGGGGGTGTGATTGCTGTCCAGTATGGCTGGGTTTTTTTTTTAGTTTTGAGCAAAGCAGTCCAGGATGCACTTACGGAAAGTGTGGTGTGATGATAAGAGCAGTGGGAAGTGGAGCGAAACATCAGACCATAGCGGCCTTGATGCTGTGGTCAGCAGTGCGGACTGGGACATCATGGACTGCCTCTGATCAGAGGCGTTTATTTGTGGGGTGTTGTTCTCTTAAAATGGACACAGTTCTCTGAGAGAGTTGATGAAATTTCTTGGCCAACAGTGTATACGGGGGCTGGGCAGTTTGTGACACGTGAATATAAAGGAAGCTTAGAGTGCAAGTCTGTTGTGGTCACCAGCCGCTGTGGCGAAGTGGTTAGCGTCACTGACTCCTGACTGGGAGGTTGTGGGTTCGAATCCCATCAGAGTCATGTGGGTTTTTCTGCCCCGACCGGCTCCTACCCAGGGTTGAGTTTGCTGCAGACTCAGTTGGGAAGACTGGGACCACACAGTCGAGTTTCATCCACTTAATGGATGCGTTTCTGAGAGTGTTGCTCAAATTTCCTGACCAACACTGCAGGTGCCTGTATCTCTTGGGCCTGGTTGACGCCGGGATATATTATGAAAGGAAGCGTAGAGTATAGCCCTGTCATGTAGTCTCAGACCGAAAGGGAAATCCGTAGCATCATCTTAATCATCCTCATTCTCATCGATCAGCATTAAAAAAAATGTCTCAAATTCTGTGGCCCTTCATGCCCTGCTTTCATGGTGACCTCAATTTCGATGTCCTCTCCATGTCTGTGGTCTTGGTTTGGTTCCGTCGGGGTCACTGGTATCGGCGAGTCCATGGGGGCTGTCGTTGGACAGATGTGGTGGCGCCCTCTGGAGGGAGAGCTCACTCACGCCAGCTCCATGACTAAGCAATTATTGTTGTCAGTTGGGGGCTTAGTAGGTGGTGTCCTGCGTATGTTAGATCAGAACAGGCGCCACTGAACACCACCGAAGTGACTCGGCAGCAGTGCAGTGTCTCCTCCGGTGGGTTGCCTCTTGTCGTGATGACTTGACATTGACTGCTCCCTGTGGATTGATGGTGCCGGGGCTGCGGCGGGGCCGACCGGGCTGTGGCTGTGGATGGGGAGTCAGAATGAGTGGCGTGGGTGTCACTGCCTCTGAGGTGGCGCAGAGGTTGGGACAGCAAAAAAAAAGAAAGTCTGTTGTGGTCTGAGACCAGAACGGAACTCTGTAGCATCATTTTCATTGTCATCCTTGACCCTCATCATTAACCGTTAAAAAGGACAGTCTCAAATATGGTGGTTCTTCACACCCTGACTGTCATGGTCACATCAGTTTCCATTTTATGTCTATGTCTTTGCTTGTTTGTGAGAGTATTATATCAGTCACAGTTAGTGTCTTTGGTATGGACAAGTTGATGGAGAACGGTTGCTGAATGTGATGGCACCCTCTGAAAGGGAATGCTGTCTCACATAGGCTACCCAATTAAATAATTACCGTCTTCAGTATGGATATTTGGCTAGTGATGCCCTGTAAATGTCCAACCAGGACATGCACTTCTGAACATCATTTTAAGTGATGGCACCAAAAAAGGAAAAAAATTTGTAACGCTGAGCTGGGAGGTGGCGGAGGGATGGGGGTGGGGGGTAAACACAGTGACTAACGCTCTCGCATAGGTTGCTTGAAAATTCCAAGTCCGTCACAGAGGACAGTTTTTGTTGCTGTGCCCTCCACTTAAGGCCATAGTTGGATGGTCTAAATGCTAGTCTTTTGGAAGTGCCTGTGTGCAGAATGCACCTACCGCTTGTAAAAGAACCCGGAGGAGGTTTTCACAGACTTAATGGCAGCTTAAGCAGAATTGAGATAACGTAGATCTGTAGGCTGCAGATTTATTTCATCCAAAAAGTGGCCATGTTCAATGAGGAGGTGAAGGAAAAAAGCAGAAGAAAAATTGCCAAGATGTTCATGATTTGGCCGCTCTGTCAATTAGTTTTATCGTTGTTGTCCATTTTTTTTTTTTTTTTTTTTTGTCAGTCAGGTCAAAACCACACAATATCTGGTGAGATGTCTGTCACTGCAGTCTGCCATCATGTCTTGTTCAAAACGTAGAGCAGCTGAAAGTACTGTTGAGTCAGACTTGTTATATCCCATGCAAGTGCTACTCCTAAATTTGGAATGCAACACTGTAAATGTCCAAAGGGTACACTTGATGCTTTTGAGGCCTTGGCAGGTCTGTAATACAATTTAATACAGTGCAATACAATACAACATAAAAAGCACACAGTTTGAACAAAGAAGCGGCCCTTTAACAGAGGAGTGGACACCGAGAGGTGCACAGTCCATTATCCTTGACCCCAGATTGAAGGAGCTGAAACTTTCGTTCCGGAAGAACAGCGTTTTAGGTTAACTCCATTTCATGTTACCCTTTAGGGTAAAATCCCATCACCAACTTTCGGAAGAGAAGGCCAGTTTGGCTGTTAGTATGGATGACACATTACATGTAGCGCGCACCGTGGGAGAGAAATGGAAAGAATAAAGGAAATAAGGAAATGGGGTGAACGATATGGACTGGATTAAACGGGAAACGACTGAACGAAGCGCCGGCAGGCAGCTCTTCAGTTGGCACTACCCAGGTAGGCAGCCCGTTGTGTACACAAGAGTGTGGATTCTCAGTGCCTAGAACCTTTGGCAAGGCGCTTTAAAAATGCTATATTATCATTATTATTATAATTATCATTAGGGACCAATGAATTCATTTAGAACTGTGAGCCGAGATTGTATATGGGGGTAGATGGAAGTGGACTGCATGTTCTGACAGGTGCTGGGCCACAAGGAGGGTCTGAACGTGATGGAGCGGGCCGATCCTCTCTTCTTGCTGATCGGCCTGCCCACCATCCCCGTCATGCTGATCCTGGGCAAGATGGTGCGCTGGGAGGACTACATCCTGAGGCTGTGGCGCAAACACTCCGCCAAACTGCCCATCCTCAACTACTTGTGGCCTGAAGGTAGGGTTAGGGGTGTGTGTGTGTGTAGTGTGTGTGTGTGTGTGTGTGTGTGTGTGTGTGTGTGTGTGTGTAGTGTGTGTATGTGTGTGTGTGTGTGTGTGTGTGTGTGCGTTTAGACGGAATGAATGGAATGAATTTAACGGGAGTGAGAAAAGAGAGGATAAATGATCTTTATTTCCAGTTGTAACCGTGTATGTTCAGAACCAAATAATCAGCATTGACACATGGCACAAACAGTGCATGACATTTAAGAAAAACAATCTGAAGTTAAAAGTAATATAGGGCTTACAATGATCTGCCTTTCAGCAAATTTCTGTCATTGGGTGAAAGGTTTCAGCTGGAAAAAAAAGGTAATTTCTCTTGAAGGCAAAAAAAAGAGAGAGAGATGTATGTATGAGCATATGTGTGTGTGTGTGTGTGTGTGTGTGTGTGTGTGTGTGTGCGTGCGTGCATGCGTGCATGCGTGCGTGCGTATCTACTGAAAACTTATGTCCACTTGTGTGTGTTGTTATTTCGCATGTGTATTCAGAATTACTGTTAGTGGAAAACAGCTGGTTTGGGAAACATACCAGACCAAAATGGCTCAGTGGACAGCCATGAACAGAGCAGCAAATTTCAACGATTTCAACATTTTAAAAAATGTTAAGAATGGGATTGGCTGTATGTAGATTATTGAAGAATTACATTGAAAGATTACAGTACTGGTATATGTACAGCGTTTATGCTGTGGTAGGGGGACATACATCCTGGGTCAACTGTCATGTGGCTTTGGAGTGGAGACTCACATGAAAACGGAATACCACCTGAAGCTATGAGAAGCTTAGAGCATTAGAATTTAGAGTGGAACACTTCCATTGAAAGTGTAGCACAATGAATTTGTTTGTTAAGGTATGAAATTGCAGCACTGAGTGAATGGTGTGTGTATGTGTGCAGTGCGTGTGCATGTGCACCCACACACACATACACATGCATGCACACACACACACATGCACACACACACACATACACACACACACACATACACACACACACACACACACACACACACACACCACACACACACACACACACACACACACACACGCCCACACACACACACTGCGAGAGAGAGAGAGAGAGAGAGAGAGAGAGAGAGAGAGAGAGGCAAAGACAGACACTTGACAGAGAGACAGACGGAACTCCCTTCGAGCATGCCATGGAGGGACTGGCAAAATGTTAGTGGCAACTCTGTCATTACAACACTACAACCCTGCCACAGCAAAGAGAAAGGGGGTGAGGGTGGGCTAATCTTCCACACCAGCTTGTGGAGTCAAAGTCCAAGTGGTGACTGGCACTGGTAGCCTGATGTGTTATGGTGTTAAATTTGCCCCACAGTCTATCATTCCAAGGAGCAGTGAACTGTTAGAGGTTCACTGTGTCCAGTGCCTGGCATGATGGAAGGCAAAGTTGTGATATCAAATCTTTTTAAATTGCGATTTTTTTTTAAAAATGTGGCTGGTTATTGTATTTACTATGGAGCTTACATACCCTGGGTTGAGATGTAATGTTTGCCAGCTTGCCAGTTTCACCAGAGAATCTCATCCAGCAAATTAAGAATACGGGTCCAGTCATCGAGTGGTGAACTACAAATTTCCCTGAATGGTAGAGATTCTGCGCATTATACATAAACACTGACATGACATACACACACCTGCTGAGTAAAGCTAACCTGCCACAGAACAGTAGACACTAAGTCAGTTTCAGGCGCCAGCTTTCATGCCAAGCACTGTCTGTGCAATAATTCAGCCAAAAGTTGCTCTGGTTTCCCTTTGTGCATGCTGATTTTTGAGCCAGACAGGTGGAGTTATGTGAGCAATAGATCTCAGGCTCTCTCAGCTTACCAGAATATGAGCCTGATTGGGTCTTCGGGCTGGCTGGCTAGATTTCAGCCTTACGTACAATTTAGCCATTATCATTTTATAATTGAAAACTTAGACGATGCTAGTCAAGTGAACATGCCTGGGAACATTTTTTATGTGTGTCAGTTAATACAGTTGTTGACTTATTCACTCATGTGGGATTGAAGATAGCCACCTGGTATTTCTTACCAAGCCACAAAAATTGTCACTTAATAATTACTGATGTCATGTGCCATCGTGTGCCGGTGGAAATGGAGGACACGTATAGACATCGCATGCATCCTGTGTGAGAAACTGGAGGGATGAATGAAAATGAGTGACTGATATTTGAATGGTACGGGAAACGACTGAATGAGCGCCAGTAGGCTGCTCTTCGGCCGGCTCTACCTGGGTAGGCAGCCTGTTGAGTGAGTGAGGTAGTGGTTTTATTGTAAAGCGCTTCGAGCTTGGTCTGTGACCGAGGATAGGCGCTATATAAATACCCAATATAATAATAATATAATAAGTCAGCATATTATGAATTCCTGCGGACTTACGTGGCTGTCAACCTTTATGTTCCTGTAGGTTTTTGGAATGATGTTCTTTTCCTTAATGAAAGTTTAAGATCATAATTTCGCGTGCGCACATGTGTGTGTGTGTGTGTGTGTGTGTGTGTGTGTGTGTGTGCTTGTGCGCATGTGCATGTGAGTGGATGTACTTGTGCGCATGCTTGCATGCACACACGCGTGTGTATGTGTGGGTGTGGGTGTAAAAAATATATCTGTGCAGTTTAGATATTTAATTCCATGTTATTTACTGTGAAAAGTATACAGTCTTGGTTGTTTACAAATGATATCACTTTCCATCTTCAGGGCTAGGATGCCACTTGATTGCCTTGGCAACATAAATTGTTATTCTTTTCCTGACTACAGTTTAATCTCTTGGATGTTCTCATGCCGAGTTTTAGGATTATCTGTCTACAAAGAAAACCACAGTGGTTCCATTTTCCCCACTGTCTGTTTTTTCTTTTTTAACCCATTTTCTCCATGGCGGCCTCAGGCCAGGAGTGCTGCTGACTGGAGGCAGCGCTGTCCTGAATGGGTTAAAAGTCCTTGAACATTTGAAAATGGGAGTCTTACTTTAGTGGATCTTTCCGACGTTTACTGTACTGTCACAAGAGAGGCGAGGCATGGAAGCTAGAGAGAAAGAACAAACAAGAGTCAAAGGGTGTGTGTGTGTGTGTGTGTGTGTGTGTGTGTGTGTGTGTGGTGTGTGTGTGTGTGCGAGTGCATGCACATGCATGTACGTGTTAGCATGCGTTTGAATGTGTGTGATTTCATTTGAATTGAGTGAGAGACTTTGGTGTAAACATGGCTTCGATTTTACCTTTTGTGGACTGCATTCACCTGGCTGTCAGTGTGTCAGTAGCTCCCATTGATTGTGCTTGGCTGCCATCATTTGAGTGTGTGACTGAACTGATATTTTGGTATACCAGTGTGACTTCAGATTGCCTTTCATCAACAGCCTTTGTCTCAGTGGTGTGTGAACATCTTCCATGTGTGTGTGTGTGTGTGTGTGTGTGTGTGTGTGCGTGTGTGTGTGTGTGAGTGAGTGAGTGAGTGAGTGAGTGAATGAGAGCACATGATAGGGACAAGACGCAGAGAGAGGGAGAGGGACAAAGAAAACATACAAAGAAAGAAAGATAAGATAGAGGGAGAGAGAGTGAGTGAGAAAGAGAGTGTGGGTGAAATAGGGAGAGAGGAGGGAAAATAATCATCATGTAGGCAGTTAGAGGGGAAAGAATGATAATTGACAGCACTAATTTAGCATACTGTCTGACATTAGTAACTTTGCGAGCTGTTCGCTCACAAAAGTGAAATGTGCAGACACTCCTTTCCTTGCCCTTACCTTCCCACCCCATCCAGACACTCAGAATTCTCCTCCATTAGCCATCTGCCTCCCACTCAACACACAAAGCAGACAACATAGCTCAGAAGGACGCTTGTCAAAACAGCTATGGCCTAGGGTTGTTTTTGCAGTCAGACAGGGATGAGATATTGTGCAGGCTGAGTAGCTGTAAGTTCTAACATGCGCAATGGGTTTGGAAAAACAAATACTGTGGTTTCCCATCTTCTTCAGTTTACGCGAAGAAAAGTCTCCAGCTTTTCATCAGAAGAACCAGGTGAATGGGAAGAACAGTATATGTCGAAACAAATCTTAAATAAATGTTAGTGAACCGCCAAGAGAAACATGGACAAACAAGTCACAAGACACAACACGACACGTTTTGACCTCTTAGGTCTTCTTCAGGCAAGACACAAACAAATAGGACAATGAAAATGAATGAGTTTGACACTTAGCTTTGATCTCTTCAGCACAAGGTAGGCGTCACTTGACTGTGTTATGATTGAGTCTTGATTTTTTCCTAATAATCCCATAAGCAGGACAAGTGAACTAAAAATGTAACTCGTCTTTTCAAATTGCAATATCATTACACAATGGACATGAATCGTCAACAGCATCATTATTTAGATACCATCTTTTATTAGCATTTAATCCCAGTGTTCTATTTCTAAGTCTTGCAAGGATACCTCTTTGCCAGAGAGAGAAAGAGAGAGAGAGAGACAGAGAGAGAGTTCTGTTGCTTCCATGTCTGCATGTTCTTACTAAAGATTGCAGACAGCCAGATATTTGATTTATGTGCCAGACCTGTGATGCTTTGACATCAGTTCACTATCGAGATAGCAGAAGTCTGTTGAGACTGTCTGCAAAGTCAAAGGTATCAGATGTCCATGATGGAATTTTAGCTTTGTGTGTGTGTGTGTGTGTGTGTGTGTGTGTGTGTGTGTGTGGTGTGTGTGTGTGCCCATCCGGATTTGGTGATTATTGATTCAGTGGGTCTGGTC
>CM065738.1:32391573-32395476 GCA_033310375.1 Conus canariensis
TTCAGGAAAAAAAAAAGGGGGTTGGGGGGTGGGGGGGGGGGGGGGGGGGCAGACTCTTTGGTGCCTGAGCAGTTCCATGCTGGAGGACACCATGGCTGTGGCTTGGTCTAGCCATGTGCTCTGGAGCCTGAGTTCCTTCCTCAACAGCAGGCAGGCCCAGTGGCTGAGACAGCATGGGGGGGGGGGGGGGGGGGGGGGGGGGGGGACAGACTCATTGGTGCCTGAGCAGTTCCAGGCTGGAGGACACCATGGCTGTGGCCTGGCCTAGCCATGTGCTCTGGAGCCTGAGCTCCTTCCTCAACAGCAGGCAGGCCCAGTGGCTGAGACAGCGTTGGGGGGGGGGGGGGGGGGGGGGGAACAGACTCATTGGTGCCTGAGCAGTTCCAGGCTGGAGGACACCATGGCTGTGGCCTAGCCTAGCCATGTGCTCTGGAGCCTGAGCTCCTTCCTCAACAGCAGGCAGGCCTAGTGGCTTAGACAGCGTGGGAGGTGGGGGGGGGGGGGGGGGGGGGGAGGATGTTGAGTCCCAGCTCATACATGTGACTGGAAAGGTTTGGTTTCAGTGTGGGGTTTTTTTTCTGTGTGATCTTTACTTCATGCTGTTCGTGATGAGTGAAACATACCTAAAGGAGAGAAGAAAAAAAAAGACAGATCCGGTGTTTCATTTTGGTTAGGATTTTGAACTGCGTAAAGAAAATGAATGAATACTTGTGTGCTTACCTGCGGATTTGACAAATGGACTCTCTCTGTCTTTTTAAGTCTCTTGCTCACACACATACACACACACATGCACGCATGCACGCACGCACGCGCGCCTGTACACACACACACACACACACATGTGTGCGCACACACACACACACACACACACACACACACACACATACATGTGCACGCACGCGCACGCACGCACACACACACACACACACACACACACACACACACACACACACACACACACACACACACACACACACAAACAGATGAGAGTTTCCCATGGAAACCCGCTAAGTCCCTTGGGTCAGGGAAGTGGGATATTGATTGATTTCCTTTTTGCCCACATCTCCTGGTAAGGCTCACCTGCCTGGGCATGTTCTGCTGTGTGTGTCTTATCGTGTGTGTGTGTTTTAGTGTGTGTGTGTGTATGTGTGTTTTGGTGTGTGTGTGTGTATTTATGTGTGTGTGTTTCGTGTGTGTGTTGTGTGTGTTTTGTGTGTGTGTGTGTGTGTGTGTGTGTTTGTTTTGTGTGTGTGTGTGTTTGTTTTGTGTGTGTGTGTGTGTGTGTGTGTTTGTTTTGTGTGTGTGTGTGTGTGTGTATGTGTGTATGCGTGTGTGTGTGAGTTTGTGTGCGTGTGTGTGTGTGCATTTGTGTATGTGTGTGTGTGTATGCCTGTGCCCATGCACACTTGCATGCACCCCTGTGTGTGTTGTGTACATACGCAATAGATTTTCAGAGCAAATTTTGATTCATACCCAGAGTGTCTGTTTGCTCATTCTCCACTCAAGTTTTGTAAATGAAAATAGGTGCTAATTATTCAGATAGATAGATAAGACAGACAGAGAGACAGAGACAACCAGTCATACAGCCAGTCTGGTAGTCAGTCAGACAGATAGACAGATTATAGTTTTGTTTGTTTGTTTGTTTTTTTGGTCTTTTTACTGTTATCAAACGTCGGTGTGAAATTACAATTTTCTAGATGTCTTCTAAAGAGAAAAAAATAAGAAAAAGGTGCAAAAATTGAGAGAAAAATCAAAAGAAAATGGCTGTGGTTTGTTGCCGACAGACATGCTAATCTCACTGCATCATCATTCCCTGTGCATGTGCACCAATGTAAAGGGTGCCCTGCCTGCTGACAACCACTGCTGCTAATTCAGGGTTACTGATTTTGATTTGCTGAAGTTTATTTCTCTGCTTTCTTATCTTCAGGATATCTTGATGGAAGGGTATGTCGGCCAATAAAATCAGGACTTTTTTTTTTTTTTAATGATGATCAACGAGCATAACAAAGATGATGCTATGGGGTTTCAACTCTCATCAGCAACTCTGTGCTAGGGCTGGGCTCTCGGCTTCCTTTCATAACTTATCGTGGTGTCAAGCAGGCCTGAGTGATACAGACACATGCAGTGTTGGCAGGGAAATTCAAGCGAGACTGTCAGAAAGGCATTGAAGGGTGGAACTTTATTGTGTGCTTTGTATCTGAGCCTAGAAGCATGCTCAGCTCAGGGTGAAGGTGGCCCAGAGTCGAAAAAATCCTACAACTGAATACATCTGATTGTTCTTGAACCCACAACCTCCTAGCTCCCAAGCCTGTGAACTTGCAATGCAAATCACTGCACCACGGCAGCGGGTCCGTCCCAGAAGTTGGTACCTGTGCGCATGGATTTGAAGACCGTTGTTCTGTTGTGTGTGGTCTTTAAGTGCAGTTGATTGAGTCACACCTGAACAGTACACTGTGAAACAGTGTGGGAAAGATCATCATAAAAAGGTGGTGGCTGATGACCTGATCTGTCTACCACATCCCATAATGGCACAGACGCACATTGACAAAAATGTTTTTCAGTAAGAATCAGGGGGTTGGAAGCAAGGGCAGGCCAGTTTTGTGTTTTCTATGGTTCAGTGACAGCATCCACACACTCTGTAGCACTCAAAGCACTTTCTCTCTGGGTTCAGACCGGCAAGCCAGTTAGTCAGCCTTTCACCCACAAAGTTTAGGAGCAGAGTCGCATTAATGCCTTGATCCATCGTTTGTTTATTGTAAGTTCTTTTTCTTTTCTTTTTTTTTTCATTTGGTTTTGTAAAAAGAAGAGAAAAACAGGTAACAGTTTGAAAAAAAAGAAGACAAAATTGCTCGTTGATTTTCATTGTTGAGTGTTGTGTATCTTGCCTGAAGAAGACCTAAGAGGTTGAAACGTGTCGTGTTTGACTTGTGATTTGTTTGTCTACATTTTTTGGCAGAGCTTTATCAATAATTTATCAAATTTGAAAAAAAAAGAAAAGAAAAATGTTGTGTCGATTATTGTGCTTAAAATGGCGAGAACATGGATTTAGAAATGATAGGTGACAGGCATTGAAAGACAGTGACAGCACTGGCTAGGTCAGGTGATGCTGGACAATGCTGCTGGAGGCTTCAACAGTG
Organism: Conus canariensis; assembly: GCA_033310375.1. Classification (NCBI taxonomy): domain Eukaryota; kingdom Metazoa; phylum Mollusca; class Gastropoda; order Neogastropoda; family Conidae; genus Conus; species Conus canariensis. Next base: position 32,394,711 of record CM065738.1, read on the forward strand.
GGCGCTGATGCTTGTGGTGCGCCTGGGGCATCAGCAGGGTCCTCCACACTGGGCTGTTCTCAGCTTCTTCCACAACCATGGGGCCTTCGGGTCATGGTTCATCGCCAGGTGTTTGCGGGGGGGGGGGGGGGGGGGGGGGGGGGCTTCTTCTCTTGCGTTTTTCCTTCTGGCATCCACTGGAGAACATGTGGGATGACGTTACCTGACAGTGGGGTCTGAAAGGGTAGAAGGACATCAGTGTGCACATGACCTTGGCATCAGACTGCGACAGTTGTGCAAGAAGTTGAATGAAGAAGAAGACAAACAGAACAGAAATCGTCAGTGCTTCAGTCATAGACCGTCTCCGGGACTGATCAGTCCCGAAAATGGTCCACGACCGAAACGTTGAAAGATCAGCCCCCACAGACAGGCCTACGACCGAAACGTTGACGATTTTCCCGTTCTCTCTCTCTCTCTCTCTCTCTCTCTCTCTCTCTCTCTCCTTTTTTTTTTCTATTGTAAATCTTCAGAACACACTTATCGATAGTTTTGATTTGTGAAAAAGAAGATTAGCAGTCAAAAACCATTTTTATCGTTAATGATGAAGACGTCCTTGGCACCTGCGGTAGTCCCAACAGGGTTTAAAAGCTGTCTGTCACTGACCAAAAACAAGTTGTCGTGGGTGTTCCCCCCCTCCCCTTCGCACACATGTATCACGCTGGTATGGCTTCCACGGCCCAGTTCATTGGAGGTTTGATCCGATGTGATGAGGTTTTTGTGGCTTACC
>CM065738.1:32403076-32413076 GCA_033310375.1 Conus canariensis
CACACACACACATACACACACACCTTATATAGCATGCACACTATGAGACAATATACAAAGCGTAAATACTCGCGCATAAACATCAGACTCATCACACACACAAACACACACACATGCAAGGAATATACACTCACACACACACACACACACACACACACACACACACACACACACACACACAACACACACCCCACATACTAACTCACTCACTCACTCTCACACATACAGATATACGATACACATTCATGAGCATATGCTTGCCCGGCCCACACAGATGAACACATACATGCAATTACACACATCATAATGCATTTGTATACATTACACAGTATGCACACATAAACACTTTCGCAATACCACATGCATACATTCATGCATACATGAGCATGCACACATACACAAGTTGACCACATGTACAAGGGTGTGTATATGTGCACACTAGTGTACACAAATGGATGCGCACACACACACACACACACACTCTACACACCACACACACACACACACACACACACACACACACACACACACACACACACACCATTCTCTCTCTCTCTCTCTCTCTCTCTCTCTCTCTCTCTTCCCTCTCTCCTCTCTCTTTCTCTCTCCCTCACAGATATATAGTATGCACACAATGACGCACAAAATGCAAAACGTGAAGACACTCACATAAGTAGCATCAAAGTCACCTGTGCATGCATATAGACACACACTACACACTTACACCACAAACGTACATACATGCAAGAATACACACACACACACATACATGCACACGCATGCACACATGCATGCACAGACAGAGAGAGAGAGAGAAAGAGAGCCTCCTCTTTTGGATTCTGACTGTTTTCTCTTCACACCAACTTGACATAGTCCTCATTGTACCCACCGGAACAACACCTTCACTGCAGATCTCCTCTGTGATCGATCTTAGGCTGTTCGCTTTGCCTCCCCCTGGTACATTCTGGCTGTTTTCAACTCATTTTCCAGGATCCTTCCACTGTGTTGTTACAGGTGCCCATCCTTTTTTTTTCATTTTCCTTAAGGGGATTGCAGTCCAGTGCATGCTGTACACTGTAGTTAGAACCTCTGTGGAGCCACTTGTATATCCAGTCCATTTCCTCTATCAGGTTCTGATGGTGAACCCAACTGGGCTTCAGTTGATTTTGCACCCTTAAGTTCTTCATTGGAGGCTGTTTACATCCATCTGAAAAGGGAGTGTTTGTCACAGGCAGGTGCTGATGAGGGCCTGCTGCTTGCTTTCCTGTCCTTTGGGGAGTTTCTTTATCTTTGGGGAGTTTCTGTATCTTTGGGGAGTTTCTGTATCTTTGGGGAGTTTCTGTATCTTTGGGGAGTTTCTTTATCTTTGGGGAGTTTCTGTATCTTTGGTGAGTTTCTTTATCTTTGGTGAGTTTCTGTATCTTTGGCGAGTTTCCACATCTTTAGTGAGTTTCCGTATCTTTGGCGAGTTTCCACATCTTTAGTGAGTTTCTGTATCTTTGGTGAGTTTCCACATCTTTAGTGAGTTTCCGTATCTTTGGTGAGTTTCCACATCTTTAGTGAGTTTCTGTATCTTTGGTGAGTTTCAACATAGTAGTGAGTTTCCGTATCTTTGGTGAGTTTCCACATCTTTAGTGAGTTTCCATATCTTTGCTGAGTTTCCATATCTTGGGTGAGTTTCCACATCTTTAGTGAGTTTCCCTATCTTTGGTGAGTTTCCATATCTTTGCTGAGTTTCCACATCTTTAGTGAGTTTTCATATCTTTGGTGAGTTTCCACATCTTTAGTGAGCTTCCATATCTTTAGTGAGTTTCCATATCTTTGGTGAGTTTCCATATCCTTGGTGAGTTTCCACATCTTTAGTGAGTTTCCATATCTTTGGTGAGTTTCCATATCTTTGGTGAGTTTCCACATCTTTAGTGAGTTTCCATATCTTTGGTGAGTTTTCGTATCTTTGGGAGTTTCTGTATCTTTGGTGAGTTTCCACATCTTTGGTTAGTTTCCACATCTTTGGTGAGTTTTCACATCTTAAGTGAGTTTCCGTATCTCTTGGCCCTGCAGCAGTACATTGGTGTTCCACAGTCTCAGTTTGCTGGGGAGGTAGGTGTTTGCATTCTTTGGTGTTCCACAGTGTCAGTTTGCTGGGGAGGTAGGTGTTTGCATTCTTTGGTGTTCCACAGTGTCAGTTTGCTGGGGAGGTAGGTGTTTGCATTCCTTGGTGTTCAACAGTGTCAGTTTGCTGGGGAGGTAGGTGTTTGCATTCTTTGGTGTTCCACAGTGTCAGTTTGCTGGGGAGGTAGGTGTTTGCATTCTTTGGTGTTCCACAGTGTCAGTTTGCTGGGGAGGTAGGTGTTTGCATTCTTTGGTGTTCCACAGTGTCAGTTTGCTGGGGAGGTAGGTGTTTGCATTCTTTGGTGTTCCACAGTCTCAGTTTGCTGGGGAGGTAGGTGTTTGCATTCTTTGGTGTTCCACAGTGTCAGTTTGCTGGGGAGGTAGGCGTTTGCATTCTTTGGTGTTCCACAGTGTCAGTTTGCTGGGGAGGTAGGTGTTTGCATTCTTTGGTGTTCCACAGTGTCAGTTTGCTGGGGAGGTAGGTGTTTGCATTCTTTGGTGTTCCACAGTGTCAGTTTGCTGGGGAGGTAGGTGTTTGCATTCCTTGGTGTTCAACAGTCTCAGTTTGCTGGGGAGGTAGCTGTTTGCATTCTTTGGTGTTCCACAGTCTCAGTTTGCTGGGGAGGTAGGTGTTTGCATTCTTTGGTGTTCAACAGTCTCAGTTTGCTGGGGAGGTAGCTGTTTGCATTCCTCCAGATGGGGCTTGAGGGCAAGAAACACAGGTCTTGCCTTAGTTATACTGACCTGCATGTCTTTGTCTGTGCCTGCTCTGTCATTCCTTCCCCAAGGTGAACTGCTGCAGCCTTGTCTGTGTTAGTTCTGATAGCCCTGATCTTCTCGACCTTTTGTTCCTAGACCTGTGTTCATTGATGCTGGTCGTGGGCTGTCTTGTCTCCTGTGTGAGCTGAAAGGACCCAGGAAAAAGGCACAAGGGCGCTGGTAAATGGGCATGGGAGGACTCTGCAAAAAGCAGCAGCTGATTATGTTTGTCTCACAAACAGTGGCATGGCACTGACTGGTGGTCAGTGGGAATGGAAGTCGCCTGGCAGACGAGGAGGTACAGCCTCCATCAGCTGAGTTTAGAACTCACATGTTGAGGAGGGACTGAGCAAGGTCCATGTGTGTGTGTGAGTGTGTATGGGTGGTATTCACATGCATTCTGTCGGGGTGAGGCTCCTGTTTTTGTTGTTTGGTCTTTCTGGTTTGCAGCTGTGTGTGTGTGTGTGTGTGTGTGTGTGTGTGTGTGTGTGTGTGTGTGTGTGTATGTGTGTGTTGGTGTGTGTGTGTGTGTGTGTGTGTGTGTGTGTGTGTGTGTGTGTGCATGTGTGAGTGGTTTGTTTGTTGTGTGTGTGTGTGTGTGTGTGTGTGTGTGTGTGTGTGTGTGTGTGTGCGTGCATGCATGTGAGTGGTATGCGTCTGTGTCTCTGTGTGTGGTGTTGTGTGTGTGTGTGTGTGTGTGTGTGTGTGTGTGCTGTGTGCTGTGTGGTGTGTCTGGGGAGGGAGGGGGGAGGTGGGGAGAGGAGCTCTGTGAAGGCTGCTCAATTGGTTTGATATGATGATGAGAATAATGGCACTTTACTGTTTGCATGCTGATTAACCAATAGCGGGCAGTGGGTGTGTGTTTTGTGATTATTTATTGGCCTGATGCATTTTGCTATCCTTTCATGTGTGTGTGTGTGTGTCTCTCTCTCTGTCTGTCTGTCTGTTTGTCAGTCTCTCTCTCCTCTCTCTCTCTCTCTCTCTCTCTCTCTCTCTCTCTCTTCTCTGTCTCTCTCTCTGCGCTCACGGTCATGTTGACTGAAAATGAGCCGGCCGCAATTTCAGTGCAGATAAATGGAGCGCTTGGTCCCTCAAGCGCCATTTGGCTGATCCCAAAAAGAAATGTTTGAACCGTGAATTTTTTTTTTAGGTATGAAAACATACTCCTCTGAATATAGCCCTCTCTCTCTCTCTCTCTCTCTCTCTCTCTCTCTCTCTCTCTCTCTCTCTCTCTTCTTTCTCTCTCTCAATAAGGACATTGAAGGAGTAATTGGGTGAGCAGGGTGGGGGTGGGATAGGGATAAGGGGTGGGAGGCCGTAGCAGTGGGGAGAGATGTTTTTTCTTTTTTTTTTTTTTTTTAATCCTTTGCATTCCGTTATGCACTTTTTGCTACTGTTGTTGCGGCTGTTGTTGAGGATGAAGTTTGTCAGTTTGTCAAGAGGTTGTGTCAGCCACAGAGGCAGTATCAGGAACATATTTCTCCAGGAGGCACAGCATCCATTCTGTGACAAGAGATATACAGGGACATGATGATTACCGTGCATATGGCCCTGTGCCATTTGTCGGGACCTGAAGGAACAAGTAACATTGATCTCAAGAGACAACCCATGACGCGGTTTGCTTCACACAAAATACACCAGCCAGAGTCTGCTAAACATGATGTGCAGAGACATACAGAGAGGCAGACAAAGGCAGAAAGAGAGAGGTGGGTGTCAGGCTCATCAAGGAGAAACAGACGGGTGTCAAAAGTGATCCACTGACTCCCCAAGCGGTGTGATGATCTTGTCAGGTCCCTGTCAAGGCCACAGGCCACAAGGGTGCTAATGTGTGGGAGCTAGGTGGAGCCTTCGATTGGACAACACCGGTGGCGTAGAATCTGACCATGCAGAGAATGTCCATCTGGGGGGAGCCATGAAGACCTGTATGCCGGAGAGTGTCGGTGCTCATTTAAACCATCCATAAAACAGTCATAGAAACCTCATTCACTTTACCGGTGAGGTCTTGGGAGGGCAGAGAGGAGGGAGATGGGGGGGGGGGGGGGAGGAGAGACAGAGAAGCTGTGAAATTTGCTGTGCACAGGCGTGTCAGGTAATTTAGACTGCTGTACCAGGTTGGAGCTCTTCGGGTTTGATGAGGCGCTGAAGGACCTCTGGATGACAGGTTTTTGCTGATTGAGGGAGTGCAGCTGGTCAGTATGGGTTTGCCTGATGTCTGTTCTGTCCCATGCCCGACTGCAGCCAGAAATCTGGAACTCACTGCTTCCAGGGCAGACATGGTATGCATGAGACGGGCGTTTATAGAAGGAGAGAGCTGACCGACAAAAGCTTGAATGAATGGACTGAGAATCGCGAGCTCATGCGCATGCACACACGCATGCATGCACGCACGCCCACTATGCAACTGCACACACACACACACACACACACACACACACACACACACACACACACATACACACACAACACACACACACACACACACACACACACACACACACACACACACACACACACTTCTTCACACACACACACACACACACACACACACACACCACACACACACACACACACACACACACACACTCCTTCACACACACACACACACCCACACACACACACACCTCACACACACACACACACCACACACACACACACACACACACACACACACACACCTCACTCTTTCCTTCACACAAGACAAATCTTATTTCACTTAAGAGTTCAGAGACAGTACAATGGAAAAGGAAACTATGGCGCCGCATGAATAACCCAGGCTCAACCTGGGCTGGCATTATTAAGCATAGGAGACAAGAGACATGTTTCTGACTGCCATTCCAAAGATGAGAGAGCTGGGGCTTGTCCAGCAGAAAGGGGCACATCATTTCAGCTGACAGGTCATCATCAGGAAACGCCACACACTGTCCCTGGAACCTGTTTCAGCAGATGGGTGCATGGAAATCGCATACATCAGCTGACCAAGAGGGGAGGTGTGATTGGACGATCTCACAGAGGGATGTGTGTCTGTGCTTTTTTTTTTTTTTTTTTTTTTTACTCTGTTCTGCAGCATGCAGTTTTTGTTGTTGTTGTGAAATAAGTAAACAGCAAAGCTTTGCTGTTTTATGTTTGTTTATTCTGTTTAAAGCTTACTTGTGTCCTCATGCAGTGAACAAGATGAGCACCCAGAATGCTAAGGGCGGAAGAGGAAGGGTGGAGTCTTCTGTCAGAGTTTATTGGAATTCATGGAAGTTCTGTTCCAGTTCTTTTGGTGCCAGTGTTGTTTTCTTGAATGGGATGTGCATGTAACACTGTCAGAAAAAAGTGTTTGTGCATCCCAGCCTGTAGGGTGTGTGTGTGTGTGTGTGTGTGTGTGTGTGTGTGTGTGTGTGTGTGTGTGTGTGTGTGAACTGTTAAAATATATATATGCGCCTCAAAAAACTTACTCAGAATTTAGTCTCTGTGTGCCTGTTTGTATAGGCTTATGTGTTATCTGCACGTGGAAAGTATGTACTATTGTTTATTTTTGGTTCTTTATTAACAACACTTCTTTTCCTCTTCCACTTGATTTACTTTTTCTTGCTTGCTTTCTTTCTTTTCTCCCTTTTTTTTTTTTTTTTTTTTTTCGAAAGGGCACAATGTAAAGTTTGTATCAGCTTATTCATTTAACTGTCAGAAACATTTCATATTCACATTCTCTCTCTCTCTCACTCTCTCCCTCTCTCTCTCTCTCTCTCTCTCTCTCTCTCTCTCTCTCTCTCTCGCTTGCTCTCTGCTGTCTCTCTCTCTCTGCTCTCTCTCTCTCTCTCTCTCTCTCGCTCTCTCTCTCTCTCTCTCTCTCTCTCTCTCTCTCTCTCTCTCTCTCTCTCTCTCTCTCTCTCCTCTCTCTCGCTGCTCGCTCTCTTATGTCTCTCCCCCCCCCCATCACCTTTCCCCTGGATTTGGATATCTGTCTGATTTATCTCTCTCTCCCTTTCTTTCAGTGTGTCAGAGTGTCTGCCCGTCTGTTTCTCTGTCTTTCTTTCTTTCTTTCTGTCTCACTCACAGGGGTCTGCCTCTGTGTGTGTGTGTGTGTGTGTGTGTGTGGTGGGGAGGGAAGAGGAGAGAGGACCTTGAAAGGTAGGGTGAAATGAGAGCCCATGGTGGCTTGCATTTTCCCTCCTTTCCCTGAAACCACAAAGTGGTTCAAGCACTTTTGAAAGAGAAGAAGGAACGGGGTTTGGAAACCATTAACATTCCTCTTGAGGTTGTGACTCCACGAGGGGATACCTGTACAGGGAGAGCATATGGTGGGGAAGACAGACTGACAGACACACACAGACAGGCAGAGAGACAGAGAATGTTTATTTGTGTGTGTGTGTGTGTGTGTGTGTGTGTTGTGTGTGTGTGTGTGTGTGTGTGTGGAATCTGTATGGATGACGTGAGTTGATTGTTCGTATTGGTATTCTGCTTTGAAATACTGTTTATTTTCACCTGTAGGGTGGCTGGACAGAGTTTTGAATCTCTCAGAAGGAACAAGCAGACCACCATCACTTAAGGTGTCAGGGATTTAGTATTATGTGGAATCCCTACTGCAGAAATTGGCAGTAGAAACAAATACACACTGAATGCTTTGCAGAACTTGGGGGAAAAAAAAACACAGACAGAATAATTAGAAAGAATCAATTCTAAGATGGAGTGGGGAATGTACTGCAGGCTATTTAAAAACTGTGATGAAACTGGCACTTAAAGGGCAAGAGTAGGGAGAGCAGTGCAGGGAAGGAACTGCTAGGGAAGGATAGAGCGAGGAAGAGGGAAAAAGGGAGAGAAGGAGAGGGGAGGAGGGAAGATGAGAAAGAGAGAACATTACAGAGGTCTCTTTCTGAAAGACGTGACATTTTCACGCCATTTTCAGTTTTTAAAAAGAATGAAAATGTTAAGTTGCATTTTTTGTTGTTGTTCGTTTGTTTGTGGGTTTTTTTTGTTGTTGTTTTTTTCTAAAGCAGAAAGGTCGTCACAGAGAAGGGATGAGAGTGTGGTTTGGTGCCAGTATTCCTAGCTACAGTTTCTGGTGTTGCTTACGGCTCAGTTGACTGTGAGAGCGTCATCCAGAGGAAGGGGGAGGGGGGGGGGGGGGGTTGGAAGGAGGCCACTGTCGCTATGAAAACTGGGTGCAAGCATGATTGTGTGATTTAACTTTTGTTTCCTTCACAAATAAGGACACACTGTGGCATCAGACAGTGTTTTTACCTGTGCTATTGCTATTCAGATAAATGGGCATGCCAGTCAAGATGCAGTTAAAAGTTGGGAGGGGAGGAGAGAGGTAGGTGCAACCCTGGTCAAAGCCAATGCTGGTTTCATGCCTTGGAAATGGGGATGGAGGTGTGGAGTTCTCAAAGCTGTCAGTGTACTAATAGGGTTTGTTTGTGTGTGCGCACGTGTGTGCGTGTGTGTGTGTGCGTGTGTGCAAGACAGAGACGGACAGAACATTTTATCTACTCATAGTCACAGTATGTATGTGTGCACACAGTTTTGTGTCGAGAGTGTGGCGTGTGTGTGCGTGATGTGTATGTGTGAGCATGCACGTTCATGTATGCTTGTGCATGTATGCATGTGTGTGTGTGTGTGTGATTGTGAAACAGAGAGAGCGAGAGAGAGAGGAAGGATTTTGTCTTCTCGTAATCACAGTATGTGTGCGCACATTTTGCATCGAGAGAATGTGTGTGTGTGTGTAGAGTGAGTGAGAGAGAGAGAGAAAAAAAAACTTGATATCATTCATAAAGTATGCTTTTGCATATGCATGTTTTGTATTGAGATTATCTGAGAAAGGAGATGATGTAATATCATCCCATAGTGTGTGCAAATATTTTGTGGTGAGAGAGAGAGAGAGAGAACATATGATACACTCAACAGACATGTTTTGCGTTTCCATGTTAAATATTGTATGATTGCATGAAACAAACGGACACATAACATGATGCCCTCAGAATAGTGTGCATATATGTCTTGTGTTGAGAGACAGAGACAGAGAGCGCATGATAACCATTTTAACTAATGAAAGAAACCATCTTGAAGTAATGAAGCAACAACACCAATGGTAGAAGGCAAACTGGCACCTGAACCCATGCTCTTGTCAGCCACCTGTTAGGGAACAAAGCCATGTGGAACATGTAAGAGTAGCAGGTGCCTGTAACGTCACAGTGATGGCACTGAACCATCCTGAAAGCAGCCGGTGCTTTCTCTGCTCTTTCAGAAACACCCCTGATGGGTACTAGGATGGGTCTCTTCAGAAAAAGCAGAAGGGTCTGCTGTAAGTATTAATGGGTGTTCCATGGAACGCGGGCGGTTTGTTGTTGTTGGACACTGGTTGTAGGGAAGCTTCTGGAAATGATGGAGAAAGGGTGTTTAGGGCAGGCCTGCTGTGGCAGTCCTGTATTTTGTGTTAATGTTTGTCGAGCATGTGTGTTCATGTGTGTACACCTGTGCTTACACACGCACATGCTATGATCACATGTGTGTACGTGCGAGCGAGCGCACACAGACACACACATAACACACACATACACTCACACACACACTCACACACACACACACACACACACACTCTCTCTCTCTCTCTCTCTCTCATTTGCACACAATATAATATGCCCCTATCTTTGTCACACACAAAGAGAAGCGCATTCGCACACTCACACACTCACACACACACACACACACACACACACACACACACACACACACACACTGACAGTGCTGGGTTTTTTGTGTGTGTGAGTTCTGTTTTACAGAAAAGGGGAACAATTTACAAATAAGCAAAGAGATTACATACCAAATGAAAAGATGGAACTTGCCCTTTTCAAAGACAAAGACAACAAATGTTCTCACTGCACATGCACACACACACGCATGCACACACGCATGCACACACGCATGCACGTACGCACACACGCACGCACACACGCATGCGCACTCACACACACACACACGCACACACACACACACACACACACGCACACACACACACACGCACATGCTCATGCTCATGTAAAGCATTTCCATCATGGATGCAAAGTAGTTTGGAAATTATACACAAAAATTGAGTACTGTCCAAAGACATTATTCTTTAGAGACTAATAGTGGATGTCTGATGCTGAAT
>CM065738.1:32418076-32475576 GCA_033310375.1 Conus canariensis
CCATTTGTCAGAAATGACCAAGTCAAACAAGCAGAGTCACAAAGGGGAATGAGACGCTATGGGAGTGATGGGAAGGAAAGGGAAGGAGGTGGAGGTGGTTGAAGAGGGTGGAGGAGGGAAGAAGGAAATGGGAATTGGCTGCACACCGGTGGAAGAGCTTTGATCAATAGTTCATTTGTGGTCAGGGCTAAAGAATCCATCTGTTCCAGAGACAAAAGAAGCACAGGGATAGAGAGAAGGGAAGACAATGGGATTTGGGGAGTATCAGGAAAAGAATTTACAGGGTGATGGCAAGAGAAACATGGATCAATAGTTGGTTTGTGATTGGTGGTGAAAGGAGCACATATGTTAAGTCTGTTGAATGTAATCCTCTTCCCCCCCCCCCCCCCTCCTCACTCCCTGCTGCTTTTTGCCCAGTCTCTCTTGACCCTTCTTCTCTTGCTTCTTCCCTCTCCATTCCTCTTTCCTGTTTGGGGGATTGGGGGGAGGGGGGGGGGGGGGGGATGTCTCATCCCTAAGGAATTGAATTCCTTGATTTCCCTGGGATCGTTGTCCTCCCAGTTTGAGTTCTGTGTGGGCATGCTGTGTGTTATGCTGTAAGTCCTCAAAATGATGATGCCGAGTCCAGGAGGGAGGAGTGAGAGAGAGAAAGAGAGTGTGTGTGTGTGTGTGTGTGTGTGTGTGTGTGTGTGTGTGTGTGTATGTGTGTGTACTATTGACATTTTCCAGGTCTTGTCACTTCTTAAGTCGATTTTGCTTGTGCTTTTTGATGGCTCTCTGTCACTCTGCAGTGTCTGTTCTCGTAGGCAGATGATCTTGCTTCTCTTTTGTCAGTCTGTCACTCTGTCTCTCAATCACTCTGTCTGTCTCTCTGTCTCTGTCTCTGTCTCTCTCTCTCTCTCTCTCTCTCTCTCTCTCTCTCTCTCTCTTTGTCTCTCCCCCCTCTCTCTCTCTCTCTTTCTTTGTCTCTCTCTCCCTCTCTCTCTCTCTCTCTCTCTCTCTCTTTGTCTCTCTCCCCCTCTCTCTCTCTCTTTGTCTCTCTCCCTCTCTCTCTCTCTCTCTCTCTCTCTCTGTGACTGAATGTATAGCATTCTCCCTCTTTGGTAAAAAGATCTGTCTAATCTCTTTTCCTGTCTCTCCCCCTGTCTATCAGTGATCCTCTTTCTCCCTCATTTTTAGCACACATACATGTACACCCATCCCCACCCCCTTCACATGCAGTCAGACTGAGAGAAAGGCACAGTATCATGCACTCAACCATACACATACATATGTACATGTACACACACACACACACACACACACACACACACACACACACACACACACACACACACGCACACACACACACAGCACACTTACACACACACATGCATGCACGCACGCACACATTCTGCTGTATCAGTTTGCCTACCTTGCTTTTTAGTATGTATATTTGGTAACATTTTATTTTGATTTTTTTTTTTCTTTTTTTTTTTTAGTAATTGCGGGGCACCAAACTAAGTTGAAGGGCATGCACCTCAACACATTTGAAAAGACAGTGATGGCTCCCGATATGGGCCCCGATGAAATAGGGTCTGTCCATTAAAGATGATTTCTCATGATACCATGCTGTGTTTAGAGACCCTAATGAATTATCGTCTATCCATGAAAGATGATTTCTCATGATACCATACTGTTTCTAGAGACCCTAATGAATTATCGTCTGTCCATGAAAGATGATTTCTCCTGATACCAAGCTGTGTCTAGAGACCCTTAAGGGTTCTCGTGACAGTTAAAGTCGGGAGTCGGAGTCGGCCTTGTAGTATCAGCCTTTTTAAGGATGTGCACCATCTGGGTACTGTGTTGCTTAATGGATACCAATGGGTGGATGTTGCCTGTGTTTGTTCATCAAGATGTGGTTTTTTTCCCTCCCCAACCTAGTGAAAGCCTTGACAAGGCTTCATGTTGGCAGCTGGACTGTGAGGACAGAACTAAGCTACGCACAAAAAGTTAAGGATCACTTTCACAAACAATCATAACTGTCAAAATAAGAAAGGCAATGCGTTGAAGTTTGGCCAACATTTAATTCCATTCTTTAGTGATAACGATACACAATTGCCTTCAATCTTGAGCAATCGTTTGGTGTGTACATTTGATTAAAGTGGGTACGTATCCAAATTTGATTTCCCAAAGTCATTGAAATCACAAGACAGGGCATACTGATGCTCCCAAAAGCTCAGTAATGCGTGTAACCACCATGGCTGTTCTGGCACTCGACGCAGCGAGTCCTCATCGAGTTGACCAGGTTGGTGAAGATCCTCTGTGGAAGCGCCTGCCACTCAGCCTGCAGCATCTGGTAGAGGTGTTGGGCATCCTTGGGAGGGGGGTGGCTCCTCACTTTGCGATCCAGCTCATCTCAGAGGTTCTCAATCGGGTTGAGATCGGGACTGCATGCTGGCCACTCCATTCTGTTGACTCCAGACTGCTGCAGGAAGTCGTTGACCACCCTTGCCCTGTGGGGGCGAGCATTGTCATCCTGGTAGACAGCCCTCGGTCCCATCTGCTGCAGTGTAGGCACAGCCAGCGGTCGAAGGATCTCATCCCGGTATCGGATGCCAGTCAGGTTACCCTGTACATGATACAAGGGTGTTCTGTGGTGAAGGCTGAAGGCCCCCCAGACCATTACAGAACCTCTACCAAAGGCCACCTTTTCTTGGACAGTGGCGTCAGTAAAGCGTTGCCCTGGGCGCCTCCAGACCCTCAGTCGGCCGTCGTTGTGGTGAAGGGTGAAGCGTGATTCATCACTGAACAGGACCTGGGACCATTGCTGACGTGTCCACCTCACGTGACGTGCGCAGAAGGCGCGGCGTGCTGCCCTATGGGCTGGAGTTAAGCGTGGCCGTACTGCCGGGCGACGAGAACGGAGATTAAACCCATGTAGGCGGTTCCGTATGGTCTGCTGGCTGATGTTGATGTTAGTAGCCACCCTGAACTGCCTTTGAATTATGCTGGAAGAGGCTGTTCTTGTCTGCAGGGCTTGTCGTTCAATGAGACGATCGTCACGTGGGGTTGTCTTCTTCGGTCGACCAGATCTGCGTCTTTCATGGACAATCCCAGTGGCTGTGAAGCGTTGAATCAGTTGGACAATGACCGAGATGGACACATGAAGTCGCCTGGCCACTTCTCGCTTGGGAACACCATCTTGGAACCATGCAACAGCTCGTCCCCTATCCAACTCGCTTAATTTTCGTCGTGGAGGCATTGTCAGATCAGGCCTACTGCTGGTGGAATGTCTTCTTATATAGCCAAGCGAGCGACAGCATCTCACACATAAACAGCAGTGCTTGCACGTGCATAATGGTTTTTCCATCTGGCAAGTGCAATGTGTTCAGGCAGAACGGTCCAAAACAAGGTCATTTTTCGCAAGTTTCCGCTTTTCCGTTTGCGGCCCAGCTCAGTAGTAGAGAATCCCGTGCAATTTTCGCACTAACACAACATCGCCCACTTACAGCTGAACAAGAATTCATGACAATTTGGCTGGACTAAGAAATAAATAACAGTAGCGAACTGAGTTTATTACGCACCTGTTTTCACATACCGATCCTTAACTTTTTGTGCGTAGTATAGATTAGACCTGTGTCTGTCTTCAGGAACCCAGTGTTGTACATACTACATGCTGAGCGCTTTTGTAACACATTGTGACTATGAGGACAGAATTAGATTAGACCTGTGTCTGTCTTCAGGAACCCAGTGTTGTACATACTACACGCTAAGTGCTTTTGTAACACATTGTGACTATGAGGACAGAACTAGATTAGACCTGTGTCTGTCTTCAGGAACCCAGTGTTGTACATACTACACGCTGAGCGCTTTTGTAACACATTGTGACTATGAGGACAGAACTAGATTAGACCTGTGTCTGTCTTCAGGAACCCAGTGTTGTACATACTACACGCTGAGCGCTTTTGTAACACATTGTGACTATGAGGACAGAACTAGATTAGACCTGTGTCTGTCTTCAGGAACCCAGTGTTGTACATACTACACGCTGAGCGCTTTTGTAACACATTGTGACTATGAGGACAGAACTAGATTAGACCTGTGTCTGTCTTCAGGAACCCAGTGTTGTACATACTACACGCTGAGCGCTTTTGTAACACATTGTGACTATGAGGACAGAACTAGATTAGACCTGTGTCTGTCTTCAGGAACCCAGTGTTGTACATACTACACGCTGAGCGCTTTTGTAACACATTGTGACTATGAGGACAGAACTAGATTAGACCTGTGTCTGTCTTCAGGAACCCAGTGTTGTACATACTACACGCTGAGTGCTTTTGTAACACATTGTGACTATGAGGACAGAACTAGATTAGACCTGTGTCTGTCTTCAGGAACCCAGTGTTGTACATACTACATGCTGAGCGCTTTTGTAACACATTGTGACTATGAGGACAGAACTAGATTAGACCTGTGTCTGTCTTCAGGAACCCAGTGTTGTACATACTACACGCTGAGCGCTTTTGTAACACATTGTGACTATGAGGACAGAACTAGATTAGACCTGTGTCTGTCTTCAGGAACCCAGTGTTGTACATACTACACGCTGAGCGCTTTTGTAACACATAGCTTGTTACCTTACAAAGGGTGAGGAAGCTCTGTGGTGTAAGCCATGTGTTACCCCTCCACAAGGTTATTGAGCGCTTGGATATATGAGAACAGGCACAAGTGTTTTTCTAGGATGATTTTCATGAAAACTGCATTTGGAGCTGTTCTGCCGGATGCGGTTTTATTTGTTTGATTTTGAAAGGAAATCAGCATTTTTCATGTGGTCTGACTGAGATGTGGATCGTTATGTATTTGGTTTCAGATTCACCTCTTAGTTTCAGAAAATGAGTGACAATTCAGACTTGATCCTTAGAATGTTAACTTGTACAATTTAGACTTGCTTACAGCCTTGATATGGTGGGCCACAGGTGCTAAGTAATATGACTTGGTTCACAGTTTGGTACTTTTGTAAGTTATTGGGCAGTCTAGCTTTCACTATGTCAGTCTAAGAACAGGTGGTAGCTCTTCAGTGTAGCAAGGTGGTATAGCCTTCATCACATCACTGTTGTGTGGGTATCACCATACAGTGTGTCACAGCCTTTATCACATCACTGTTGTGTGGGTATCACCATACAGTGTGTCACAGCCTTCATCACATCACTGTTGTGTGGGTATCACCATACAGTGTGTCACAGCCTTTATCACATCACTGTTGTGTGGGTATCACCATACAGTGTGTCACAGCCTTCATCACATCACTGTTGTGTGGGTATCACCATACAGTGTGTCACAGCCTTTATCACATCACTGTTGTGTGGGTATCACCATACAGTGTGTCACAGCCTTTATCACATCACTGTTGTATGGGTATCACCATACAGTGTGTCACAGCCTTCATCACATCACTGTTGTATGGGTATCACCATACAGTGTGTCACAGCCTTTATCACATCACTGTTGTGTGGGTATCACCATACAGTGTGTCACAGCCTTTATCACATCACTGTTGTGTGGGTATCACCATACAGTGTGTCTGTGTGTCACAGCCTTCATCACATCACTGTTGTGTGGGTATCACCATACAGTGTGTCACTGCCTTCATCACATCACTGTTGTGTGGGTATCACCATACAGTGTGTCACAGCCTTTATCACATCACTGTTGTGTGGGTATCACCATACAGTGTGTCTGTGTGTCACAGCCTTCATCACATCACTGTTGTGTGGGTATCACCATACAGTGTGTCACAGCCTTCATCACATCACTGTTGTGTGGGTATCACCATACAGTGTGTCACAGCCTTTATCACATCACTGTTGTGTGGGTATCACCATACAGTGTGTCTATGTGTCACAGCCTTCATCACATCACTGTTGTGGGGTATCACCATACAGTGTGTCTGTGTGTCACAACCTTCATCACATCACTGTTGTGTGGGTATCACCATACAGTGTGTCTGTGTGTCACAGCCTTCATCACATCACTGTTGTGTGGGTATCACCATACAGTGTGTCTGTGTGTCACAGCCTTCATCACATCACTGTTGTGTGGGTATCACCATACAGTTGTGTCACAGCCTTCATCACATCACTGTTGTATGGGTATCACCATACAGTGTGTCACAGCCTTTATCACATCACTGTTGTATGGGTATCACCATACATGTGTGTGTCACAGCCTTTCATCACATCACTGTTGTATGGGTATCACCATACATGTGTTTGTCACAGCCTTCATCACATCACTGTTGTGTGGGTATCACCATACAGTGTGTTCACAGCCTTTATCACATCACTGTTGTGTGGGTATCACCATACAGTTGTGTCACATGGCCTTTATCACATCACTGTTGTATGGGTATCACCATACATGTGTGTCACAGCCTTCATCACATCACTGTTGTGTGGGTATCACCATACAGTGTTGGGTCACAGCCTTTATCACATCACTGTTTGTGCGGTATCACCATACAGTGTGTCTGTGTGTCACAGACCTTCATTACATCACTGTTGTGTGGGTATCACCATACAGTGTGTCTGTGTGTCACAGCCTTCATCACATCACTGTTGTGTGGGTATCACCATACAGTGTGTCTGTGTGTCACACCTTCATCACATCACTGTTGTGTGGGTATCACCATACAGTGTGTCTGTGTGTCACAGCCTTCATCACATCACTGTTGTGTGGGTATCACCATACAGTGTTGTCAACAGCCTTATCACATCACTGTTGTATGGGTATCACCGTACAGTGTGTCTGTGTGTCACAGCCTTCATCACACCACTGTTGTGTGGGTATCACCATACAGTGTGTCTGTGTGTCACAGCCTTTATCACACCACTGTTGTGTGGGTATCACCATACATTGTGTCTGTGTGTCAGCTGTGTGTCACAGCCTTTATCACATCACTGTTGTGTGGGTATCACCATACATTGTGTCTGTGTGTCAGCTGTGTGTCACAGCCTTTATCACACCACTGTTGTGTGGGTATCACCATACAGTGTGTCTGTGTGTCACAGCCTTAATCACACCACTGTTGTGTGGGTATCACCATACATTGTGTCTGTGTGTCACAGCCTTTATTACACCACTGTTGTGTGGGTATCACCATACATTGTGTCTGTGTGTCACAGCCTTTATCACACCACTGTTGTGTGGGTATCACCATACAGTGTGTCTGTGTGTCACAGCCTTAATCACACACTGTTGTGTGGGTATCACCATACATTGTGTCTGTGTGTCACAGCCTTAATCACACGACTGTTGTGTGGGTATCACCATACATTGTGTCTGTGTGTCACAGCCTTTATCACATCACTGTTGTGTGGGTATCACCATACATTGTGTCTGTGTGTCAGCTGTGTGTCACAGCCTTTATCACACCACTGTTGTGTGGGTATCACCATACAGTGTGTCTGTGTGTCACAGCCTTAATCACACCACTGTTGTGTGGTATCACCTACATTGTGTCTGTGTGTCACAGCCTTCATCGCACCACTGGTTGTGTGGGTATCAACCGTACAGTGTGTCACAAGCCTTTATCACATCACTGTTGTGTGGGTATCACCATACGTGTGTCACAGCCTTATCACACCACTGTTGTGTGGTATCACCATACAGTGTGTTTACAGCCTTTATCACTTCACTGTTGTGGGTATCACCATACAGTGTGTCACAGCCTTTATCACACCACTGTGTGTGTGGGTTCACCATACATTGTGTCTGTGTGTCAGCTGTGTGTCACAGTCTTCATCCATCACTGTTGTGTGGTGTATCACCGTACAGTGTGTTACAGCCTTTATCACTTCACTGTTGTGTGGTATCCCATACATTGTGTCTGTGTGTCAGCTGTGTGTCACAGCCTTCATCACATCACTGTTGTGTGGTATTACTATTCAGTGTGTCTGTATGTTGCATTGTCACAGCCTTCATCACATGGTGTGTTGTGTGTCACAGCCTTCATCACATGGTGTGTCTGTGTGTCACAGCCTTCATCACATGGTGTGTTTGTGTGTCACAGCCTTCATCACATGGTGTGTCTGTATGTCACAGCCTTCATCACATGGTGTGTTTGTGTGTCACAGCCTTCATCACATGGTGTGTCTGTGTGTCACAGCCTTCATCACATGGTGTGTCTGTGTCACAACCTTCATCACATGGTGTGTCAGTGTGTCACAGCCTTCATCACATGGTGTGTCTGTGTCACAGCCTTCATCACATGGTGTGTCAGTGTGTCACAGCCTACATCACATGGTGTGTTTGTGTGTCACAGCCTTCACCACATGGTGTGTCAATGTGTCACAGCCTTCATCGCATGGTGTGTTTGTGTGTCACAGCCTTCATCACATGGTGTGTCTGTGTGTCACAGCCTTCATCACATGGTGTGTCTGTGTGTCACAGCCTTCATCACATGGTGTGTCTGTGTGTCACAGCCTTCATCACATGGTGTGTCTGTGTCACAACCTTCATCACATGGTGTGTCAGTGTGTCACAGCCTTCATCCCATGGTGTGTCTGTGTCACAACCTTCATCACATGGTGTGTCTGTGTCACAACCTTCATCACATGGTGTGTTTGTGTGTCACAGCCTTCATCCCATGGTTTGTCTGTGTGTCACAGCCTTCATCACATGGTGTGTCTGTATGTCACAGCCTTCACCACATGGTGTGTCAGTGTGTCACAGCCTTCATCACATGGTGTGTCAATGTGTCACAGCCTTCATCACATGGTGTGTCTGTATGTCACAGCCTTCATCACATGGTGTGTCTGTATGTCACAGCCTTCACCACATGGTGTGTTTGTGTGTCACAGCCTTCATCACATGGTGTGTCAATGTGTCACAGCCTTCATCACATGGTGTGTCTGTATGTCACAGCCTTCATCACATGGTGTGTCTGTATGTCACAGCCTTCATCACATGGTGTGTCTGTATGTCACAGCCTTCATCACATGGTGTGTCTGTATGTCACAGCCTTCATCACATGGTGTGTCAATGTGTCACAGCCTTCATCACATGGTGTGTTTGTGTGTCACAGCCTTCATCCCATGGTTTGTCTGTGTGTCACAGCCTTCATCACATGGTGTGTCTGTATGTCACAGCCTTCATCACATGGTGTGTCAGTGTGTCACAGCCTTCATCACATGGTGTGTCTGTATTTCACAGCCTTCATCACATGGTGTGTCTGTGTGTTGCAGGGTGGCATCGCCTTCATCGCCATCAAGGGCGTGCTGAAGATCTACTACAAGCAGAGCCAGTACCACCGCCAGGCCAACCGCATCATCATGGACTATGAGGAGGACCAGACTCCCGGCTCCAGCACATCTGCCTCCTCCGTGGGCTTCCAGTGATGTCCGTCTCTTGGCTACCTACCTTGTGGATCACTCGCTTGCTTTGGAAAGAAAAAAAAAAGAAAAAAAAAGGTTTTAAGAGTGGAACCAATAAAGCGTATGGGTGATGGGGTATGATGGAGGAAGGACAAACTTGTGTTTGCTAATCAGTCACACATTGTTGGCTGATGTACAGAGCAGTGAGCATACAAAATATTAACATGAGCACGTGTGTATGTATGTGTGTGTATGTGCGTGTGTATGTGGGTTCGTTTTAAACTGTCGGTGATATTAGAAGTTTGGGATGTGTGTGGATACATGCGTGTGTGTTTGTGTGAAAGATGTCGGATCAGATGTAATGTCAGCACAGTTCACTTCGGTGGTTCATGTGGAAATTAAGATTGAGTTGGTTTGCCCCCCACATCCCATGCTTTTTTTTTCAGACGTTATGTGTTTTACAGTTGCCTGGGGATTGGTGTAGCATTTTATAGAAAACAAAAGAGTGGTTGGGAATGAGTGTTTCTTACAGAAGGAAAATGAGGCTGGAAGTGTATGAATATCTTCAGAGGAAATTAGAAAGGTGACTGAATGAGCGCCTGTGGTCGTAGGTACTCCATAACGACATTTCTTTGTAATCAGAAAATTAGATTTGAGGCTGATTCTTGTCATAGTGTTTGCCTGTTGTATGGAGTTTCTTTGTGCGTGTTTTTCTTTTATACTGGCATTTTAAAGAGGTGGGTTTTTTTTTGAGAAACGAAAATGGATTGGTACAAATTGTGATAAAGCTGATCGTCTGTCTCTGCTGCTGTTTCTCTCTGTCTGTCCACTCGTAACCCCCCTCCCCCCTCCCGCGACCTTTCTTTCTTCCCCTCTCTCACTCATTCACCAATCCATCGGAGATGATGGCGCATCAAAAATCCTCATTGACTGTACTGTATTGCCCCACACATTGCTCAGAGATGGCCATTCAGAGGAAAGACTAAACACTATGGAAGTAACTGTTAAAAAAATAGATAGTACATCAGTGACTCTCCTCAGAGGCCATGGGTTGAGAGATGCCCCGATGAACAGTGTGGCCATGGGTTGAGGGATGGATGCTCTGATGAACAGTGTGGCCATAGGTTGAGGGATGCCCAGATGAACAGTGTGGCCATGGGTTGAGGGATGGATGCCCTGATGAACAGTGTGGCCATGGGTTGAGGGATGCCCAGATGAACAGTGTGGCCATGGGTTGAGGGATGGATGCCCAGATGAACAGTGTGGCCATGGGTTGAGGGATGCCCTGATGTACAGTGTGGCCATGGGTTGAGGGATGCCCTGAACAGTGTGGCCATGGATTGAGGGATGCCCTGATGAACAGTCAGACAGAAAGGGATTCTCACAGGTTTTTTCCCTCGTGAACACAACACAGAAACGGTGTCATCACCAGTCCGCTCATTCAGATAAATGAATAAATGGAGAAGTATATATCTCTTGGGTAATTTCTTTCTGGAAGGCAATTCGTCCCTTTCCTGCCCTGCCATGAAGATTTTTCCAGAGCAGTGTTTGGTCTTTGTGTGACCGTCGTCGTTGCTGAAATCTGTTGTTCCCCCGACCACATCTTCCTTTTTCTCTGACTGCTGCTTCATTTATTGGATTCTGTGCGATAAAGACACATAGACACATCCCCTCCCCCCGCTCCCAGCTGGCAATTCTTTGTCAATTTTTGAAAAAATTTGGACAGGAGTTTTTGTTGTTTTTAGGTGTGTGTGTGTGTCAGCGTGTGTGTGTGTGTGTGTGTGTGTGTGTGTGTGTGTATGGTGTGTGTGTGTGTGTGTGTGTGTGACATTTGCAAGAAGGTTAAAACTCCTTACCAGCTTAAAGCTACCAAACTACAGACGTCAGAGTAAGCTGTACTTACCGACTTCTGTAGTTAAGTAGCTAGCTATAAATTGCTTTCCTTTCCTCCCCTGGTCCTCTCCCTCTCTCTCTCTCTCTCTCTCTCTCCCTCTCTCTCTCTCTCTCTCTCTCTCTCTCTCTCTCTCTCTCTCCATTCCCTTTTCCATCCCGGCCTGCTCTGTGTGATTAAGAATGATACTTGCAGCCTCTTACTTGCTTGAGACAAATTTACAGAGATGGCATAATGAAAGTCGTTTTTGTGTGGTGTGTATTCTGGTGTGTGTGTGTGAGAGAGAGAGAGAGAGAGAGAGAGAGAGGGTGTACGTGTGTGTATGTGTTCCAGTTACTGATCTGTTTGCAGTGGATTCAATCTCCCTCATGGAGACCATTACAGGACTGTGACCATTAACACAGAATGGACAAATAACAGACACCTATCTTGAAAAAAAAACAAAGAACTTAAAACGTCTGTTTACAGTAATTAACATAGCAGCAGAGAAAATTTGGCCATCTGAGATCATTAGCAATTCTACCGGACCAATTATACCCAGTAAATAAATAATGTAAAAAACTCATTCAGGAGCATGCTAGTGCATCAATAAAGGTGTAATATAAAAAAAAGGCCCTATAGGTAAATGACGTAGGTGAATGGAAAGCAAGTGCTTATCCCAGTTTTTGCAATTTCACTTTTATTATTACAGGACTGCAGTGATGTGGTTACATTGGGATGAATTGTAACAAGAGGAAAAAGGGGGAAGACTGCTCTGATCAACAAAGACTGGTCACCAGGCCTTGAAGACTCACAGTAAGGCAGATGACCTTAAAGAGAGATAAAGAGGGCAGTCCCAGAGAATGACGAAAGGGGAAATTTCAATATATTTCTATAGATCTGCAGAAAGTAGGGCATAGAATGTATGCTGCAAGAGCCCCCTGCATGCCTACAGGACACTGTGTGTGTGTGTGTGAATGTGCGCACGTATGTGTGTGGTGTAATTTATCTGAATGTTTCTGAAAGGTTTGAGATCAGAGTCCCCCTTTTTCGAAACCTCAAACTCAGCAGTGGTCAGTGTCCAGACCTTGGATGCTGTTCCTCCCTTTCTGATCAGTGTGTGTATCAGTTCATAGAATGACCACAGGATGTCACAGGGGTGCTTGGTCAGTCATGGATCTCCACAACTCTGTCTTACATCATCAAATTGATGCGTCATGCATGAAAGGCTAGAGGTGCTGTAACCATTCCTGTCCCTCACCTTCTACGTCCAGGACTTCCACAGTCTACCCCCAGGGCCGTGCACACTCTCCACTGTGACCTACAGGGTGGTCTTTGGTTGTGCACTCATGGTCAAAGGGAAACAACCACATGATATTAAAGACAACTGAAGATGAACATCTTTCTCAGAGAAAGATAGGAATATAAGGGTAGGTTTTGGCAGTGCACTCTCTGAGTTCTTCAGCTCTCCTGGCCAAGTTGAACAGGGCTTATTCTGAACAGTTCTGTACAAGCTCAGGACCATGTAACTGGACCAGTGAGGTTTAGACTGAAGGCAAGTTGTGGTGTCCTTGGTCTTGGTTCAGGATGCATCTTCCAGGCCACGACAGTGATGGCCTCTTTGACATCCTGAATAAACCAGCGGTTGTCGGTGTCCACACTTGGATGCTGTCCCTCCCTTGTTGGTGATGTTGATTCAACAGGTGGACTGGAACTGGAGAGGACTCACTGTGCTGTATGAAACAAGTTCTTAACCCTTCTTCACTTACCTGGTTTTCATGGCAGTCCTGCCTTTGAATGTTGATGATAACCCCAGGTTTGTCCAGCGAGTCAGTCTGTCTTGTCCTTTGAAAGAAGGACTGGCTCCTGATGATCTTGCTGGGCAGACGTTGGAGAATCATCCCCAGTTAACTCATTGTCCTGCTGATAGACACGGTGTCATTTTTTTTGTTTTGTGTGGTGGTGTGTCCTGTGCTTGAGGTCTGGCGGCTGATGGAAAGGTGAGGCATGATCTTGTGTGCTCCCTCCCAGGATATTGACACAGTGCTGAGTGCACTTGGACACAGTCCAGGAGTGGGGGTTGGGGGATGGTAGAGGGTTGTTTTTCTCAGGAACGAAGGCAGTGTTTTAGCATGTTGGAGCGAACACGACAGAATGACATGAATTGTGGGCGTGATCTGTTACTTTGTTTCCGACACCGGTGATCCACACACAATGCAAGAGAATGCTTACTAGCACGATTTGCCACAGTCAGAGAAATTCAAATTCCATTCATGCTGAAAAATGATGATTTTTTTTTACTGGTTTTATACAGCTCAATTATAAACGAATATTTAAAATGAAAAAAACAACAACTCTGAACTGACATTTTCAGCTGACATTGAACCATGCTTTTCCAGGCACGTGCGCCATCACCAGGTTTGCAGACATGAGGAGAGGACAAGGGATTAGCAAGGAAGAAGAAAGAAAAAGAGGGAGAAAAAAAAACAGCCTCTCTGCCTGTTTCTTTTTGTCACGTATTCTCATGGGATCGGGAGCAAGAGCGATGGGCATGTCGTTAGTTACCCATTGACAGTCGGTATCTCACTGACTTTGTCTTAAAATGACAGATGACCAAACCATCACTGACCAAATATGTTTTCTGGTCATGGCCTCTCTTCCCTTTTTTTTATTTTTCCACCTTTTCAGGTTTTTTTGTTTTACAGGCATATAGTGTTCAAATGAATCTTAGTGGAATTACCTTTAGTGCTTGATTTACTGGTGGTGGTGAAGAACTGAGCATAGTCCTTGTTATTTTAATCTGCAATGTTTTGCATTTACCTGCTGTTGCTTTGTGTGTGTGTGTGTGTGTGTGTGTGTGTGTGTGTGAATATTTTTGTATGGTATGTATACAGGGAGAGGAGGGGGGGGGGGGGGAGTACAGATTATGTGTCTGTGGATGTATGTGTGAATTGGCATTGGAAGGTTTGAATTTTTAGGAGAAAGAAGTTCATGTATTTGTAAATATTGGATGACAAGTAGCGCTAATAATCTGGATGTTTGTTTGTATACCTGATGACTTAGGCATTAATAAAACTTCGACTAAATGATGACACTGGAGTGTGTTTTGAATTCAGGCTTTCCCTTTCAGTCATTCAGTATTCAGCTTTTTTTTATTTGACATTTCTAAAACTTTTATTGATACTTCTGCAGAAAAAGAAAATATGGGTTGATTTGTCATTTTTCAAAACGAATTGTTGATCATTGCCAACTGTCTTGTCACTTACATTTCATGTCATTCTTTATTTGATTTTATTGGAAGTTTGTTCATTTCCCTTTAGTTTTGTTTAATCAAGTTTGCTTATTGCATTTCATCAGATTCCAGGTCAAACTGCTTGGCTTTTGACAGCCTCATCTGATTTTATTCTGCTTTACTGTCACCGTTTTAAGCCTGGAGCATCAGTGGGCATGTGTAAAAAGGGCAGATCTTGTACGTGCTTGTGTAGAAAGGGAAACGCATCATTAAGTACCAGCAGGCATAAAAGCTAGATTATGGGGGTGGGGGGTGTCTTTATGTGACGTTTAAAGCTTTACTATTATTATGAAGGTTCAGAATATGGGAGCAGGGGTTGAGAACCCACCTGTACAACTAAGTAAGACAGTGAGAAAGTTGAGTGGGAGAAAAATCAGTAAAACTCCGAGGGGTCTGTGATCTGAAGAGGTGAGTGAAACCATATTCTGTACATACCTGGAATTGGAGCAGATATGTCCCCAGATCTGCCTGAAAGTATCTCTGTGGTGTAGTGGCCTGATCTTCCTTGTGGACACAGGATCGACTCGAGTGTCCACGCCTGTTGGTGGGATTGACAGGATTTCTGTTCCTCTGCGGTCAACTGATATTCCTTTTTTTGATTGGATTTCTACTTTCAGTTAACTGATATTCCTTTTTTTTTTTTTTTTTTTATTGGATCTCTATCTTTCAGTTAACTGATATTCCTTTTTTTGATTGAGTTTCTATCTTTCAGTCAATTGATATTCCTTTTTTGATTGGATTTCTCTCATTCAGTTAACTGATATTCTTTTTTTTATTGGGTTTCTATCTTTCAGTTAACTGATATTCCCTTTTTTTTTTTTATTGGATTTCTATCTTTCAGTTAACTGATATTCCTTTGGAAGTGTTACTGATTTGATTTCTGTTATCCCTGGTCAACTGATATTCTCTTTTAAGTTTCATTGATTTGATTCCTATTATTCTGCAGTCAGTTAATATTCCTTTTTGAGTTTTATCAATTCCTGTTATCCTGTTGTCAAGTGATTTAAAAAAAACATTTCTTTAATTCCTGTTAACCTGCAGTCAAGTGATATTTCTTTTTAAGTTTTTTTTAAATTTTTTTATTATTGATTCCTGTTGGTTATCCTGCAGTTTACTAATATTCCTTTTGATTTTATTGGTATGATATTTGTCAATCTGCAGTGAACTAATATTTTTTTTTCTTTTTTTTTTTATTCGATTCGTGTTATCCTGCAGTCAACAAACCTTCATTTTTGAGTTACGTTTATTTCATTTCTGTTATCCAGCCATAAAATAATATTCTCTGAGTTTTATTGATATTTTTCCAGATATCCTGAAGTTGAACTGATATTCTGGTTTAAATTTTTTGGTAATTTGATTCCCATTATTCTGATGCAACCTTATATTCCTTTTAATAATCCTGAAAGTGTATTTCAACAAGAACAGTGTTTTGAGGGTAAAACTAACACTGAGAAGTCAGCAATAGAGCAAAGTAAGGTGAACAATTCTGCTTCCAGGATGATTGATGTAGACCAGAAAGCCAATTCTCACATCTGCCTCTGCTGTTGCCATAAAGCGAGTCTAGATATTACTTATGGAGGGGAGAGAATGGTATTGGGGGAGAGGGGAGAGAATGGTATTGGGGGAGGGGGGGGGGGTAAGGAAAGGGGGAGAGCGGCAGCAGGGTCTGAAATTGGCTGCTTATCTTCTCATAGGTATTGGATGCAGGCAGAATGTTTAAAATTGGGTGGGGGTGGGGGGGATTGGATGGATGGCTTTTGCAGTGGTCGTTCGCTTTCTTTGTGTGGATTTGATTTTAATATGCATATATGTAGATTGGCACCAATCCCGATAGAGGTGATTAGAAAATGATTTGTTCTTGGACAGTGTTTGTCGTGTCTCCAACAGCTTTGTCTACCACCCACCTCAAACTGTTTTCTGGGGTCCATTCGTTTTATGGTTTCAGTGACGTGATTTAGGTGTACTGGAGATACGGATGCTGTTGTCTTCTCTTTTTAATGATGATCCGCAATGCACCGTTTATTACCATGAACATGTTTTTAGCACCTTTCCTGTGTTTTTACAATCAAACAGTGAATAAAAAATGAGACAGGTGTTCCATTTCAGTTGTACGGGCATTGTGTATAATTAATTCTCTGTGTGTCCGTTGAGTAAAGATGTTTATCTGTAAATAAAAAGTTTGGTAGCATGCCACTGATGTTTTTGTTTTTCATCTCTTTTGTCATTGTGCTATTTTGCATGTATTTTTCAGGATTTTCTTCTTTTCCTGTTTGAAAAAAAAAACAAAAAAAAACACAGAAAAGCATTTTGTGAGTATCCCTGCATCTTGTTCACCAGTTTGTGATAACAATCTTGGTATGCCCCCTTCAAGTCGGCAGTGCTATAATTAGCATGGGTGATGAATTGAATTGAGCTTCAGAGGAGAAGCAGTCCACACGATAGCAGCGGGAGCATAGACACACACACACACACACACACACACACACACACACACACACATACATTTACACACACACACACACACACACACACACACCACATACATTTCACACACCACACACACACACACACCACACACACAAGATGGGTAGCATCAGATTTATTTCACTTCTGCTGGCAATGAACAGAATGTCGATCATGGGAGGTTATATATGGGTGCTTTGCAACTACCCAACAGACATTTTTTATTCAACACTGACCAAAAAAAAAACAAACAAAAAGTAAAAGTTTAACTCAAATAAACAAAATCACCAACTCTGTAACAACTGTCAAATAAGTGGAAAGAATTTGTCTCTTCAAAAAGAGTTAAATGAAGCAGATTGTACAGAATTCTGTACAAGAATTTGAAAAAAAAAAAAAAAAAAAAGAAAAAGAAAAGGAAAGACAAAAGAAATCCATAACTGAAGAAATAATCTGAAATAATAGATAAGACTATTCAATATGATTATAATAAAGCAGATTATCAACTGAAGCAAAAAGAAAGGTATTAATACTAACTTTGAAGCAAAACAACCACAACAGCATACAAATAAATTAACGTAACAACCTTGAAGATTAGTAGTAGTAGAGTCCATTCACTTAATTTATGACATTAAAAACAAACAAAAAAAAAGTTTCCGCAGACATTAGCACGAAATGTTATGAACTCTGACATAGCATGCATACATCGCAGCGAAACACTCGGCTACAAACTAAACACTTGAGGTCAAACTAAACAGTAAGATTTGACCTTTTTTTTTTTTAATTTTTAAAAATCAAATGAACTAAAATCAATGTTTTAAATATTTACTACATTATTCAGTTATTTACCCACTGATCGTTTGCATTCAACCAACAGGAAAGACAATACAGAAAGAAACTGGTCAAACCATACTGAAGTTCTTCCCTCTTGAGCATCATCTGAAAACAGATAAACTTGCTCTCATTTAAGGACACTGTTTATAATCAAATAAATCTTTAGTACAAATTGATGTTTGTATGCTCTCTACTTTTCCTAAAAGATTAAAGTTTGTACACACTTGCTTTCTTCAAACAGGATTATACTCCTTAGTACTAATGTGACTACCTCAGTAATTCCCATATGTAGTGGTACAAACAGTGGGAATACTGCTTCTTCCAGACGCAAGTTTAAGCTAGCTCTGACATGATTTTGCGGTGGATAAGATTCAGAATCTGCAGGCTTCAAGATGATAAATCAGGACGAGAAGATGAAATGTCTACATGCATGGTTCCCTCCAATTTTCACCTTGATTACAAATTCACAGCATAGGAATACAGTGCTAAAACAAGACAGAACCAAAAACAAAACAACAAACCCTCAAATGTTAAATGAATGGTTTATACACTGAAAATGTGGACAAGGCAAATAAATGGGGGAAAAAAAAAATGGTGGCCTGAATATGTCCGTCTCCAAAACCTTTGATTGCGATGAACCTTGATTTATTAACATTCAAGCTCTCTCATTTCTGTATTTGCCAAAAGAAAATAACAGCTTGAGGGGTTTTTTGTTCATTTTTAATGTTTACTTTTTAAAATTTGGCATTGCAGACTTTTTTTTAAATATATGAACTGCATTAAAAAAAAAAACATTGCAGAGACTGAACAATCTATTTAAAATCAAACGATTCAAAATAAAATATCAACAGCATTATGCATCAGATACTTTAGCAAGAGCGATGTTTAAAACGTTCGTTTTCCCCCACTTCCCTTTGTTACAAACATTGAAAATAACCTTCTGAATCATTGGAACATTTCATCACACCTCTCCCAGATTACATCTATTGTAATGTTGTCCTGAGGCAAATAACACGACTGGCATGACTTGGGATCACGTTTCCCATCTCCTCGCCCCTCTCACTTCCCTCACCTATCACCTGTGCATCCAAAGCACAACCAAGCTTTAACATCTGATTGAAATGCCTATCCTTGGGATTCAGGGGCGTTTTCTAAAAGAATCTGATGGGGCAGACAAGATGGTGTGCCAACCTGCTGATCAGGGTCATATCATGGGCACTGGAGGACACCACTGGAAGCATATTAAACTGAAGATCAATACATGACTGTGTATCTTCTGCATATTGACTATCACGGGAATAAGTACCGACGCAGCAGGCAAAACCTATTGGGCCAGTAAGCCAATCTCCAGTGAGACAAGAAATCACAATGTGAATGGAACATGCTTGCTTACACAGCAACGTATGTTCGGGAACTAATAAAATGTTTTCACAACCTGCAAAGTCTGACAAATGTAATAAAATGAAGTGGGCAATTCTGATTCTTGTGATGTACGTCTTAAAAGGAAAAAAAAAATGAGGCAGTCTTCACACCAGTGTAAACAAGTCGTTGAAAATTCGTAAGATGGAGAAAGAAATCTTTCATTTAGTTCTAACATCACTCTGTACATTTTGCCTTTTGCAAGGAGGGGGGAAGGGGAGGAGGGGGTGAGGGGGGGGGGGGGTGGAGGGGGCTCTCATTCACAATATCGATTCTGCAATTCACTTTCTTGTTTTGGTATAAGTCTTAGAGCTCCACAACCCCTGTTTCCTGTTCTCACGGTTTTAAGAAATGTTTCAAGAGACTAACAATTCCAAACCTGGAGCAGTCCGGACCGAACTACCATCTTTGATCCATTACCATCTGGTAAAGTGTCCACTGGTTTGATTTACTACATGGTGTTTTGATAGAGGCCCAAAGTAACAAGCAGTCAACAACAACAACAAATGGTCAAAGACCTTTTTTCTAATCATTGTCAAATTGGAACCTATCAGCCTGCAATACTACATACAACTTTTTTCCAAATCAACCAGATTCAAACAGAGTGAATGCCAATTCTCAAATGAATGAGCAACTGCATACGATACAATGTTAACTTCTGAGGTTGGTGTGATTTCCAACCAAAAGCCAGATGACAGTTTTAGCAGTGAAAGGTGCATGTGCAGCTGATCAACCTGGGACTCCGGGGTCTAGGAAATGTGTTGAAACTTTCCATTTCACCATGAGTTTTCAGGGCCAGAGGTGTCAACAAAACTGCATGCACAGATGCCTGCATTCACATGATTTATATTTTAAAGACTAACTTCATCAGAATACTTTCCAAAATGAAAAAGAAGAAAAACCCATTATCAATCAATTATCAATATATGTTAAAACAACAATAATAAAGACAACACACACACACACACACACACACACACACACATTTAGAGGTCAATGAACAAATATACAACCAGTTTGAAGGAAGTGAACATATACCAGTCTTGTGAGAAGTCCAGGTGGTCACGGGCGGAGAGGGAGATACGCAGGTCTATCTCAGGAAGCAACAGAACACACAAATTACACTGTTGGTGCTTGTGGTGGACGACCCAAAGTACCAAGGAATGGGGCAGGAGGGAAAGACACTCCGGGCACCAGGTTAGTCTCCGCTGTTCAGCACAACATTGGTGCAAGTATTGGCAAAGGGGCATCTTCATAGTCCTAAACACTCATTTCAACTTGCCGAGCATACATATGGGTAAGTAACTGACAGCCCCTCGTATGACAACAGCCAGTCGACAGGTTCAACAGTCTCAGACCTAACAATCGTCAGCATGAACAAATTCTTGAAAAAGAGCTGGAGGATGCCAGGGTTGAATTTATATCACAACTCTTGGTGACATCACATCTTTTCCAAAGTAGAGCTTACATTCATTGGTGGTTTCTCGACTGGCTGACTGCCACATGATTCACTTCATGGGTATCACTGGCTACTTTTCAAGGTTAAACTTACGGGTTTTCAACCAAGCATGCTTTCAAATCATTCAGTTCAGGTTGTAAAACATACACACCTACACTATGTATGTAATAAACTGTTGGAATTTCCAGCAAACTTTGATTTAAGATATTCTAGCCAACTGCACCGATTTGGTACAAACTTTCTTTTCATTCATGGTCGACTTTCCAACTGGCACATTCAAATGATTTCAACACTAAAAATGTTATTTTCGAAGTAACATTTACCCCAACTTCATAACCCAGACAGCAGACTTTCAAGCACTTTCACAACCATTTTTTTCCCCAAGCTAAAATGGGCATCTCTTTCACTGACTGATGTCTGTTCATGTCTGAAATACCCAGTAAACACGCACAGAAAGTATCCATTACATTCTACTGTCGGCTAAAACAGTCTCAGGATCGACAGATTATAAGCTTAAACATGTCAATTTTAAAAACATAACCAGAGCAGTGCTTACTTCTACAATAATTTTGTTGAAAAGAAACAAATTTGGCAGATACTTCTTAAAACCAGAAAACAGTTCTATGGAATTTCTATAGAAAGAGGAAGAATCTTAATTTCCACTGAAGTAATCATATTCTTAAGAAGACTTGAGATTCAACAAATAAATATCACATTTCAGAGACCATCTATGGCTGTATTCTCATCACATGGACCTTCTCAAGGTTCAGATTTCAGCATTTAATAAAATAAAAAAAATTAATGAAAACAACATGGATGCACCATCCAAAAATTCACCCAGATAAAATATCGAACCCAAATCATGTTTTTTTGTTGTTCGAAAAACCAAATCATACATCACTGTACACACACAAAACAGCAAACGTTGAAAAACCAACACGTCTCACATCATACACTGCATAATGGCACAGAATTGCAAAACTATGATTATAAAGAGTATAAAGTTTACTGTTTAGGAACAAGCACAAACTGGAGGAAGTGGCAATGTCTTTTTGAATCTTAGATCTCCGTTTGATTCTGATGAGAGCAGAGACAAGCGGGTGACATCCAGGCTTCAGCTGTTACCTGCACTCCCTATCTGCAGTGTTGATTTGTCAACCCCTGACTGACAGGCTGTGCAGTGGTTTGCATCACCAGGCTGTTACTACCAACACCAAAGCCAAGAACAGTGGGCTGTTTTTGGGGGGAGAACAGAACACCAAGAGGAAAATAATGCAGGAAAAATATCCACTTTACATGTAATGAACAGGTTTGAATTATGTTCTGTATCAGAGAATTGCAATGTACAACTTTGTACACACACAAACAAGAGTACATATGCGTTCATGCATGCAGACACACACACACATACATTCTAATCCATGACCACACATGGACATAAAGGGTGCAGCACACACACACACACACACACACACACACACACACACACACAAACACATATGCCCACCACAGACAAACATCACAACATACTTAACATTCCAAATGATGATACCAACATCACACATGCACACACACACACATACACACACACACACATCAACACACCAAACCCATACAAACACACCACAAGCACATTAAGAGACACCGGCAAGCACGCCACTACACTCTATCGACCCATCCTGTCAAACAGCTGCAGCCCTTCATATGCTGAGCAGCCCATTTTACAAAGACCAAGCCTGATTTGTTTTCAAGAAAGCTGAAACCACAGTCAGTATTGGAGTCGGGCATGTTATGAACCCTTGTCAAGATTCACACATGGCTGCCTATGCAACAACTGTCACTGCAGAGTAGTGCCAGTCATTTCTTTTGTTGTCAAAATTATCGCAAGAAAAGAAGTCATCAGCACGTGAAAGGGACACAAACAACAAAATCTGAGAAGATGAAAGCATGACGAAGGACGTCCTTGATAGTTGGTCAAAAGTCAACCACAGGCTTTCAGGGGAAATAATTCCTCTGTTGTTCTACATAATGAATAAGATTTTAACATGCATCACTGAACTGGATTATCATTCAATAATACACCAAATCATGAACATTTTACGCTGATCACAATTTACTAGTAAATCTTCAAATTTCACGAAATCTTCAAATTTCACATGTTACTTAAAATCAAAGAAAATCGATATAAACAGCTTCATATTTTACGCCCATCGATGAATAGAACTCAAATCTTAATCAGATTTAAGACGGATTCAGCGTGCAGGTACAAATACAGCATTGTCAAAATTATATCCCTGGGTGCTAGGACTGGCAACACCTCTGAAGACTTTCTCTGAAATTGAGACAGCTCAAAAATGAAAAGAGCAATGGCCTTTCAGGCTTAGGATTCTTCATCCCCTTGTGTACATTCCAACACAACATTCACACAGTCACTGGCTCAGAATGACTGTTTTTCACGTTTCAAACTGTACTGTAACAATTTTGTAACATTACAGACAAGCGTAATGCACCTGAAAAACTGACATCATTTTACAGTTAGAAATCAAGCATTTTCAACAGGAATTATAAGTCTCCAGAATTTTCAAAAGGGGCTAGTAGTAGTAGTAGTAGTGTAGTACGCAAACATAACAACAACAAAAAAAGGCCACCTTACAGACTGTCATTTTTTTTTTTTTAGCTTTTCACATGCAAATGATGTGTGCAAGGTTTTGAGTTCTATGGCATTATATCTATTGTGCTGATTACTGCAAAGCTCAAATCGTTGCTTGTATAATGTATACTCATTTGCACACCCAACCCAGGGGTCATCTCAGAATGACCTTAAGCCTAGTAAGGCCTATAATAGGCCCCAAATTGTTGCATGGGATCTCCCCTTGTCAGACAGATACTGGCACCACAAAAGAACTAAAAGATGAAAACAGACAGATGAATGCAACTGCATCAGCTTGTATGTTTCATAGTATGTTCTTCTTCTGTTGATTTATCAAGAAAAAAAAAAATCTAAATTTTTCATTCATTACTCTCACATAATGCCTCAACCATTCCCTTTCCCTATCGTTCATACTTAGTATCGAACCAAAGACAATGGGATCAAAGATATCATCATCATCATCATTATGACAGGTTTGGGTAGTGTACATCCTCCATAGAACCGGGAGAGAAGTTTCCTCAGAATTGCTCACCATTCTTGAATTCAAGTTTGGTGGGCTCTCCCACCCTGGAGGTTTGGTGGCCCCCCCCCCCCCATCTTGCATCCCCTCTTGCCACTACCACCACCAAAAAAGCATTCTAGAAGGGCAAAATCTGTAGTGCAGGATAATATCCACAAATGGTCTCATTCATTCCACCAAGGGTCCAACTTCACCCCAGCAATGGTCTAAGTATCATTAGAAGACCGATATGCATTCTTTGATTCATTAAAGGGTTGAGTTTCATCACCGTTACCAATTCAGTCACCATTCAAAAAGACAGCCATACATTCTCCACACCTCCCTACAGTCTGGTTCCAACCCATCAATGGTCTTAATTATCACCAAAGAAAAGAGCGGCATACAACATACACTTTTCATCACACCAAAGGACTGATTTCACCCTACCAATTGTCCAATTATCATTAAAAGACCATCAAACAATAGATATACATTCATCACCCCATCAAGTTCCAGTTTCATCATATCAATTATCCAATTATCATTAAAAAAAAAAAAAAAAAGACTATTATATGATAGATGGCGTTTTTCATGCCATCAACGGTCTTATTTCACCCCGTCAATCATACATTATCTTTAAAAACAAACAAACATATCAAATACATTCTTCATCCCACAAAGACATGGAATCATGTATTACTTACCAAACTTGTTCACTGCAGTGCTCAGTCTATGCTCGTTTATTTAACCTTTTATGAATCACTGGATGAATTCATGTGAAACTACCAACAACACAGAAATCAAACCTTTTTTTTTTTTAAAGTGAAAACAAGCAAAATACTAAAAAAAAAATTTTAAAAAGAGAAACGTTAAATATTACAGTTTTCAAAATCTTTTCATAAAGAAACGAAATCAGAAAAAAAAAGGTTTAAAACGAAGCAAAATCCTAATCACGAAAGATGAACGCAACTGTTTACTGTAATACTTCTTGCTTTAATTACAATTTTTGTTTTTCATTTCGAAAACCCCCAGGTAAAATCAATCTTCCAGAAAATCTGTTATGTTTTAAAATTTCTTCACTTTCTCTTTCTTGGAGAGGAGGAGCACAGTGTGAGGTACAATGTGTGCATGGTCCTTGTGTGTGAGTCTGTGTTTGCATGTGCGCAAAAGGGGGGGGGGGGGGGTCCACACATGCACGCGTGAGACAGAAACACAGAGAAAGTACATGCATTTGAATGAGTACACGTATACATGTATGTGCGTATGTGAGGGTACCAGCCCATACGTCTGTATATACCTGCGAGTGCTGAGCTTGAGTGTGTGTTTCTATGTCTCTTTCAGTTTCTAAAGGCCTGCAAGTAATTAAAAGGAAAACCCAAGCATTTGCCTGTTACATACCATACAGGTCTGCTGACAGCATTTGCCTTTAAAAACACAAAGCAAGAAACACACATATACACATACACAAACTCTGACACAGTGACAAGCTTGCACACAGACATGCCTATGTCAATTACTTAACACAAGCTCTTTTCATTCTTTTAAAATGACGAAAACATGATTAAACACACACACACGCACACGCACACATACACACACGCACACACAGTGTTCAGCCAACGCAATAAAGAACAGGACTGTCCTCATGGTGTGTAGGGCGGGGGCGCCGACTGGCTCGCCAAGGGAGGTAAGTCCTGCCCGACAAAGCTGTGTGAGGGCACAGACACCAGCTGCTCGATATCCTGGTTGAACTGGTCATCCAGAATGGACCTGGCGGACGGGGACTCAGGTTCGGGCCTGACACGGCGCAGGCAGGTGCAGGCCACACCGATGACGGAGATGAAGCCGGCGGCAGCAATAAGGTAAAAACTGACGTCAAAGGATACGGTGGCGTTACTGTCCGGAATCTGCTGCTGAACATGGCATATGTCCACCGTGGCCAGGTACAGGAATAAGGTGATGCCCACGCACACAAACACTGCAACGACAGCAAAGTGACTCTTAGTCAAAGTCTGTTTAATTCTTTTTACAGTGACACACACACACACACACACACACACACACACACACACATGCATGCACACATACACGCACGCACGCATGCACACACATACACATATGCAGACATAGCAAAGACGATCTGCCATAGCTTGTTAAATTCATTTTACAGCAACAACACGGAAACACACTCGTACACAAATACTTGTGAGTGCTGTTCATCAAAGTCTGTCAGCACAGACACTTCACACCCACTTTAAATTAAATCTGTATATATTACAAGCCTGACAGAAGCACTGATGATGCAACCATCACTCTCCTCCACAAAACTCATTCTTAGGCACGCCAGGACCTTTTGTACAGATTTTATGTAGACTTTTTTTGTTCTCCAAATAGTACCATTCTTTCCTTATGGTGACTCTAGTTCATGTGTACTTGGACTAAGCGTATTCCAGTACCTATCATTACATCACCTGAGTTTTTGACCACATGGACGAGTTATTTCCTTTCAACTGTTTAGCTGTTTCTTACGGTCTCCTACCACTTATTGAAATCCACTCAAAACCTGAGTACAGAACTAAAAAGGTGACTGAAAATCAAAGGTGATATCTTTATGTTAAGTGTTACTTTTGCCAAATCAGACCTTGTACTTTTCTTGACAGTCCGAGGGCAAGTGTGAGGACTGTTCAAGCCAGACTCCTAGCCACTCACCTACAAACCAGGCGCTATGTAATTCCCATGGTTCAAGAATCCAGGCTAGGAAGCGGCCACACAGACAACCGACTAATCAGCTGGCCTTCAAGTGGTGGA
Organism: Conus canariensis; assembly: GCA_033310375.1. Lineage (NCBI taxonomy): Eukaryota > Metazoa > Mollusca > Gastropoda > Neogastropoda > Conidae > Conus > Conus canariensis. Next base: position 32,444,721 of record CM065738.1, read on the forward strand.
CCAGTCATAACAATCTGAAGAGATCTGTGCACCTCTCCAAGGGACAATCCCAGCAGAAGCTAAGTTCCTGTGTATCCTCTGGACTCCAACTCAGATTATCAGAACATTCCCTCCCTTTATGATGAGATAAAGTGAACAGAAGCCAGCCTACGCAAATTCCAGAATGGGTTAGGGCACAGAAAACAGGCCTCGTCCCACACAAGATAATTCAACAGGCTGCTGAGATGTGTCATGTCCTAAACAACATTCAATCAGTGATGAAAAAGTACTTTGATGGCTTCTCATTGACATAACAGACTGGACAAAACCTGGATGTTAGCAAAGCAGTGGGCTGCACAATTTGTCCAACTTTCATCCTGTTGACAATGGACTGGAGGTCATCATGAAAGCAGTCAGGGCAGTGCAAGTCCAGAAGACCTCGTAAATGGATATCCTTCAAACCTTCATGGATGACATTAATGTCCTTTCCACAAACGATAATGAAACACGCAAGACACAGGAAGCAATGAGATGAGTTTGTCACATAATCCAGGATGCATTTCAAACCACAAAACTGAAGCTTCTCTCTGCAGACAGAATAAGTGGCTGAAAACAGTTCATTTAGACAAGTTTATTACAGTAGCCAATCAAGCCATTCCAGCAGTGACACAGGGAAGAGTCAAAAGCCAGGAAAGTGTATCAAGACTTGGAATTTAATCAAATGGGAAACGAAACTGTCCAGTGCACGAGAGTAAAATGCACTGGGTGGAATGGATGACTGTGACTTTACTTACAGCAGACTTTCCAGAATGGAAAAATACCGCAATCTTATCAAAACGAGACTGAATATAGTACTTTCCTTCCTTTCATCAAAGCAAATAATTTTGGTTATCTGAACATAATTTCAAGAAACAACTCTGTATTTCTGGTAAAGAGAGACTAGAACTCCGAAGGCAATGGAAGAAGCAGCTGCATAAAGTTCCAGGTGAGTCTCATCCAGAACAACAAAAGTGGACTTCATAAAGCATAAATTTTCCATCTTGAAACATATATCTGACAGCTAAGCAGTTAAGACTTCAGCTGCAGACACACTTGACCCTGGACTGACCAGCCATCCAGGTGTTGCAGGTTCAATTACAGCAGCACCAAGGAGTCAAAAAAAAAAAAAAAAAAACCAACCAGAAGACAGCACAATGGCATCCAGGAGTCATGACCCCCTTCCAGTGTAAAGAATAGAGAGAAAATACTTGCACTGGCCTTAGGGGGACATCTTCTCTGAAGACCTTCTGTGGTCCAGTTCTCCCAAGAGTTTGTGACATACAGCCTTTTATGGAACATCTGCTGGGCAAGCAGCTACTTCTTGACTTAGCTGGTGTCTCTTATGTCACACTGCATCAACTGCCATGCAGAGCTCTTTCAACCTATGAAGAGCAAATAAGTACTCCAGTTGGACAGAAGGTTGAAGGGAAAGATTGGCCTCATTCCTGAGTTTACAAGCAAGCACCTAGACCAGTATAAAAGCATTACTGTCCTTCTGTAAATGTCTGACCACTGCCACAGTGTTTTCCTGCAATGACTTATGCAATGCCTGTAATTTCTTTATTCAAATGGCAGGTATTCATGTGCCATAAAGGCACAGTGTATGCGCGTAAGGCAAGATGAAGGGTCAGGCATGCAAATTACTTCATAGTGTGTCTTTCCTGTGGCTGGCCACGTCTGTGGGGTATGACATTCGCAGCACTGGCTCAATACTGTAAATTTCTGAAACGTCTGTGGGCCGTCTTACGCCACATGCCTCTTAACCTTCAAGCCACACCCCTGATATCAATCTAAAACCATGAGCCTGTCAACCAACAGCATGTACGATCAGGGGCAACAGCTAGATCAGTTCATACATAGAATACTGCCTTCAGAGAAGAGTTCTATCATTTTGCTAGTAGTAAGGCCCTGCAGTCCACACAATGAACTATACATCACCTGTGAAGACGTTGAAGATGGCATTGCGGCGCAGCAGTCTGGGCAGTTTGTAAGAGGAGCCCACCAGGTCCAGGCCAAAGCTCACCAAAGAGGTGAAGATGCCCAGGAAGGTGAAGCCAATGATGATCTTGAAGATGATGACGGCCCTCTCTGTCACGCAGTTGATCATACCTGAAAGGCAAGCAGACGTCCAAGTCCATTTTCCTTGTCACTGGTCCCAGTCAATTCCTCCTCACATACAATACAGTCACTGCCAGAGTCAATCAGTCTCTGCAATCAATCAGTCTTCCTCGTCAACGGAAGCCTGTAAAGTACTAGGACACAAACACAATAAGCTGGATGAATTAAGAAAAAAAAAAGAATAAAAAACACAGTGATACGAACAATTAATTAGGCCTTTTTTTCTTAGCTCTTTTTGGATACAGAAATGAGAAAGACAGACAAAGACCCTTCCTCAAGGCTTCATTCTCTCTCAACCTAATCCACCAATCTATCTCCCCTTCTCTCTCCCACTGAGCTATGTCCACAACCCACACCCTCTCCAACCCTTCCACCATTAACATCCTAAAGAAAAAGGGGGAAAAACAGGGGGGTGGGGGCAGGAGATCCCAACCAAGTTGAAAATACCAAAGCTTTCAAAGATTCAAACTATCAGAATTGAAAGTTAGGCTCAATAACTGAATAAACATCACCTATCACCTAACCCAAATCTTGAAGACGTTGGGGCCCACAGAAGACTTCACAACCAGCATACCCCTTCAAATAAAAATGAAAAAGAGAAAGAAAAACACTGTTATGCAAAACACTTAAACAACAGTCTTCATACCAATATACGGCCATGGCACACACAAAAAAAGACACTTACGATCATCTTCGCCTGATCCAAAACGATACTCCACAATAACGTTCATCTGGCTGTGGTCTATGTCCGGATCATTGGAGACAATGTACCCGACTGAGAAGAACTGGAACACACCCAGGTAGGTGAGAGGGCGCCCCTTCGGCAGCATGCAGTGCCCCTTGTCGATGGACACCCACCGCGGTTCCGCCAGCGCCGTGCACAGGATGACGATGCCGATCATGCTGCACAGCGCCGCAGGGAAGTTGCGCTCTCCGCTTTTCCTGTTGTGGCGGCTGTGGTGGCGGTTCCCGTGGCTTCCCGAATGATGGGAACGCCGGTGACGACTGTGACTGCGTGAACGCCCTCTAGAGTGGCTCCGCCGGCTGCTTGAACTTCGGCTGCTGCGGCTGCTGCTGCTGCTGGCGTTGACAGTGCTCACATTACACACTGTGGGAGTGGTGGTCCCATCAGCAACGGATGAGCTGGCGGAACCACTGCCGCATGTGGTAGTTGGTACACCAAAGGCTCCCCCTGTGTCACCGGCACCCAATCCAGCAGCAGTGGTGTTGTTGTTGACATTGCTGCTGTTGTTGTTGTTGCTCATGGTGTTGTTATTGACAGAGTCCATGTCTTCAGAGCTGATGCCTGCCATTCTGACTGTCACAGTTTTATGTCTGTTCAGAAGGTCCAGGGGAAAAAAAAGAAGTGCAGGTGTTTATCCCTCTCAGTTGCTCATCACCAATTTTGAATCTTCTTGTCTCTTGAGGACCAAGCAAGCAGTTCTTTTTTGCTTATGAGGGCACTGGAAACATGAAATCTACTCACACACACACACACACACACACACACACACACACATGTAAGCATGCCATGAGTTTTCATTTTCTTAATCCAGGCCATGCATACAGACTCTGTTTGGAATTTACTTAATTAAGTCTACAATTTAAATATTGAAAAACCTCAGTTAAATTCTGTAAACAGAACCATGTACTAAAATCAGATCACGAATATTTGTCAAACAATGAAAATCACTGACTTATGAATAATACTATAATTTCAAGCTACTGGAAATAGAACGATACAACAAATAATAAAACAAATGTTCATGAATATGATTATCGCCCCCCCCCCCTCCCCCTACCCCCCATCCCAACTCTCCCCACTTAAAAAGACAAAAAAATTGTTTTCAAATTTTTTCATCCATATATACTTTTTCCCCTGAGTTCTGGTTTAAGTGATTTCTTTCTTTCCCAGCTGATGTAAGATCAAACATTTTCCAAACACGCAACATATTTTGTCGTGTGATGTAAAACATTTGATTTTCCACTTCATTTATCAATGACTGTAAACCTGTCACTGACAAATGGCATGCAAGTTTTTGTTTTTCTATAGTTCAAACTCTATGAGTAAGCATGTGGCAGATCTATGTGCCTGACTTGGATAGTCACATGAACATCAAGATAAAACATAAGTATCTAAATTCCTGTCACTTTCTGAATAAAAATTAAAAAGATTAATAAAAAGTAAGATAAGTAGAAAAGAAAGGAAAAGGTAGATAACCTACAAGACTGTATAATAACTGAATTTTCATCTTCTTTAGATCACCAACATTAACTATCTTATTCTACAACAAGTTAAACTTCTGAAGACTTACAGTGAAAACTGAAACCAACAAAAGCGAAATAGATACCAATACCATGCAGTGTAGCCTCAAAGAGGAAGAAAACCAACAAAGGGAAACCCTAGGCACCTAAGAGGAAGTAGGCCGCGAAGTGAGACTTCATAAGGGAAGTAGGCTAACACAGCAAACGTTCTCCCCTGTCAATGCAGTTAGCACTGATGTGTATTCTCACGTAATGTCCTTAACTCCACACACACTGCAGGTTTCTTCACAGACAGTATGAACGTAATGGTGCACAATGAATTAATCACTGCTTTATTCCAGTTTCTGAGAAAAAGTTTGCCTGCAATGGGAGGGAACTCTTTTGCCTACTTGCACACCTGATACTGATGGTGGGGCAGCCACATTACCACAGATCATACAGATTTCCTGACAAAAAAATTCAAGGACTTTTAAAGGACTTCTGAACCACTTTTAAAAAAAAGGTAAGGACTTGTTTTACGTCTAATTTCAAGAAAAATACTCATGAAATATTCAAACCAATTAATTATCCACTCTCCAGGACTATTTTGCATATATGCGACAAAAGGCCTTGTTTCTGTCTCCACCTGAATCTGCCTGCAACCATTCTTTGTACTCTTCTTTTTCGAGCCAAATGATGTTAAACAGACACTTAACCAGCATGTTTGCTTCTCAATTTCAAGACAGCAGATCATTCTATCACATATGCAGGCTTCATAAAGGCCGGTAACTCCAGTGTTTTTACCTGTAGTGGACAACTTATCAGCGAGATCGTTGGTTAACTTCAACTTGAACTCCTTGTACTTTTACTTGTTTTTATATTCAATTTCAGATTTTTTTTTTCAATCTAGACTCATGAATTTACACAGACTTTATTCAAAATCATTGGCAGAGACAAAAATTAAGCACTTTTAAAGGACCTATGAGCAAAAGCCTAATGTTTACAGACTTTCAGAGCCTTGAACAGAGGGCCCCCAAAATAAAGGATTTTTAAGGACTTTTAAGGACTACAGGTATGAACACTGTTTAATAACTGAGTGAACGAGCTTAGCTAGCAAGACTGTTGATCACTGTGTGTCAAATTCTACCCTCAGACTCACTGGCAAGTAAAATGGTCTTAAGGTGAACTGCTTCGTGTTTCAGATACCATTACTGACTCATGAATATGTGTGAGAAAAAAATTGACTTATATTGTCATAATCACTTGAAAGAGCCCAAAGCAGGGAACCGTTCACTTTAGGACCATTTCACTTGCCTTCTAAAAGTATATGACGATATCTAAACTCATAATGCAGTCATCTAAATCATGAGAATTAAATGCACTGATGTTGGTTTGTCCAATCTTGTGGCTTGACAAATATGAAAACAATGACTATTTGTGTGTGTCAGATGATCACTACAGCTGGCTTTTGGGGGACATCATTTTGGGTGTGTCAGTGAAATCAACCATTTCACCATCAGTCCTCATTTCAAATGCTTAGATTGAATAAATCTTCTGTATCAAGTATTAAAATGACTATGATTATGATTATATCTGTCACTCTGGTAAAGTCTGAATAATAATGGTCCATATTGTACCTAATTCAGTGTTGACACTTTTTTTTTCAGCAAGTTTCAGTTCATTTCTCAGTATTCACTCAACCAAAAGAACAAAGTGGTTGATTTGTCGAAGACCACACTTGAGAATGCACAAAATGTTTCTTCAATTTGATTTTGCGTTTTCAGACTACTTTTTAAGTACTTACCTTGTACAATTTATTTTTTAAAAGTTGATAAGTGCTATGAAAACTGTGCTGTGTGTGATTTTCACGTATGCCAATGCTATTTTCAATACCTTTATTGTATTGTGCTACAACAGTATTTGGCGTTTGCAGACAGTTCAGAAAACCATAGAACAGGGAGGGGGTTTATAAAACAGACTTGAAGCCACCAACGGTCGTTAATAACTCATTTGTTTTCTGTACTTCTACATGAGAGAGCTTGAAATAAGACTGGTCACTATACGGAGATGCAAAACATCTAAAACAAATAACCTAATCTTCAACATAGACACTTAACATTTACGCTTGTTGGAACTATCTTTTGGTGTTTCCTAGAAGATTCTGTATTGTAAGAGCATTCGTTTGGAGTTATGGGCATGTATCTATTTCATCATGGATGCAAGATTTACTTTTAACTAAAGTTTAACTTTTTAGCTTAATGTCTAACTTTTAACCCAACTTTTAACTTATCACTTTTACCTAAACACTTTACTCAATTCCCATCTTCCATTATAATTGCAAATGTACCCACAGTAATGAACTTATCAGGTGAAGATGTGATGTAGTTAAAAAAAAACAAACAACCAACTAAAGCTGCTTCACTTGCTTCATTCGTATCAACTGTACACATGGGCCAAGACCCAAAAGAAAAATGATCCATTTTCATCAACCAGGCAATGCATGGATTTGAATTCCCGGTCTCTGTCCCAAAACTGAAAGCCTAATGTAGTATCTTGAGCTTCATAGAAGGAATGTCACAACTGAACTTCACATGAAACGTTACATAAAATCTATTTTAATCAACAACCATGGTGCATAAATATAGATCCATATCAGTAACTTGCGCACACACGAAATGTGTAGCAATCACGATTTATATGGTAATGAAGAAGAAGAAGAACATAAAGAAGAAGAAGACTGTAAATAAACTTCTGTGAATATGTGCATCCAACTGTCAGCCAGAACGTCACTAAATACCCTTGTTGATCAAAGTTGGGATTTAAAGAATTAATGCCCTTTGCTGAATTTCCTTGTCCAACGGACTTTTCCGGTTGAAGTTACCAACAACATGGCTTAAAAAGATCAACAGTACGATATATGACGAAAAATTAGTGCATAAACGACTGAACTGTCCCATCCAGATCGTGTTTCCCCCCCATATTCTTATTTTTTCAGCTAAAACCTAAATTAGTAAATCAAAAGTTACCTCAGCTTCCGTCTTTCTTTGTGAGGATCTACGTCACTTTGACTTCACCGAACTTTTCTAACAGAGTGGTCTTCCGTTATAAACAAACATGGCGACTCCCGAGAATCTCGAGGATGCGCCAAATCAAATTAAGGACTTGGAAAAGGCTTTCAAGGTATTTTTCGCAGTAATAATATACAAGTTATATGGCAAAAGAAGTAACGTGATGTAGTGGCGGGCTTGTGCTGTTCCGTTCGGGATTTTATCCCAGGGAACTTCAGGTTCAGGTTTACTTCTAGGAAAGCGACCGCAATCAACCAGTTAATTATTCTGTCACTTTGGAGGCGATGATCGGGGGCGATGATTATTTCATCATAGCCTCGCGGCTTTTATATATATATGCCCCTTCTTAGTGTGCTCATTCATTTGTCAGGTCCACAGCGAGCCCAATTTTTATTTTCGACTATCAAAGTCGAACATGATGTCAGTAATAGTTTTATGCTTATCGATAAGATTTTTAAAAGAGTTTGTATTTGGTGCGCGTTTGATGTTCGGAGTTAGTTTAAATTCCAAATTGATGCTATCCTCTGGCTGAAGGAATATTTCCATATATTAGTATTAAATTGCTGTATTTGTACTTTGTCACAACTGTTACGGGTTATATTGGTTAGTGCACGTTCAAAAAAACATGCGTGATCAGTGTCATGCAAGCCGGATTCCCTGATTGATCTGAAAACCGAGTGAAACTGAAAAGAAAGATGAAAACACAAATTATGGTTCAGACTATCTTCTCAGTATCTTTGTCTCAGAAACAAAGATGTAGACGGACCTGGCTCAGTACTTACAATTATTTCTTTGTACTTGTACTTGTAATTTTCGATGTTGAAAGATCTTTCATAGATCGGTTTATCGCTCTATTGATGTGACATACAACTGACTGATGTAATTTCTTGTATTATACATATATTATCGCTTAACCCCTTGGCCACCCTGTCATGGATTTTTCCGTGACACTTCCATGTGCAAAAATCTGCCGTACTCATGGAAAAATCTGTGATCATCATCGTAGGAATTTTCATGTCTTTATCTTTAGATTGGGGTTTCCCATTTCACACCAGTAAAAAAAGTCCAATATGTCTGCGATGAATATTTGTGAGTGAAAGAATCCAATGAGGCAGACAAGTGGTCAGTTTGGGCTGTTACCGATACCACCCCCTGCACATTTTCACACGAGTTCGACATGGCTGAAGAAGAACCACGATCGGGACCAAGTGGCGTCAAAAGAAAGCGTGCACCAAAAGATAGCGAATTTGTTACCACTGATGTTGAGGAAGTTCTTCAACTAATTGAGGACGAAGAATTTGTTGCCTGTGATGACTCCAGTGTGTCAGAAGACTCACTGGATGAGGACGAAGGTGACGAATCAGCTGTTCACAGGTGTGGGGGTGATGTTGACGTCAACATTGCCAGAATAGTTCATGAGAACATGAACCGAGAGAATAGAGCAGAGCTGGAGGCAGAGTATGATGACGTCAATGACACAGATTTTGAAGTGGGCGAAGGCCAGTCAAGTGATCACAGCTCAGAAGAGGAGGGTAGTACTGTGAGCGAAGCAGAAGCGTTGTCTGCTACAGCTGGCACATACACAACGGGTCAGCCTGCTCGTGGCCAAGCCAGCACGCGTCAACAAAGGCGGCCAGGCGTTGGAAGGGGAACAGGTATGACTCAAAGTCATTGTCTTGTGCGAGTGTGCTGATGAATGGGTTTTGATCACATGGCATTTATCAGAAAACAGAAGACTTTACATGGTGGGCGTGGTGTGGGCGTGGCACTTTGTCTGAGTGTTTCTGATTTCACTGTGTGTTTGTGTGTGTGTGTGTGTGTGTGTGTGTGTGTGTGTGTGTAATCAAATGGTTTTTGAGTAGATACTTGAAACAAGACTGAGTGAGAAGTAGTAATGGTGCATGTGCTATTAGTATTTGTGTGTGTGGTGTGTGTGTGTGTGTTGAAAGAGAGAGAGTGTGTATGTGTGTGTGTGATGCAGGCCTAGTGCCCACGAAACCAAGACCCACACCCCTTCCCACTCTTACTCTAACACTAACCCACTAACACAGAGTTCCATTTCCAACATTTAATGACACTTCTTCACACAAATCACACAACAATAGAATCACACGAAACAACATACATCAAAACGCATATGATGAGGAGGATGGGATGAGGATGATTATGACGAGTACCAGAATGAATTAATTATAACTGTAGGACAGGTTGTGAACAGAGAAAACAAAAGCAAACAAAAAGATGCCCAAAAGTCCAAGCACCCGCGCCTGGGAAAGGGTTAACTGCTGGCACTGTAGGGGATGGTAGCATGCAGGCAATGTAGCCCTGCGAGCGCAGACAAGAATTCTTGAACTTGGGGCGTCGAAGTGGGCATGAAGATGAAGGTCCCAGGGCGCAGTCTCCAGGGGGATAACTTGCTGAAGGAATGGCTGGTGATGATGAAGGGGAAGTGGAGGACTGGGGATGGACAGTTCACACGCAAGAACAGAGTGAAAGGCCTGGAGACAAAGTGAAATTGCCGTAAGGGAGGGGAAATGGAATATTTTAGATGACTAAAAATAAAGAAGTCTTTCCCCAGCTCTGTTTCTCCATGTAAAAGTTATGACTTTGGTTAGCATCTCCCTTTCCGCTTATAGTTCAAATATTAAGGAAAATTTCAGAGAGTGTGGGGCAAGTTAACGCTTACTTGACTATAATAAAATGACTACCATAATGTCCCCTTCTTCAATATAAGGCTTCTACAATGTTTTCTTCCACTTTTGTATTAAAATTTAAATCAAGGGTGATTTCAAAGGATTTCCTTTTATATACACGAGCCCAAAAGAAATGAGAATAGTAGAAGCCAAAACAAACACATTTTCATCCAAACAATAGTATCATGGTACATTACACTACATCAAACAATGTGTTTACCGTTAAAAAAAATATAACGATACAATAATTCGAGTTGGAGGTGTACAAAACGATATCTTCACATTTCTGTGATAAGCTTTTTACGCATGAAATAAGCCCCAGTTATTCAATACAGACGGTCATACACCAACAATGAAAAGAATAAGAGACGAGGCTGACTAGGGTTTCCTTTCTCCCCCTCTGTCTGAATCCAGTTGCAACTTAAACTAGTTAAAGTGAAGTTTTTAGAAATGGAAAGCAAGAATATAACTATATATCTATAAAACAATAGCAAACAAATAAATAGACATGCACACAACAGACTGATAACTCACCAAAACCTGTGAGTGAGCTCTGGGGACTATACAGGCTCTGGAGAACCAGACACCTCACCGCGGACACAAAATAGCGTCACAACGATGGCTCGGAGGACCCAAACCTTACCGGCGCGGTCACACCCAAAGACCTCCCTCCAAGGCTCTTGAAAAAAAAGAAAAGGAATGTTCCTAGTCAACGCTAATGGAACTCGAACTTAGTTGCTCTCAAGGTGAGCCAAGTGATCAGCATGGGCTGTATGGGATGTCTGTACACTGATGCCACTTTTAGCTGACACAGAATAACATGCGCGAAGCATGCGCACAAGGAACGCGCGCGCACACACACACGCACACACACACACACACACACACACACACACACACACACACACACACACACACACACACACACACATACGTAAACACGCGGAGCATAGGTGCATGCCCTAAACCACTTGACAGTTCGTGACAGTGTGTGTGTGTGTGTGTGTGTGTGTGTGTGTGTGTGTGTGTGTGTGTGTGTGTGTGTGAACATGACTTTTATTTTATGTCAACAGGTGTTGGCAGAGGATGGGGGATCAGAGATAGAGGACAGGGAGCTGCTGCACAGAGGGGGAGAGGGAGAGGTGGTGTGTTGGCCCAGCCCCTTGTGCCACCAAACAACACCCAGCCAGACATCCCTGAGTTCACTGGTCAACCTGGCCTGAAGATACAACCAGAAGGGAACAGACCAGTGGACTATTACCGGCTTTTCCTCACCAATGAAATGCTGGACAAACTGATTGCCGAGACAAACCTCTATGCAGATCAGGCGATAGCTGTCAGCCGTCCACAGAAAAGGTTTGCTCGAATCAAGGACTGGAAAAAAAACAGACCGCCCGGAAATGTCAAGATTTTTAGGGCTATTATTACTAACAGGGATTGTCAGCAAACCGTCCATCGAGAGCTACTGGTCAACGTTACCAATCCTCTACACCCCAGTGTTCTCCCAGCTGATGTCAAGGAACCGTTTGCAGGCCTTGTTGCGATTTTGGTATTGCAATGACAACAGTAAAGAGCCACCCCACAATGCCCCAGACAGAGACAGGCTGTACAAGATCCGGCCCCTTGTCACACACCTGCAAGACCGCTTCAAAGATGTTTACACACCCAACAAGTTTGTTGCCATCGATGAATCTTTACTGTTGTGGAAAGGCAAGCTTGTTTTCAAACAGTACATACCACTGAAACGCTCCCGATTTGGCATCAAGCTGTTCAATGTATGTGAAGACAGTGGTTACACATACAAATTTCACATTTACACAGGCAAAGAAGACCCTGGCTTCCAAATCCAGCAGCACCTGCCACCTGATGCCACCCATCTGTCCACCACAGAGAAGATTGTTGTCTTCATGACACGCAGCCTCCTCAACAAAGGGTATCATCTCTTCATGGATAACTGGTACACAGGAACAGCACTGTACCAATATATGAAGAACAGAGACACTGTTTGCTGTGGTACCATGCGGGAGAACAGGGCACCAGCTGAGGTGAGGCAGCTACAGGTCAGCCAGCAGGAGCCAGTGAAGTCGCTGCGATCTGGGAGTCTGCTGTTTATGAAATGGCAGTCTTCCAAAGTAGTCTACATGCTGACTACCATGCATGATGAAAGCATGCAGGAGGTGGAGCGAAGAGGGGGGCAGAAGGTGAACAAGCCCAGCTGTGTTGTCTCGTACAATTCTAAAATGGGTGCAGTCGACAGGGCTGATCAAATGTTGCAGTCATACGATGCCAGCCGCAAGACCACCAGGTGGTACAAGAAGGTGATGATCCACCTCCTCCAGGTATCCCTCTTGAATGCCTACCTGGTGTTCAAGAAACACACACACAGCAAGTTGGATTTCCTGACATTCCAGCTGCAAGTCATCAGCGACCTCCTGTATGGTGACAATCCAACACCACAAGCAGCTCTACCCCGTTCGGAAGAAGTTGCACGACTGACGGAGAGGCACTTCCCCACTACCTTAGAAAAGACTGTGGGGAAGCGTTCATCAGGCAGGAGGTGCAAGGTGTGCAGCAAGAGGGGCATCCGAAAGGAAACAAACTATGTGTGTGGACAGTGTCCTTCAACACCATCTCTGTGTGTGCAGCCTTGTTTCCAGGAGTACCACACAAAGAAAAACTATTAGTCACTGTCTCCTGTCCTGTACATATAATTATGTACATATGTGTGTGATATTATCATCTTTGTGTTTGTGTTGTGTGGTTATAATACTGGTGGATAAAAGAAGAAGAAAAACAACAGTGACATAAATTTCTGAATGAACCTCCAAATAACCTGGATGTAGCTGTGGACATGTATGTATGTGGTCAATTTGAAAACTCTGGATTTATATACTTCACATAAGGTAAGGAAATACATTTTTCCTTATGATTCTTTTGTTTTCACTGTTTTGTTTCACACTAATATGATAGTATGTTTAGAAATTGAGTGAAAAACACATAAACCTATTTCATTGGACATAAACTTTTTGTAGTGTTCTTTAATGTGATTGCGCGTTCAATTTCCTTTCAGAAAAGTATAGGTTTCATACACTTTTGTTCAGTAGTTTTCGAGCCAGATTTTTAAAAAAATTATTACTCTTTGCGACTAAAAAAGGTTTGGCAAACTGTTGTCTCAGAGCTTTAAAAGGGTATGGCAGGCAAAGGGTTAAGGTCACTTAAGTTTAGATTTAATTTCTTCATGTTTAACCTCTTGCAAACTTGTGCAAATGAGCTTCCCTTCCCTCTTTCCAGGTGCATTAGGGGGTAGGCGCAGGTATTTGACCCACCCCTCCCTTCTCTTTGTGTGTGTAAAATCTCTCCCCTTCTTCCCTCCACCTTCATGACATCCACATCCAAAATTAGCATGCACCTATCCACCACCGCAGCTCCAGCCCACTATACCCATCACCAGCATACTCATACTACCATACCCCCAACTATTTACCCCATATAACATACAGCTATCTTCCCTACACCCTCTCCATTTACTGCATCAATCTATATGCTCAGGTACCTATCCCCACCCTCTTCTCCTTATTTTCTTTCAGTTTCGTACACTATCTCCTCAACATGTGTATGACTATGAGTTTCCCTTCCCTCTTTCCTGCGCAGTATACATGTAGGAGGAGTCGTATACATGAGCCCCTCCCCCCCCCCCCCCCCCCTTACCCCCTTCCCTTACTTTAAATTCTTTTTTTTTTTTCTAACTTTAGACATGTTACTGTTTTCTCATTGATCGTTTCCATTTCTTTCTAACCAGTAATGGTAACACCAACATTATTATACATCATAATTAATATCATTTTGATAATCATTCAGCAGTACTCACTGTACTGTTTATTTTTGTTATAATACTGTTTGCATGAGTTTCCCTTCCCTCTTCCCTGTGTGTGTGTGGGTGTAGACCCAGTATATGAACTTCCCTCCCCCTTTTCCCCCTTTTCCAATAGTAATGATAACCCTTCTCTCATATTTAATCACTTCTAACTATATCTTTCCAACTATTATCATTACCAACATCATGACATGTATATCATTATGATCGCCACTCAATAGTTTTTATTTTATTTTTTTTTTTATTCATTGATCATTTCTGTTCATTGCTACTAATCATTCATATTAATCTACCTTTATTACTATCATCACTCTTAATAAGTCGTATCATCATACCATTAAAAAATAAAAATTAAAAATTTAAAAAAAAAAAGAAAAAACTGCTGTTCCAATACCGTCTAACCCCTCTCCTTTCTCCTCTTCTGTAGAAAAGAGAGGACTTGGTGGAAGGATCAAAGGCACATTGAAGAGTTGCATTAAATATATTTTATATTTGATCAAATCCCTCTGTATCCTCCAGTAATTTTGACAACGATCAGGCTTGTTTAACATGTCTTTCTCAGTGTGTTGGTGTTGTCATGTTCTTTGTGTTAGTTGCTTTAAAAGAAAGGCACAGTGCTGAGGAAGTTGAGTGCTGTATGGCCCATGTGTTGTTTTGTTTCAGGATTGTCTTGCCAACCTGACAAGTCAGGATTACTTCTCTCCAAACGAATCAGAAGAAACACGACAGAGTGAGTGGGATACTGTTAGTGTTACTGACACTCTGTGCCAAAATGTTTGCTACTGTGGAGTAGGGAGATTATGTCAAAGACCTCAGGCATGAGGACTGGAACACACTATGGATAATAAACTTTTTCAGGTCCTTCCAAATCTAAAAGGATTTGTACTGTCTGCAACAAGCAAGAAACAGTTGTATTATATACATCACACACTTTAGATTTCTACGTCACTGATGATTCAGCAACACTGTAGAGTAAAGTTGTTTGGGTTCCATGGAAAAATAAATTTGACTGGATGGTTTCTACAAACAAATTATGGCAAACACCAAAGTTATGTCAAGTGGTGAGTGACAACAGCATCAGCATGAATTTCACAGCAATATTGAAGTTATGCAGAAATTTGATTAATATCAAAGTAACAGAAATGTTTCACTAAGACTTATGTGCAGAAACGAATTCATAGAAAGTTTGGAGTCAACCATCGACAAATTCTAAAATGATAAAGTCAAAATCTTGGTCAACTGCTGAGGTCTGAAGTTGCAACAAAGAGACATTGATTCAAATGTTAAGTTACAGACCGATCAAGATTTATCTGAGAGCATTGAAATTAGCAATCATGATTATAGTGTTCAAATGTATATTTTAGGTGGAAATCAATAAGCGTCTGCTGTTGTGTTAGATGACAAACAACATCTTTTAAAGTCAAGTTTGAAATCTCATGCAGAGGTGCCAATCTTGATTACACGATTTATTAGACTGCTGCATTGAATCCTGTTGATAATTAGAAACAAAAAGATTTATATATATATATTATTATATATATCCATTTTTGTTATATTAAATCATATTTTGATTTAGGAGACTTCTTTCGTTGTTGTTTTTTTAACTGTTTTGAATTACTCAAAATGAAAAATGGCTTCTAAGCAAGTAGCAGCATCATTGACTTCAATGCAGCATTATTTTGAGTTTGCTGTCAGAAAAATTTGTTTTTAAGCTTTTTTGCTTATGAATTTCCAATGTTTGTTTTTAAATATGATGTGCAAATTTCTTTGCTGTTTAACATCGTGGTAATGTATGAAACTGGGAGATAAGCAGACCATCATTCACTCTGGAACAAACATGGTGGGATTTTTTGTGTTTAGCTCGCTTCATAAAGATTACACAGCTTGAAGATTGAGCTTGGATAAAAGAGAAGTCTCTTTCATCGAGTCTTCGTAATATGGAAGGTAATTTATTTGCATTTCATCAGCATATGCTGTGCATTCATGTATAGCAAAATAGTCAGTCATTTGCGTGGAAAATGGTACCTTCTGTTTCCATTTTTGACGTTTAAAGTAAGTTGTGTGATGACTTTCAGTGAGTATAAGAATATGCTTACCTGCGAATCCCGATAGCAAATATGCATGTAACCCTCTCAGATTCTGTGTGTTATAGATGTACATTTCTATGTAGTGGGGAACATTGTTGGGAACTAAAAGTCTTAACTGGTTGAGTCTTTCGTCAGAGGTCCCTTTGTAAATGACTGACTGTAAACTCTTGTTCTTTTGAAATTGCTTTTTTTGATTGCAGGTGTGGAACACACCATTCAGAATTTTTTGGACACAGCGCGCCAAACAGAGGCCTTCTTCCTCACCAAGAGGCTTCACCTGTCAGTACAGAAACCAGAGCAGGTTTTGAAGGAAGTGAGTAGTGCTGATACCATGAAGGAGCTGGTAACAATTAATTGATTATCAGTCACATGTGGGGTAGTAGTGGTAAAAGTGGTGTGACGTATTAGATAATAATTGTGGTAATAATTGTAGTACAGGTCGGAGTGCTCAGCAATTAACTAATCACCATTTATTACTCATGTGGGATAGTAGTAGCAATAGTAGTATACTAGGTGTGATAATGTGTATAGTGCTGACAGATAAGGTTGCAGCAGTTATGGTAGCGTTTGTAAAACTAAACAAAAGCTTTTTTCACATCCCACAGATGAAATCAAAATATAAGTTTTAACTTCCACATGGGTTTGACAAAGTGTACTAAACTGCCAAACTGATTTTACTTGAATGCCAGACAGACTAGGTATTGGTGAATTTAAAAACAAATTTTTAAAGTACCGTATCCACCAAACATGAACAAACGAATCAAGACAAAACATGACACGTTTCAACTTCATAGGTCTTCTTTGGGCAAGAAAAACAACAATTGGGACAATGAGCAATCACAATCTTACACTGAATTTGATGAGATAAGTGATTGCTCATTCTTCATTTTCATTTTCCTGAGTGTTATTTATCTTGCCTGAAGAAGACCTAAGAGGTCAAAACATGACGTGTTTTGTCTTGTGATTCATTTGTTCATGTTTGGCAGATACAGTACTTTAAAAAAATGTTTACTTAAGATTTCCGCCTGCAGTTGCATCACTTTGTAGCTGACTAGGATATTGGTAGGGTTTGTTTTTTTGTTTGTTTTTTGCTTTTTTTTTTTATAACAAAGCAAACCTAGGGATCCAAATCATACCAAATTGTCTTTCAAAATTTAGTAGCTCTATTAGTTATCTGTGTGTGTGTGTGTGTGCATGTGTGTGTGTGTAGGTGTGTGTGTGTGTGTGTAGACCTGTGTGTGTGTTTGTGTGTGTGTGCTTGTGTGTGTGTGTGTGTGTGTGTGTGTGTGTGTGTGTGTGTGTGTGTGTGTTGCTAATCTGGCCGATTGATCATTTTGTTCATTTACTTGCTTTGTGATGATTCAGGACATCAGCACTAACCCAGCACATTTGGGGTCTCTTGATTTTTATCGTGTTCATATTATAGTCTCTGAGAATGTGTGAGATTCTGTTGTGGATGTGGTGGTGCTTATGTTTATGGCTTTATTGTTTTTATTGGTTTAGATACTGTTTGAATAATTTGTTGATAGATTAACATATTTAGGGAAGAGGAAAAAAAAGCTTTCAATGCTATGTTCTTGTATTTTACAGCAGAACCTATTTAAAATAGTTTGATGACATCTAAGAGGCCACCAGTGCTTTGCCCACCCACCCCCATACCCCTGTCCTCAACACCCAGAGTCATTGGCCTTGCACCCTAGCGGGCCTCAGCAGCCCCTAAACCCCAGCCCTATTCCCTTTTAAAAAATTTTTTTTAACTTTCATCCTTGTATGTCATAACTGCCAGTAACAACACCATGCCAGATGGAAAAAAAAAAAATTCATTTCATCACAAGAAAAGTGACTGCTCAAGGAAGACCTGAGAGGTCGAAATGCATCATGTTTTGTCTTGTAATGCTTTTTTCCATGTTATCTGGTGAAGTTATTTCAAACACCTTTTAGAATTTGTTTAAATTTTTGCCTGCAGTCGCTTCACTTAGCAGCTAATTTCATTCTTCTATCCTGTTTCCAATGGTACCAGCAAAAACTGGGGCTACCCACACAAGATGAAGCGTTTTAATGCTCAGCATTTCCAAAATAATTAGTTTGTTAGCGGAATGTAGGCTGACCCCTCGACAGGCAGATAACAAAAAGTTAGTAATGTCCTTGGCATTCACTGAATCAGTGTTGATAATAGGCGAATTGTCAGCTCCACTGATGTGAGAGCTCTTCTGCGCACAAGTCAAGACACCAGATTTCAGTGCAGGCAGTAGGGCCGGAATAGCTCGGCTGGTAGAGCGCCGGACTTGTAATCCAAGAGTTGCGGGTTGGAATCTCAGATGGGCTGTTTCGGTACAGAGGGATTTTCCCCTCGGACTTAACATTGGTTCTGACTCCATTTCCCATACAGTCCTTTGAATGAGACTATAAACCGAGGTTCCGTGTGTGAACGCACGCATAACATCTTGCACACACGTAAAATTCCATCACCAACTTTCGAAAGAGAAGGCCAGTTTGGCCGTTGGTATGGATGACATGTTACACATAGCATGCACCTTCCCCAAAGATGGAGTATGGCTGCCTTAATGGCGGGACAAAAAAACGGTCATGCACACAAAACTCCACTCCCTTTGTTGGGCATGTGGGATTAATACTTGCCTTTCTATACAGGGAGTGTCCGCAGGAATGTCAGCCTGCGTACACAGAAGAAGAAGAAGTGCAGGCAGTTTTGTCACAGGGAGACTGAGGTGTGAGAGGAGTTCTAGCAATGTTGTGATCAGCCGAACTTCTTCATACTCAAGTTTTGAAGAAATTCATTAAACTGGAGAATCAGACTAAGATGAAAAATAAACTTGGATTACATCATATAATTTTAGGAAGCAAGTGTACAATTAATCAGGGATAGGGATAGAGGTCAGTGTATGAGAATTGGCGATGGACATGTGAGATATATAGAAATTGTTCAATATTGTACAAAAAAAAAAGTTAAAAAGGATGTGTATAGAGGTGTTCAGAAACAAAAAGGCAAAATCAACCTATGAAAGTTATATCAATTGGTCTCAATATTTGCTGTGAAAGAGTAGCTGATGTTTTGGCTTACATGATTAAGAGTGCTTTCCCTTCAGCTACCTTTTTCTTTGTCAGAAATGACTCATTGTAGTAGCCAGTCAGTGAGGGCTTTACTTCTTGTTGACAAGTTGACTAAGGAAATGTTGTTTAGCGCACTTTGATTTTTAAAAACATTACATCATTTTTACTGAGATATGACATTGATGGTGGGATGTGTGTGGGTTTTTTTTTTTAAATAGCATCTCCACCAAAAAGTAAATGTTTGGATTGAAAGTTTTTTTGTTTTTTGTTTTTTTTTTGGGGGGGGGGGGGGGGGGGGGGGGGGGGGGCAGTATGGAAACCTAGTCTTTATTTGTGAAACACTGTCAGATTAGAAAGTTAAGGATGCAGTGGCAAAAATAATTATGTGAAGAGAGCAGTTAAGCTGCTCTATAGATGCATTGCATTGGCCTCCCCCAATTCTGTATGCTGCATAGTGACAGTTTCCATTCAAGCCAATGGTCTTTCAGTTGATGCCCCACCCCACCCTCACCACCTAGCCTCCATCCCTAGTCTGTTATCATAAGCTACTCAAAATAGGATTAAAAGCATGTCTTGTATGTAAGCACAGTGTTGTATGTTTCTGTCAGGAAACTTGCTGGGTTCATAGTTTGTATTCTGTAGGCACAAACTGAGGCGAATTTCATGTGCAGGAAATCATTGAGCTACGGCAGGAGCTAGAGCGGAAAGAGAAACTCATCGAGAAACATCACGAACGTCTGCAGTCCTGGCAGAACCTCCTCCAACGTCCCACGATCTCGGCCCCGCCCTTCTCGGCCGCACCCTCACAGCCCTCGTTCCCACCTCCGGCCCAGAGCCAAGGCTACCCCGGCCCACCCCAGCAGTTAGGGCCGGGTCCTGGCATGATGCCCCAGGGAGGCGGCATGCAGGCTGGGCAGTACCCCGGGCCACCGCTGCCTGGCGCCCAGGGGTATGGCATGCTTCCCCCCCATCAGCTCCCCCCATCGTACACACAGAACCCTCTCACCTTTCTGGAGCAGAATTTGTCCAACATTGGGATGCCTGAGAGACGATAGCAAGGCTGTTTGCCATGTTGGTTGTCGGGAGAAGGGTGGCGTGCTTGTGGTTGGATGTAAAAGGAATGGTGACGACTCTTAAGATTGAGTGTATGTGTCGACACTGCATGCCTGTTAGCAGTGTGTGTGGGTGTATGTGTGCATGCTACGTAGCATCCATGCCGGTTTAAAAATCTAAGGGTTCACCATTGCGTAGAGTGTATTGCAGTGCAGTTGGAATGTTTTAGTATGTTTTTATTCAGTCTTGTCTTTTGCACAAGAGTTTATAGAAAATATTCCTGTTATTGCTTACACTTTCTTTACTTGATCTGTGAAACCTTCCAAGTCGTCAATCTGTTTTAAAAGTTTACTGTTATGAGGTTTGCACAGGTTTTTGTTTGTGGATAAATTGATTATAATATCATTATGCCTTGGACATTTATATCAGGCATTAGAACAAGAATTAAATAACAGTCCAAAAGTTCAAAGTGTTTTTTTTTTTTCTTTTGCACACAGTTATTCAGTTGTATGTGAGCAGTGGTGGTCTTTATCCTTGATACTTTTTTTAAAACTTTTTTTGTTAACTGTTTTTATTAT
This sequence comes from Conus canariensis, assembly GCA_033310375.1. NCBI lineage: Eukaryota > Metazoa > Mollusca > Gastropoda > Neogastropoda > Conidae > Conus > Conus canariensis. The sequence goes on from CM065738.1 coordinate 32,465,523, forward strand.
TCAGATTTATGCTGAAATAAGAGCATTACTCCGTTTTGTTTTTTTTGTGTGTGTGTCCATGAGACATGTTGTTGGATACCACTACCAGTATTGTCTTCAACAAAGACGTATGATAACTAAATTTTAGATTAGTAATTGGTCATTTGCATAAAAATATTTTACTTCTGTCCTGTCAGTTTATGTAACTTTGAAACATGGTGGATCGATTTTAAGGGTAGGTTGTTCCATGTTGTGAAAGTCGCAGAAGACATAAGAAACTCTGTGGTGGCAAAATTACACAGGAAACTTGGTTTTGAACTATGCGTTTCTTGTGAGTGGTGTTGAAAAGAAAGTGCTAGATGAAGTGAGGATGAGAGAAAGACTTCAGATGAAGAGGGAAGGATGGAGCTGAAAGGGGTAAGGGCAGATTGTAGGTGGGAGGGAGGGGAGGGGGAAGTTCTTGGAAGGCTTCTGCTCAGCTTCACGCGATTACTCCATACATGCATCATTTCCTTCCTCCCTTCAGCCCCTACTTCTTGCTTCCTACTACAATGTCCGGTATTGGAAAGGTGGTTGCATATTCCCTATCTCTGTCCATCAGTCTTGTTGCATATCGCTGGTTGAACAGAACAATGTTTAAGAACTGCAGAAGTTAGCTTATTTGTGTCTAGCCATACTTTGCCTATCACCTGTTTGTTTTTATCAGACTACAGTATGATGTGAGGAAGCTGTAATTATTAGTGCAGGTGATTGTCTCGCAGTGTCATCGCAGAGTGCATTACATGTGGCAGTTGTTGTGCACGTCTTTTCAGTCAGTCAAACGCGAATGACAGGATCCACCAGTCATGCTGTCAATAAAGACAATGCCATAAATACAGGTTCACACAAGAGTGGAAAATCTTTGGTGGAAAATTACCTTTCTTTTTTTTTTTTTTTTTGTAATGAAAGGGAAAGGAGCTTGGTCTCTTGTGGGTGTTTTGGTCGTGGTCGGCTAAAGAGAGCAGCATGTGCTTGTTTGAAGGAGTATGAATATTGAACAAAACAGCAGTAACTGGTGCTCTCATCATGAAACACAGTCTAGGTAAATGAGTATCTTAAGCAGCACTGGCTTGGAATGTGCGCCTTCAGTGGTTTCCTTATGTGATTTAAAGTCACCATATTTGTGTGTCATTTCCTAAATTTTCTGTAACAGAAGAAAATTGAGTCCAAGTGTGGAGAGAAAACGTGCAGATAGTCATAACCTGCACAAGTGAAGATCAACTGTCATGTTGAGCAGGTTCTCAAGGAGCATTCAGTTACTTTTGCAAAATTTACAGACCACAAAATATGATCACTAACCGAACAGTAGTGAGCCCAGAAACAGCCCTATTAAACCCTGTTAACTAGTTAGCATGTGGACAGTCACACAAACTCCGAGACAGGACTCAAAACAGTATCCCTTCCCCAATTGCTTCTCCTGAGTGAGGAGAATGACTGCTATGTAGTGCACAATTTACATTGTGCAAGGCACATACTAAATGTACCTGTTGTCTTCAGACGCATAAGAGAGTTCAAAAGTGGTTTAAGTGCGCTAAACTGCTGCACTTTCTGTGTGTGCATTTCTGTGCAACATCACAACCTGTTTGAATTGAAACGGATTGAACTTGAATCTGTTTGTAATGAGACACCTGTGTTTTCCTTGGCCAACTGATAGAACTGAAAACTCTTTGCCCATTGATAGAACTGAAAACCCTTTGCCATGAAACGCTTGTATTTTCCTTGACCTATCGGTAGAACTGAAAGCTGTCTGTAATGAAACGTCAGTGTTTTCCTTGGCCCATTGATAGAACTGAAAGCTGCTCATCGTGAAATGACTGTTTTTTTCCTTGGCCCAGTTTCCTCTTTTTGTCACTAGTTCTGACTTTTTTGTTTGTTTGTTTTTTGGACAAGTCAGTATTTGTATTCACTGATTTTGTTTCTCCCTACATTTCAACACTGTTAACACAACCCACTGTAGTCTTTCTGTGCTCTGAGAACTCTTCAGTCACAGCACATTCTCTCTGAACACTCGATTTTTTTCCCCCCTTTTCAGACGGCTATAATTTCACAGAAGATAAGTTTTCACTTTTTTTTTTTTTTTTTTTTCTGTCCCAACCTCTGCGCCACCTCAGAGGCAGTGCACCCATGCCGCTCATTCCGACACCCCGTCCACAACCACAGCCCGGTCAGCCCCGCCACAGCCCCGGCACCGGCAAGCCACAGGGAGCAGTCAGTGTCAAGTCGTCCGTTGCTCACACTTTTGAAAAATGGTAGTCACCTCTCCTGCCCCTACTTTTACAAACTTTCCGCCATCTGGTATATAGTTTCATGCCTGTAAACAATATCCACGGAGTGGATGAAACCTCACACACTTAAGCATTCCCTGTTCCATATGAAAATGGATCCTCAGGTGCTACAACTTGGGTGTTGACAGTTTGTCCATCACCATTTCTTCATTGTTGTACCAAACAACCAAAAAATAAGATCACATGCAGATTTTTTTTTTTTTTTGAATTGTTATCCAAAATATGATAAAGATGCAATGACATTTTGAAGGAGCTAGTCTGGTAACAGTTTGCGGTTCTTTAAATGTCCTGAAGACTATTGGGTTAACATTGTGATTGCTTGCCGCCAGCTGCTGCTTTCAGACAGTTCTGCTGTGCACGGTTCCGCTCTGCCGATTTAGGTGATGAAGTCGAGCACCATTCTCTCTGCCCGTCTTCCGTATTCTCTTGTATGATCTTTACAAACTGGATCATTCTCTCTTCCTCTCTCTCTCTCTCTCTCTCTCTCTCTCTCTCTCTCTCTGTTGTTAAAGAGTTGCAGCTGAGATCAATATTCCTGTTCTACTTATACCTGTCTGGTATTGTTTTTCAGCATTTCACAAGCTGTATCATCAATTAAAACGCTTGTAAAGAGCATGGTTTAAGCACAAAATAACACAAAATCAACAATCAAATTTTATCATGCTTTTATTGAGGAATGTAACTTAACTGTCACACTGTTGAATCAGAAACCGTATTTCCCAGACACTCAAAGAAAGACATGCTTGATGCTAATGTAGTCTTCAACACCACTAGAACGAATCAAGTTCAATATTCTCATGGAAACATCATGCAACAAGATCATGTAAGCATTTGGTCATTTTTGCAAGGAAAATTGCACACATACTCGCTCAAAAGAACAGGAGTAGCAACTACTTTTTATGTCCAGTTTTTGCCTGAAATGCACACTTAAAGAACATGTAGCAATGTTTACATTTCTGTGAGGTTAAATTATGGGGTTGTGTCGTCTCTCATGAATGGTTTTCCTATTCTGATTCATTCAGGACTGTGGTGCTAAGCTGACAGTCATAAAATGCAAAGTGTTGGTTTTTTTTCGCTTTTCTTCTTAATCACACACATATGTACTCACACACATGCATGTGTGCACGTGCATGCACACAAATTTGCACACTTGCACACACATACACAGTTATGTTAAAACCCAGTTCAGCAATTAATGTAATTGCTAGACATTGTCCTTGTCCTGACACAAAGTATACTGACTTCTCTGCGCATTATGACTATTATCATTGGACTTCAGTGCACATGCATATCTTTTTACTATCACAAACTTCAAATTTCTTAATTCACCAGAAAATAGGCATTGCAGGACATCAAATTTCATTATAAACCCCGTCATTAAGTATGAATGTCTGGATTTTTTTCTCTCACTTTCCCTATCTTTCCAGTGGCATTAGTCCCACGTCTATTGTTTGGAATGATTTGTGGTTTTCAAGATGAAGGAAAGCTAAGAATTTTTGTTCTTTTTCTTCTTTGTAGTTTCTTAATTTGGATTAACATGTCAATCAATCCCATTTTGCTGCCCTCCCTCCCCCCTGACCTACCTCTCCTCACTCCTTACCCTTCTCCCTCCTCTCAAGGTCACTTTTCTTGAATTTCTGCATATTATGTATTGGAACCAATACAGGAGCTTCAGACCAGTTTCACACGGCCATAAACGTGCAGTCGGCAAATCCATTTGTCATACTTCAGGATCAGACACACAGACTTAACATCACCAAGTACCAATTTAGATTGCAGAGTTAGGTACATGCATCTGAAGTGCCCACTGAAGAAGTGGCTCAGTGGATCATCCAGTAAGTCGCAGAATCCCAGGTCCTTGATTCCAATCTTGTACGGGGCGCGCTTGTTCTCTCCCTTTCCACAAGACCTCGGGTGCTATTCTTTCAGGTAAGAAAGTACACTGAGGTCTTGTCTGCAGCATGTACTTTACTGATGCATGTCACAGAACCCACAACACCAAGGAATCATCCTTGGCAACATTCTGTGGGAAAGTTCACTTTGATAGGTAAACAAAATAACATGATGTGCAAACAAGAAAAAAAAATATGGGTAAGGCTTGATCATGACAACACTTGTACCCCATGCAAAGCTGCAGGCATTTCACACAAAGAAATCTTGAATGACAAAAAGTTATATGATGGTGATATGTAATGCCCACACTAAAGTGCACCCACATAATCATGTATTCCTGGTTAAAATCCACGTCATCATGTATTCCTGGTTAAGATACGGTTGCAGGAAAACGAAAAGAGACATTGATTACCTATGAAATGGGGTTTGAGTGTAATGACTCATGCAGATCACGTTCACTATGGCACGTGCATTTTAAGTAGTTAGTCTACTCCAATGCCTTTTAGCGTTCACCTTTTCAATGATTTATTGCTGGCAACGAAAGTATAACTTGATCACTGATAAATGAGAATCGCCCCATTTACCAAGCCAAACAAATTTTGAGCCTCTAGCCAATCACAAAGTCAAGTCCATTAAAAGATAATCCAAATCAAAAGGTTAATTAAATCATGCCCCACGAACACAAACCACACTGAAAACCAGACAAAACAGAGTTTCACGAGCGCGCACACGGTGTGTGTGTGTGTGCGCGCGCGCGCGCGCGGTACTGTCTCGTTGTCATGTCAACCACCTAAATTCAGCAAAGCAAACGTCTACAGTTTTCCTTGTCTTTCACACACACACACACACACACACACCTGGTCATGTCGTCTAATGTAAAAAGACGCTAAAATAAACGAATGAACTCACAAAACTGTACATGTTAGATCTTTTATACAATTCCAGTTCCAAAATATGGACATCTGCCGTTCACTGTTAGATCTTTTATACAATTCCAGTTCCAAATGACGGAGATCTGTCGTTCAGTCATACAAGTAACAGAGAAAACTACTATTATCGTCTGACTTGCAACAAAATGGGCAAAGCTACATAGGCGCTCATATCGCCATGGGAGCAAACCTCAGCCCAATGACTTCTGAAAGCCGTTACTGAGGGGTCTCAAAACGGTCAGACTCTAATTTCTCAAATGTAATGTCTCTTTATTGTATTGCTGATTTGTTTCTTAAACAAAAAAACACGGCGGCTTTCGTTGGAACTTCAGTCGAAAGAAGGCACTGGAATTCTCACTTTTTTTTTTTCTTTAAGACATAGTTTCCTTAATCGCAACATATAAAACCAGTACCTTCATCGCTACTTTTTCTTCCGACCTTCGCTTTTTTTTTTTTTTTTTCTTTTTTTTTAAACTTTTGCACACATCAAGTCCGAGGGAGAGGGTGGGGGTGGTGGTAAGGAAAGCTGTTCGCGTCCCCTAAAATCCAGCCATTGACGATCGTGCTAGCCTGGTGAAGATGGTGGATTGAAATTATCCATCTTGTTATAAGCTTTGAAACATACTGCACACTGACGCAAAAAATCGACCTCGCTGCACAGATTTGCAGCCTCAACAAACACAGCTTTTCAACATCCGCATGTGTGGGATCACTGCTTTCTCAACATTTGTTAATGGAAGGATCTGCGGTAGGACCTTCCCATAACACTGGATTATTGAAAAAGTGGAATATCTGGGAATCGAAACTTGGCGAAAGACCCAGATAAAGATTCGTGTGTGGATGAAAGACCAAAGGCCTTCACTTTTTGCCATCAGAACTGTAGCAAATGTGTGTGTGTGTGTGTGTGTGTGTGGTGTGTGTGTTCGTTCTAGCGCTCGCGATGATGGGAAGGGGAGGGGGGAGGGGGGGCACAGAGGGAATGGAAGGCGAACTGGTTGATATCGATGCATTGGTGTGTCCGAAAGCAACAAAAGAATCCGGCCATGTAGGCCTGCTTACAACTGTTTGCTTCTCTTGCCTCTGCTCCACAAACCTGGGCTATCTAGCGGACCATACTTGTCAATATTTAGGCTGCGTAAAGCTACTCTCTCTCTCTCTCTCTCTCTCTCTCTCTCTCTCTCTCTCTCTCTCTCTCTTTTCTGTCTATAACGCCAATACAGCTCCTCTTGCGGTTCCTCTCATCAGAATGTTACCGTGCTACGGATGGTGATGGCAGTTTATATACTTCCAATCGAAATACCGCCCATACCTGATGTCTTATGGATACCTCTCAAAAGAACAAAACCATATACGGCCAGCCCTCACATATATAACCCCTACCCCCACCCCCTTCCCATCCTCCATCCCCATTCCCCCACCTACCCACTCCCCTCACCCCCACCCCCCTTTTTTATACCTTGAATATATGTAGTTTTGGGAATTCCTCTCTAAAGTATAAAACCATGATAAGACCATCGCTGGCGTATTTACTACCCTTTGTAATACTGCTGATAGAGGAAGCCAAAGGGACCCCTGTCTAGTAAGGCAAGCGCTCATTCGAGCTTCCCTCGATGGCAGTGACAGTATTCCGTTCAATGTACCTTTCCTTTGGGACACTTCCTTGTCATCTTTGAACGATGTCGTCCTATATAATTCCATCCTGGAACAAACCGTTCAAAACAAATGCACACGCAAACACGCTGAGCGAGAAGGAAAAAACAAACTGAAACACAACAAATATTGCTGGTATGAGACCCCCAGTTAAGATTTAGTACATTATAATCGACATCAAAACACGCATTGTTTATTGCATACAAGAAGACGTTCTGATTTACAGATTATTCAATTGTCCTAAACATCTCTCTCTCTCTCTCTCTCTCTCTCTCTCTTGTGTGTGTGTGTGTGTGGTGTGTGTGTGTGTGTGTGTGTGTGTGTGTGTGTACATTTTGCAGATCGAATGACTGCGACGTCAGCTAACTTCTGTGCATTGAAAGAAAAGAACAGAGTGGACATTTTGAACATGTTTGTTTAGATATCAACAGCGACACAATCACCTACCAACTTAGCAATGTTTAGTGGATCACAGACGATCGCAAACATGTAACCGAATTGAAATATAACCCGGTCTGACATTTTCCTTTTCTTCTGCGTCTTCTTCTTCTCTTCCTGCTCAGTTGGTCAGACGAATATGCCACGTACTGCATAGTAAAACCTTCACAAGTTACGGTCGTTTTGCCAACACATGTGCACACATGTGCAAGTTTGTGACGTCTGCTGTCATCAAATGCAGTAATTTCCGGCGCCAGATGATTTTGAGGTCACTGCCCTATAAAACGCTTGTAACTACACTACCTATGAGCCATCCCACTTGTGTTTTGTTACAGAATGAATATGTTTACATAACTGTTTGTTAAAAGCCGTCGTGGGCTTTTTGTGTGTGTTGCCCTACTGAACTCAATCTTCCAGCGTGACTAAACAATGTCTCCTGGTTTAGCGCAGAAAGGTAACCTTGGCGCTGACTCACTGCTGTGTTCTTGCTACAATGGCACCTTGAGAGGTAACACATTCCACAGATTTTGCGTGGAATATGTTTCAGTTCAAATCTGTGTCTCACATCTGAATCACCTGTACGGATTTAAATATTAGCTTCTGTGAGCATACGTCCAAATTTACGTACAACAGATAATGACGTCAAAACATAAGCTTTTTCTTTTCCTTTTTTTTTTTTTTTTTTTTTTTTTTCTTTTTTTTTTTTTTTTTTAGCCTTTCTTGTTACGGCCACACCAGCAACGGATTTTTTTTCATTACCGTTTTGAAGGTCAGCGATAGAAAGGATAAATTCAGAAAAGAATTAGTGTCATTTGCTCTCCACCCCCCCCCCTCCCCCCACTCCCTTCCTCCCCCCTAGTTAGTCCGGCATTCTACAACTCTTCTTTCCCCGGATAAGTCTGACATCTCGTAGCTGACCCTCCGTTTCTGATGTGTTCACCAAAGACCGTGACGATGTTCATGTAGGTAGGCCTAAAGTGGTCACATTTTCTGTTTATTAATCATACACATTATACTTCTCTCGTTTTCTAGGCAAGAAAGAGTGACAGCTCCGATTTGGTGCAAGATAAATTACTGATCTGAATCACGTGCATGGGACTTCACCAGAGAGATGCTGATCTACAGCGAAGACACTGTTGTTTTTGTATCTGGAATATGTCCTGCATGTTGGGGACGTTTCAGTCAATATCAAAGTTTCAGTTTCATTTCGGACGGATGTATCACTGCGTGGGGCTAGTCCACATACGCTACAACCCCACCTGCAAAGCCACAAGGTCGACGTGGAATGTTACAACAGACCCTCAGCCATCTCTGTAAGCGGCAGACACAAACACCGGACAGCGGCCTTCACGGGCCTGTCGATGGCCCACCTCCTGCAGCCAGTGGAGAATCTGCACCGTCTTGTCATCGTCCAGAAAGCTCTCCCGCCTCCCCACGCTCTCCTCCTCGCTCTGAAAGGCCCGCATGACGTCCCGAGCCGTGACGGCTTTCTCCCAGCCGTCAGGACAGGCGCCCGTCCTGCTGGTCGGAGGCGTGAGGGGGAGATCATCATTGGACGAAGAGGAGGGGATGGGCCGTTTGACGGGGCGAGGCAGCGTGATGGCCGGGGAGGTGAAGGAGCGGGAGAGACGCACGAGCGTTCTGGTGCTGGAGTTGTGGTGGCCGGGGTTGGCGAAGAAACGGCCCTTTCTCTGGAGGGGAGGGGACTGGGCCAGCCCCCCGCCTTCACTGGATCGTCCACCCGTGCCTGGGGACACCGGGGCTGGCGGTACACCTTGAAGTCCAGAGCTGTGGGGCTGAGCCGTGAGCTGGTGCTGCCCGGCGCGGGGAGGCGCAGCTGTAAACACTGTGAGAACCCAGCTGGTAAGAGTTCGGGGTCGCGCCTTTGGAAACGGTCCGCGGGCCAAGACCCAGCTCCGACACGCCTGACATACAAACCAGGGATCCCGCGTTGGATCTGGGGATGTGTGGGTAGTGGTGTGGGTTGGGAAGAGTCGGGGACGGGGAAGGACTCTGCTGTAATGCCGTGCTCTTCTCCTCGGCCTGCCGTTCTGCGGGGGGAGGGCGGAGACTAGGCATGCGGACTGTGGACTTTGTAGTCACGGAGGCCGACAGGGTCCTCTGTGCAGAGGGCTGGGGCTCCTGTCTGGGAGGTGATCTGCCACAGCTGGCCGACTGGCTCTGGCGGGGGGACTGGCTTCTGTCCACGCTGTCCTCGAACTTGACCCGCTTCTGAACCTGCAGAGGAAGGCACCAGACTTCAGTTGTTATGATCTTGGGGGGAATTTACAGGATATGCTATGATACCACAGAATTCCAGGTTACTCAGGCATTTCAAGTTTCTGTGATACGACTGGAGTTCGGGATACTACATGACTAAAGGATTTCAGGATGAAAAAAAATTCTACTGGATTACTGTAATACTACAAGATTATTGTAATACTGCAGTATCTCAGGATGCTTTCGGAAACAGGATTTCATGATACAACGACAGTACACTGTTGCAGGACCCAAGATTTCACAATATTGTAACACTGCAGGACTACAACAGAGTGCGTGATTAGTTCATGATATGAGAATACTCTAATGTCACAGGATATCAGAATACTAGGATTAAAAAAAGGATAGTGTAATAATACAGAAATTGAAAACATCAGCTATAATACAGCATGGTAAACACACTATATTTAGTTGACATGCTCTCTCTCTCTCTCTCTCTCTCTCTCTCTCTCTCTCTCTCTCTTCTTCTTCTTCTTCTTCTCTCTCATTTTCTCTCGCAGGATCTCTCTCGGGATCTCTCTCTCTCAGGATCTCTTTCTCTCTCAGGATCTCTCTCTCTCA
>CM065738.1:32478076-32493076 GCA_033310375.1 Conus canariensis
TACCTTTCTCCCGATAGAGCGAGGTCAACACTGAGCATTCAAACAAAAGATGACGCACAGAAATGTTTTCTCTGCAGACACAAGTAATACCATGAGAATAGTTAGTGTTCCAAGTATTCAGCCTTAATTTATGAATTAATTTAACAATGCGCCTTGGGCACAATGGTAAAGTAAGCTTAGTCATGTTTTGACTAAAATTCTGCTTATGTATATACTTTTCCATAATTTGGATTAATGCTCAGTGTCTTTACCTCCAAAAGGTGGCTGATGCGATGCTGGAAGGCAGACGCAGGCCGGGATCCGCCTGGGACGCGGAGGGAGACGCAGCACGTGCAGAAAAGGGTACACATGACCGCTCGTGCCAGCCTCGCGAGGCAACGCGTCGAGCAGAGGAAATGACGTCTGCACTGGTCCGCGTAACATGATGACGTTTTACACAGTTGGGGTTTTCTCGTTTTAAAGGTTGTTTTTGTTTTGGTTTGTTTGTTTGTTTGTTTTCAATAATCAGTATTGTTTGCTGTTTTTCTTCAGAATCCCAAAGAATTGTCACAACTCTAAACTTTTCGATGGTAACTTTGTATCATTAGGAAACTTTTTTTGTTTGTTTGTTTTTGCTGCTTTTCTTCAGAAACCCACAGAATGGTTACAACACTGAACTTTTCGGTGGTAACTTCGTATCGTCCGGAAACTTCTTTACACGTTGACACTTGTGCTCAATGTATTAGGCCTTACTCGTTGTTGCCTCACGACACGTTCGTGTTTGTTTGCAATAATCTGCTGTGGTTGCATAGTGAATGGAAATGGACCCCTCACCAAGATTGCAAGAGACCTGTTGCTCTGTAAGGGATCTGTGCAACGTGTACTTATTCAACAAATGAAAATTTCATCGAATCGAAACCGACTGGATAACAAAAACAAAAACAAATAAAAAAAACAAACAAAAAAAGAAAAAAGAAAAAAAAATAAAGAAAAAAAAAAAAGAGAAAGAAACAAAGGCTTGATAGTTTTATGGAGTTTATCACTTACTTCTCAGCCCCGAACCCATATAGGAACTTGTACAATGTCAACAAAGTCACACACACACACGTGTGTGTGTGTGTGTGTGTGTGTGTGTGTGTGTGTGTGTGTGTGTGTGTGTGTGGTGTGTGTGTGAAAATCACAGTAGTCTTGCAAAAAACACGTTCATGAGTGAAGATATTTATTTGCTACAGATGATGTGTGCCATTTCGGTGTTGTTGTGTGTGTGTGTGTTTTTTTTTTAAAGTTCTCCTTCTTGTTGTTATTGTTCATCTATTCCTCCATCCCTTTCTTCTTCACATGGGGCATCCACGGCTGATGACCTGGCTTGGACTCGCTGCAATCATCGATGGGTCGTCGATGAAAGGCGAGAAGTCATCAAAATACAGAGGACCCCAATTAGGTGAATCAATCAATGCTGCAATTAGTGGCAGAGGAAAATGCGAGGACAGAGAAAGGTGGCTGGCTGATTTCTCTGCTGACTGGGCGTTGGTGATGGTCACTCACTCAGTTGTAGGCATCCACATACCGTCCTCTAGGTCACTTCGTGGGACTGGTCTGGAAAAAAGAGGAGAAAGGTTGAGGCGATGGAGAGAGAGAGAGAGAGAGAGAGAGAGAGAGAGAGGAGAGAGAGAGAGAGAGAGGACGCGAATAAAAGAAAGAAAGAACACTGAGAGAGAGAGAGAGAGAGAGACAGAGAAGAGAAGAGACAGACAGAGACAGACAGACAGACAGAACGTTGCTAATTACTGTATTAATACGTGTTTGTATTGGGCTGACAAAATGCAGAAGTAAAATGTGTGTAATTATGCACGAACATACATACATTCTCTAATCCAAATTTTGCTAACCCAATTTCTTTTTTAAGCACTGCGTAGTTTGGTATTGAAGGACCTGAGGGTGTTCATATTTTGTATTATACTAAAGCTTACGAACGACTGTGTAAGCACATTAGGTCTGTCACTTTTTGCCCAGGGACAATCTGGGGCGATAGCAATCTGGGCATTGGATGCTTACTTCCAGAAGGGATTTCAACCTCTCTCTCTCTCTCTCTCTCTCTCTCTCTCCTCTCTCTCTTTTCTCTCTCTCTCTCCTCTCTCTCTCTCTCAGAGAGAACAGCTAGGCCTATACATAAGTATTGAAAACATGTAGGCCCATAGCGATACATGATTTTAAACTTAAAACTGTGATATCCACTGGCAGATGGCCAGTAGCATTCAAGAGTTTCAATTAACGCAGCACGTATGGGATCTCCTGAAAAGAGAGAGAGAGAGAGAGAGAGAGAGAGAGAGAGAGAGAGAGAGAGATGATGATGATGATGATGATGATGATGATGATCATCATCATCATCATCATCATCATCATCATCATCATCATCATCATCATCATTATTTCCAAGGGTAACCGATAAGCAAACACATGTTGTTTTCTTCATCCGGCCCTTGCCCCGCAGAGAGAGAGAGAGAGAGAGAGAGAGAGAGAGAGAGAGAGAGAGAGAGAGAGAGAGAGAGAACACAGAGAGAGAGAGATAGATGATGATGATGATGATGATGATGATGAGATGATGATGATGATGATGATGATGATGATGATGATCTTTATTTCCAAGGATAACCGATAAGCAAACACATGCTTTCTTTTCATACGGCCCTTGCCCCGCAGAGAGAGAGAGAGAAGAGAGAGAGAGAGAGAGAGAGAGAGAGAGAGAGAAGAGAGAGAACGAACGAAATTTTGTTTTTCCAGGTTAATAAGATATGCAATTTATGCATGCTTTTTCCCACCCAGTCCTGAGAGAGAGAGAGAGAGAGAGAGAGAGAGAGAGAGAGAGAGAGAGAGAGAGAGAGAGAGAGAGAGAGAGAGAGAGAGAAACGAACGAAATTTTGTTTTTCCAGGTTAATAAGATATGCAATTTATGCATGCTTTTTCCCACCCAGTCCTGAGAGAGAGAGAGAGAGAGAGAGAGAGAGAGAGAGAGAGAGAGAGAGAGAGAGAGAGAGAGAGAGAGAACGAACGAAATTTTGTTTTTTCCAGGTTAATAAGATATGCAATTTATGCATGCTTTTTCCCACCCAGTCCTGAGAGAGAGAGAGAGAGAGAGAGAGAGAGAGAGAGAGAGAGGAGAGAGAGAGAAGAGACAGAGAGAGAGAGAGAGAGAGAGACAGAAGCACAGACCAGAAAAGACAGACAGACAGACAGACAGAGAGAAAACAGAGAGAGAGAGAGAGAGAGAGGAGAAGGGATAATGAAAGCAAGAGATCTTCTGAGTTAGGCCTTCATGACGGCCAGATCACCACATACACTACAACGGAGTAAACTCGCGGGTTTTTGGCGAACAACACATAAAAGATCACCCTACCGATTGATCTTTTCTGGGTCTTGACGTCAGAGAACCACTCACCGGGTACAGGGTGAGTGACCTGCGCTATGGTCGGGAAACAAACTATACAGACTGACTCTGGAGTGTGCCCTGTGAACCTTCGCCTGGGTAGAGTGCCTCTCTGGAATCGAGAGATGGGGGGTGGGGTGGGGGTGGGGAGGGGCGGGGGTGGGGGGGGGGTGGGAGGGGGGAACAAGCATGAAATATTAGTACTTGAGTTCACTCCAACACCTTCCTGGCTCCACTGAGAAACTTTGCAGATGATCATAAGAGAAGTCTGGCCGCATGAAATCACGTGTTAACAGCTTCTCAGAAACGGACGTAAGCCCTGTGCGGTGATGTCATTCCCTGCACTAATAAAAACTGCGTCCCCTCACGGAAAGTCAAACACAATGTGCTCCGAGTGTTGAGATGGACAGGGAAAAGTATGGGAGGAGAGGAGCTTCAAAAGCTGACATTAGCGGCGAAAACTAATGGTTCTTGGCGAAAGCAATGATAGTTACTGTTTTCACGATAACACATATTGTGTAGTCTACGTGAAGAAAACGGTAATTATTAAATAAAACAGCCAATTTTACGCGAAATCAATCAGTTTCACCGTGTCTGACAATTTAAAAACAACAAGTAAGGGATCCAAAGCAAGAAAACAACATAACAACTCCAATTTACCGTGGGTAGCGGAAACAGGTAATTATGAGTTATTTCTGTTGTTGTTGTTGTTGTTTTTTTGCATCTTGCCCCTTTCCTCCACGAGTGCTATTGTTGTATATCAGTTCTACGGTGTGAACGGAACATAGAGCGCCTGTAGATAAATCACAGTTAACTGATTTCATGAGTCACATCTCATTATTCCATGTTGTCATGATCAGATTCCGTTATAATGCCATATCAGGTATGAATGACAGCAACACAACTTTAAACGTGGATTATTGAGAAACGTGATGGTCTCAAATCGCATTTCATACATAGAGGCATTACATTCATGGACCAGAAAAAAAAAAGAAAAAAAAAAAACCGCTATAATGGTCGCGAACGTTTCATGGGGGGTCAATAGGTGCAGTGCTTCAAGCGGGTCAGTACTACGTCAGTTAGGTCATAGAGTGCGCGCTCGACTCGGAAAGCTCTAAATGGGCTGTTACATCAGAAGGATCATAAAGTGCACTTAGACTTGGACACTAGCACAATTTATAGAACTTTCACTGTTGCATTATAACGGTCATACACACTTTTGGCATGGAAACAAATACGTTATACTGAACTGTCTCTGTTACTTCAGCAGGGTCTAAAGTGCTTTCTTTGTTGTTGTTGTTGTTGTTGCTGTTGTTGTTGTTGTCGTTGCGAAGGCACAAGAATACCATACCAAACGTGCACATTTACCTCATCAGGAAGGTCACAACATATACTTTCAGACAGACTATGTCTGTGAGCGCATTGTTCCCAGACGTACACGCAAGTCCATTTTTCTTCAGGGCTACAGTCAGTGCATTCGGTGCCAGGGCCACTCGAGTGTAGTCTTCAATCACTCCTAGGTACGGGAGCTTTCTGCACTGGAGTGGCACTCCTCCCTGTCAGCACGCAGTTTGATCGATATGACATATCACACGGACACTGGCCCTGAAGCACGCCACTGGCGCTGGGAGATCGAATGACTCATAACTTGCCAACCCTGGAGCAAGGCAATACTTCGGGTATACTGACCCCCCCCCCCCCCCCCCACCTCCCCTTCTCCTGTCCTCTTCATCCCCTTCATGAGGGATAGTGGCTTTGTAAGGAATAATTCACCCGAATCCAAATGTCCTCTACCCCCTCCCTCTCCTTCTCTAAAGAAAAATACTAAATAAATAAACAAATAAAACATCAAAAGACGGGAGCGTTTTCAAACGGTTTGAATTTACTAACAGGCCGACAATAACTGGCCTAGCCATCAAAACTGACGAATATAACTGCAGACAGTTTATGATTCATAAAGATAAAAATAAAGTCGGACATTTAGAACTGTTGATGTATCCTGTATCCAAACGACTGAATTGATAATAAAATGAAATATGCAGGAGTTCCACCCTACCCCCATCCCATCCCCATCCCCACCCCACCCCACCCCCGTCTGCCCCTTCCCTAATTGCATGGCTGCACAGCGTTTGTAACAGACTTAATACGACTTAACGTCTCCCCCCACAACCGCTCCACCCTTCCTTGAACCATCCCTTGAATTCCTGCTGTTCTTTTCTTTTTCTTTAGCCTGTTAACAATTCTGTCATCGGAAAGCGTAGTCACACCACTGTTCTCTTCCCTAACACCCCCCCCCCCCCTCTCGCACACACACACACACACACGCGCGTGCGCGCGCGCGCATGCACACACACACACACACACACACACACACACACACACACACATATATATATATATATATATATATATATATATATACACGCGCACACACACCCGCGCGTATGTGCGTGCGTCCTATTTACCACGGTCTTCGGAACGACTTATTTTTAACGTACAGCATAGTTCTGTGCTGATTCTTATTGTACTGCATTTCGTAGGTGAAAGCGACACAACATTTTTTTTTCAATATTTTGTTTAGCAAGACAAATGCAAACGAACACACATTACAACGCGCAAAATAACGTTCATCTAATGTACATTACAGAGCGGATAAGTGAATTTTCGACATATATGTCTTTTTAGGACGTCTCTAACAAAAGCCATGGAAAATGCACAAACAATGGTCCCCAGATCAGCTACATACGCATCTATGTGCACATTATTTGGTGTGTTCATGTGTATTTTGTCCAGTTTCCAGTAATGCGACAGTCTTGTTCATCCTTCATTCTGTTTCGTGTTGACCATGAATTTCTGCTAAACTGGCTTTGAAATTGGGACTCCGTTATAAGAAAAGACTTCCTTTTGAACGTAAATCTTCTATATAAAATCTACATCATATCCATAGGAAATTTGAACAGATTTTTGATGGGCCTTATCACATTGTGATCTATGGTGGAATGAAATAGCAAATGAATTTGCGAGAAACGGTACAGCGAGAAAAACCTTCAAAAGCCACTTACACATTAATGTTATTCACTATCGGAAAAATGCTTTCACAGGAAACTCTTAGACATGCCTTTAATTCTGTCCTGGCGAAGACAGTTTGAATCACAAACTTCAACTGTAAGCTTATTCGTGGAAAACTATTCTTATAATGTAACAAGCCTGCTTCCTACCTGATGATCACATTGTTTTTCAGTGCCCTATTCTAAACAGTTTATATTAGGGATATAACATTAACATCGCGAAACTGGAATCGGTTTAAAACAATAAACGAGACACGTTATATGCCTGGCCAAAAATTCTTTCTCGTTCTGATGTTACAAGAGTTACAGATAGACTCAGAAACAGGTGTCAATTCATTTTATTACGCCATTCCTGCCGCAAACACACTTTCTACTTTGTCCGTTCTCCCCCCCCCCCCCCCCCCCCCCCCCCCAAGTCTAATACCCGAGTGTGAACAGACAGTAAAGAAACTCAACACATTCTCTCTCTCTCTCTCTCTCTCTCTCTCTCTCTCTCTCATCTTTCAAATTGCCCCGACCGCTAAATTCAATGATACGTGCGAAGGTGTTCGCAGTTCTCCCCCTTTCATAGCCACACCAGGGGGGCTTAATCTCGTTGTGCAGCCCCTGGCTTCCGAACTACAGGCGAGTGTAATTATCACATGTGTTCTCTCCGCGGGGAGATCTAAGATCTAAGAGAGACCACACTTGGTGGTATACGTTCTTTGCGCGATGTTTGTCATGAGACGTGTGTTACGTCACGGTTTGTCACCCGTCACGTTTTCTCACCTACTAAGAAAACGTGACGGGTGTATGGTCACGCTTTCTCACTCGTCACGTTTTCTCACTCCGGGTGAGAAAACGTGACGGGTGGTGCCATAGTCATAAAACGACACATTCTAAAAAAAAATCAAAATTTTCTGTCTCTGTCTCTCTTTCTTTCAATCTCTCTTTTTCTTTTTCTCTCTCTCTCTCACTCGTTGAATTCGATGTGATTCTGAGTTTGAGTGTGCGTATGTTTAGGTGAGCGCTCGCGTGCGCGGGGGTGTGTGTGTATCTGTTTGTGTATGTGTGTGTGTTGTGTGTGTGTGTGTGTGGAGAGAGAGAGAGAGAGAGAGGGGGGGGGGAGTATGTGTGTCTCTGTGTCAGCCGTCTGTACTTATAGAAATCTAGTGTTTTATCAGATTTTGACCAACGTTCATAAGGCGTTAGCCTTTGCCACGTATCATAAGGGTTGTCATAGCCAGTTTAAAATTGTTATCAGACCACGGAAAGATCGCAGTTGTCGGCCGTTTGGTCCGACTTTCAATCTTTTGTCGGATTGGACCAAACGGCTGGCTCTAGGTAAGCGTCCTTTTCGTCCAACAACTGGTTACCTTCCGAAATATAAACTCCTTTTCCCAAAGACATTTTTTCTGATCGAGAGAGAGAGAGAGAGAGAGAGAGAGAGAGAGAGAGAGAGAGAGAGAGAGAGAGTGAGAGTGAGAGAGAGAGAGAACACAAGGAGTGAGAAAACGTGACGGGTGAGAGAACGTGATGCCACACCCGACACGTTTTCTCACCTGGTGGGAAAACGTGAGAGGTGAGAAAACGTGACGGTATACCCGTCACGTTTTCTCACCTGGTGAGAAAACGTGACTATATACCCGACACGTTTTCTCACCAGGTGAGAAAACGTGACGAGTGGGGAAACGTGACGGAACAGACGTGCTTAGGCTTGTGTCAAACGCTCAGAAGCAATGAACCAGATCTGTTACGGAGTTGCCAGGTCCTGACTGTCCACACGATTCGGTTCCGTTGATCGCAATGCAGTTCATTATTCTAATCCTTTTCCTTTGTCTCTTTCTTTCTTTCTTTCTTTCTTTCTTCTCTTCCTTCCTTCCTTCCTTCCTTCCTTCCTTTTATCCTAGTTCCCTTCCTTTTATCTCTAGGTTCTTTCTTTTTCTGTCTCTTCTTTGTCTGTCTGTCTGTCTGTCTGTCTGTCTGTCTGTCTGTCTGTCTCTCTCTCTCTCTCTCTCTCTCTCTCTCTCTCTCTCTCTCTCTCAAATGCGTGCAAGCGCGATCATTACATGCTCTCTTGGTCTTATCTCTTCATCATGATTTTGTTCATATCTGGATTGATACGTATTCGTTTCATGAATTTTAGTCAGTTCTCTCCCCTATCATTTCTTTTTCTGTTATTTGTCCTTTTTCATTCTCTGTTTCTTATTTGATGTGCTGCCTGCGTGTTATTAATGTGTTTGTCTTTAACATGATTTTCTCCATCACTGATTTCAGTTGTACTTGTTTAATGATTTTCCTCAGTTCTTTCTCTGTCTTTGTTTTCCCTTCAATCCCCTCTCTCTTCTCTCTCTCTCCTCTCTCTCTCTCTCTCTCTCTCTCCTTTGTGTGTGTGTGTTGTGTGTGTGTGTGTGTGTGTGTGTGTGTGTGTGTGTGTGTGTTTCATTTTTTCATTCATTTTTGTAATTCAGTTTGTTTGTTTTTTAATGGTTATCACTATGTTACATTATATTTTCAACATATGTTCATGCCGTTTTAAGAATTATTACATTTATGTGCTTTGCTACTTCTTTCCATTTCTGATGTTCTCTCACTCCTCTCTCTCTCTCTCTCTCTCTCTCTCTCTCTCCTCTCTCTCTCTCTCTCTCTCTCTCTCTCTCTCTAATTGCATGTCACTATACAACATCGTATCTTCTACGTTTTTTTTTGTTTTTTTTTGGCCGTATGAAAAATTATCACATTTTATGCTCTCTCTCTCTCTCTCTCTCTCTCTCTCTCTCTCTCTCTCTTTGGTAAAATAAAATCTCTCTCTCTCTTCTCTCTCTCTCTCTCTCTCTCTCTGGTAAAATAAAATCTCTCTCTCTCTCTCTCTCTCTCTCTCTTCTCTCCTTCTCATCTCATCTTCTTTTCAAATTGCACTCAATAATAGGCGCAAAGGTGTGCTCAGTTCTCCCCCTTTCATAGCCACACCAGGGGGCTTAATCTTTGAGCGCCGCCCCTGGCTTCCAAACTTCAGGCGAGTGTAAATAATTGCCACATCTGTTCTCTTCGCGGGGGAGATCTAATATAAGGTCTAAGAGAGACCACTTGGTGGTATACGTTCTTTGCGCAATGTTTGTCATGAGACGTGCGTAGGCATGTGTTCCTAGTCAAACGCTCAGAAGCAATGAACCAGATCTGTTTTGGAGTGCCTGGTCCTGACTGTCCACACGATTCGGTTCGGTCGATCGCAATGCAATTCACTTTTCTCTTCCTTTCCCTTTTTCTTTCTTTCTTTCTGTCTTTCTTTCTGTCTGTCTGTCATTCTTTCTTCTTCTTTTCTTTTTCTTTCTGTCTTTCTTTCTGTCTGTCTGTCTGTCATTCTTTCTTCTTCTTTTCTTTCTTTCTTTCTTTTCATTTCCCCCTCCTTTTAAGTCCTAATCTCTCTCTTTCTCTGTCTCTCTGTATTTCTCTGTGTGTGTGTCTCTTTCTCTGTCTCTGTCTCTGTCTCTCTCTCTCTCTGTCTGTCTCTTCTCGTCTCTCTCTCTCTCTCTCTCTCTCTCTCTCTCTCTCTCTCCATTCTTCTCTTCCCGCTCTCTCCTAAGTTCCATGATCTTTTCCTCCCTCTCCCATGTGTGTGTGTGTGTGTGTGTGTGTGCGTGCGCGCGCGCGCGCGCGCGCGCGGTGCATGCGTGTGTGTGTGTGTGCATGGTGCGCGCTGCGTGCGTGCAGTGTGTATGTGTGTGTGTGTTTGTGTGGGGGTGGTGGGGGTGGGGTGGGGGATGAGTGGGTGTGTGCCCCCACGAGGGGTAATTCTATCCAATACATAAAGGGAATTGCCTCCCCTCCCTCCATTCTCTAATCCACCATTTGCCCTCAGCGTTCTGTCTGTCTGTCTGTCTGTCTGTCTCTCTCTCTCTGGTTTTATCGTATCATTGAATACAAGCCTGTCTCATCTCCACTCAAATATAAATGGTAAACGTGTCATTCACTGAAGCGAAAATCTGTAACGGAATGTGATAGATAGGACTCTGTCGGTTATAAATTAAAAAAGGGGGCGTTCCGGAACTCTCTTCCGATCTTTTTTTTTTTTTTTTTTTTTTTCTTATAAGTTTGGTTCTCATGGCAGTCGAACTGCTGCAGCAAAGTATGCAACTTTTATCTGGCCCTCGAACGATTTCAAAACGAAGAAAGAAAAAAGAAAGAGAGAAAGAAAGAAGAAGAAAGAAAAAGAAAGAAAGAAAGAAAGAAAGAGAGAAAGAAAGAAAGAAAGAGAGAAAGAAAGAAAGAAGAAAAGAGTCGTAGGAAAGGATCAAGGTTATGCAGAAAATTACAGACGACACCCAATACTAATGTCGTCAGCAACACTCTATACAAATGCCATTCGTCTGCAACGAACCCTCTTCACAAAATATCAGAGAGAAACGTGAGTGGCTGTGTCCGTCTGCTTTGAATACAGCTATTGCGTGCGCATGATTTCACCGAATCTACGAAGGGGAGAAGAGTGGAGGTGAAAGGTAACGAGGGTGGGGGTGGGTGGGTTGAAGGGGCTGGGTGAGTGGACCGATCTTGTGGGGGGGGGGGGGGTAGGGGGGCGGGGGGAGGAGGGGAGGGAGTGTAGGAGGGGTATGAGAGTCCAGTGTGTGTGTGTGTGTGTGTGTGTGTGTGTGTGTGTGTGTGTGTGTGTGTGTGTGTGTGTGTGTGTGTTTCTAGCGGGAGTCATCTTCAAGGAGAGAAATTGAAGTCTTCATAAAAGCAAAGAAACTCGTTAAAGAGAGTCCCTGTTGCGGTCTATTCAAGAACTGCAAAGGTGAATGACAGATTTTATATGTGTGGGAAGTCTTGTGGTAAATGCATTTCAGAATCAATGTACTGAGGATGATGCATGATTTATATTCAGGTGCTCTCTCTCTCTCTCTCTCTCTCTCTCTCTCTCTCTCTCTCTCTCCTCTCTCTCTCTCTCTCTCTGTTGCTGGAAGTAATGGTCGGTGCTAGGTGGACGCTGAACCAAAGGCATTAGACGGAGTGGGTACGTCAGCTGGTGAAGATGATGAAGATGTGAATAGATGATGGAGAAATACGTAAGAATAATAACTATGATCCTCGCTGATGTGTTTCTGACTAAGTTTTCGCTTTTAAATTTCATCTGGTCCCTTCTAATTGAATTATTTCCGACAAACTCATATATGATGAACCAAATCAGATGCCTTTAAAGACTCTACAAAGCTGTGCACAAGTTCTGACCTTTTCACAATATCAAATATTTTGTTTAGCTGTAAAACTTTAACTCAAAACCTGCAGTTCTATGGGTATTTTTCACAAGCTTCGGCTTGATATATCTTGTTTTGTCTGTCCAGCCAAATATCCAGCCTCGCATTCAAGATGGACATTAAACATTTACTTGCAAAGGGGACTCTCTTCCGCATAGTCAGTATAACCTGCTTTATAATTGGAGCAATTTACATAGCATCAAATAACCTTGCCATCATAAAGAGGCGGTCTGTTCCACCTCGGTGCTCTAACTCAACTACGGAGCAAATTGTTTTGCACGCCAGCTTTTACTGTTCCCCCAGAAGAGATACAGAAAGAGGGAAAGGGTAGGACATCAGAGAAGAAGGAAAGAAAGCAAGAAAGAAGAAGAAGAGGAGGAAGAAGAAGAAAGAAGAGGAAGAGAAAAGAAAAAGAAGAGGAAGAAGAGAAGAAGAAGAAGAAGAAAAGAAAGAAGAAGAGGAAGAAGAAAAAGAAGAAGAAGAAGAGGAAGAAGAAGAAAAAGAAGAAGAAGGAGACGAAGAGAGCGATCTGGAAAGACAGGAACAGAAAACAATGAAGAGCAACAGAGAAAAAGAAGGAAAGACGGCGGGGAAGAGAGAGAGAGAGAGAGAGAGAGAGAGAGAGAGAGAGAGAGAGAGAGAGAGAGAGAGAGAGAGAGAAGGTAAAACAAACATAAGACAGAAAGACCACGGTGTTGAGGTGCGAAAATCCGACTGCGCGATTAGCAGCCGGCTTTGTTTTTCTTGCTCTGTTTTTGTTCCTCCTTGTCCATCTCCTCCTGCTTCTTCTATTTGAGGCACCTTAACCCCCCCCCCCCCCCCCCCCTTTCTCACCAAGTTTAGCCTTAGCTGGCTGCACACCAAAAATCAAAGCGCCAAGGCCTTGCTCAAGGAGTCGAGTATTTATAGACAGGCAGAATTACATTGTTTTGAGAATTTCTTTTTATTGTATCTGAAAATTGATTTTCCTTCTTTTCTTTCACATGTCCATCACGGTACATGTCAGGTGATTTCAAACAGACGGATCAAAATGAAAGAAATCAGACTATTTGGGGGGAACTCCCCTGGCGCAAAGATAGGGTCGCATGGGTGAGTGCGAAGGCCTGACAAGTGACGTCAGATAAAGGTTATCTCATGTAGGCCTATTTCTAGATTCTGAATGATTTAATCGAAGAAATCCCTAAAAATAAGTGAAATGATTGGAGGGGGAGGGGGGGGGGGTAATTTGATCTGTTATTAGTTTAATATCAATTTCTGGCTCAGATGTATGCTACACCTCAGAACGCTTACATGGATTATATAGTGATTTAGTGCAAAAACCTAATTGTGGCGTGTGGCCAGCTATGAAACCTGAGCCCGTTCATTACCAAACACAGCAGTAAGGACAAGACTGCATATAACTATTGGTTGTCTACCGCCACGATGACAATGGATAGAATCCTGTTCATCTTGTCAAAGAAGTCTTGTGGATAACACACTTGCTCACGAAACAAGGAATTCGTGTTGCACTTGCAGTCTGCGGCGAGGTGGCGAGGTGTGAGAGGTCAGTGTCAGGCAGCGCAGCGATCCTTCCAGCCATGTAATGGGTGACGGCGAGTCTAGCCTGTGTCGCCGGGGGACGGCTCCTGGAGATGAAGGGCGATCGGCGATGGAGCGCTCCCCGACTACGATTAGCGTGGCCTGAGATACCATGCTTTTGGGCCGGGCATGGGGGCACCCCTCATGGGGTAGGGCTGAAAAATTGCCCACTCGGTCGTAGTCTGCGTGGACTGGTGCAGCGCTTCAGCGACTTTCGTCCTGCTCCCTCTTTGAGGCGGCCTCACGCGGCACAGGAATATCGCCACCCGAGCACGAAGAAGGCCGTCTGGTGACCCTGAAGAAGGGGGAAAGTGGCAAAATACATCGATGCCTATTGTCGGCCAACCAACATATGGATGTGAACTGAAGTTCACAAGAAACCAGAGCTCAAAGAGCGACAGACGACGGCTTCCACACGGAACTCACTCACTACTGCCAGCGACAACAGTTGCCACAGAGTATGCATACTTCAGTCTACGAGTACACCCTGTCCTTAAAGGCCTCCGGCCAATAGGACGTAAATCTTACCCATCAATTCAAGTCAAACGAGAGAATCAGGGGTCTGTGGCTCCAATCTCGTATAGGGCGGGCTCCCCGCTCCCAACTCCTCCCTCCTTACTTGACCTTCAGCGATGATTTGAGTGCAGCCTTTCAAGACGAGGCAATAAACGCCAGTCTCGTGAACGGCATTCACTCATCGCGCGTAGAGGAACTAACGGCAGCAAGGGGTTGTCCTTGGCAACACTGTGCACCAGTTAGTTACGAAGGGAGGTGACTGCAAGCGGAAATTGAAACAAAGGATGATTTTACTGTTCCACCCAACAAAAGAGACAAACAAATTACAAGATAAAACATGACGCGTTTCGACCTCTTTGGTCTTCTTCAGGCCAGACAAACAACACTGGAGACAATGAAAACAAAGAACGAACAATCACCAACCTCCTCAAATTGGGCGCAAAATGGATCAGCTTCGTTTTCCTTCCACGTCCATGTTGTGCCCAATTTGAGGAAGTCCCCCATGGGGATACCCGGGGGTCTTTTGTACAAATAGTTCCCCCTCCTTCTGGACGTTCTGTGCTAGTAACGTCCCCTTTTTCCTTTCGCTCTCAGTAACTCTGCCTCCTCCTTTGCTGTACTGTCGTCTAGTGTCCTTTCTGTCTACCATATTTTTATCTATCTTTTTCCACAACCTCTTCCCACAAATTTCTGCACTCAACGAAGTCGGAGTGAACTGACTATACTCTCGAGTATAGTGTGAGTATCCCAACAGGGTAAAACGAGTTCACACGCTACCAGATACTGGAACGCTGAAGAAGAAGAATGAGGAAGTAAGCGCTTGTTCGTTTTTCATTTTCTTTGCCTTGAATGTTGTTTGTCTTGCCTGAAGAAGACCAAAGAGGTCGAAACGCGACGTGTTTTGCCTTGTAATTTGTTTGTCTCTTTCGTTCGGCGGAACAGTAGATCTTCTTTTAAGTTTAATTCTGTACACAAGTCACTGCCATGGGTAAACTAGGTACTGTAGCAGGAGGGCCATACCTGTTGTGCCGCGCATCCATTATGTTTAGAACTCCTGTGGGCTTTTGTTTTTTGTGGCGGAAATTTACTTTCGGCTCTCAACACATCGACTTTTTTTTTTTTGCCGGTGAAATCGAAAACTGTTTTTGCTTAAATTCACCACGGGGGAGGGGAGGGTGCAGGTGGGTGAACGGGGGGTGGGGAATAG
>CM065738.1:32508076-32605576 GCA_033310375.1 Conus canariensis
ATGTTCATACCGGCCCCAAGTGCGATGACATTTTGATATCAGAATAATGGTCATTTTCAGTCTTTGATGACACCATTAGTCTACCGGGGGGGGGGGGGGGGGGGGGGGGGGGGGGGGAAATACTCTTACGTACACGCTTTTGCTACCTCAGTGTATGTTGGAGTGAAAAATTATGGTAATACCAGCCGCCGTGGCGAAGTGGTTAGCGTCGCGGACTCCCGGCTGGGAGGTCGTGGGTTCGAATCCCATCAGAGTCATGTGGGTTTTCCTGCCCCGACCGGCTCCTACCCAGAGTTGAGTTTGCTGCGGACTCAGTTGGGAAGACTGGGACCACACAGTCGAGTTTCATCCACTTAATGGATGCGTTTCTGAGAGTGTTGCTCAAATGTCCTGACCAACACTGCAGGTGCCTGTATCTCTCGGGCCTGGTTGATGCCGGGATATATTATGAAAGGAAGCGTAGAATACAGCCCTGTCATGTAGTCTCAGACCGAAATGGAAATCCGTAGCATCATCTTAATCATCCTCATTCTCATCGATCAGCATTAAAAAAAATGTCTCATATTCTGTGGCCCTTCATGCCCTGCTCTCATGGTGACCTCAGTTTCGATGTCCTCTCCACGTCTGTGATCTTGGTTTGGTTCCGTCGGGTCACCGGTATTGGCGAGTCCATGGGGGCTGTCGTTGGACGGACGTGGTGGCGCCCTCCGGAGGGAGAGCTCACTCACGCCGGCTCCGCGACTAAGCAATAATTGTCGTCAGTAGGGGGCTTAGTAGGTGGTGTCCTGCGTATGTTAGATCCGAACAGGCGCCACTGAACACCACCGAAGTGACTCGGCAGCAGTGCAGCGTCTTCTCCGGTGGGTTGCCTCTTGACGACTTGACATTGACTGCTCCCTGTGGATTGTCGGTGCCGGGGCTGCGGCGGGGCTGACCGGGCTGTGGCTGTGGACGGGGTGTCGGAATGAGCGGCGTGTGTGCACTGCCTCTGAAGTGGCGCAGAGGTTGGGACAGCAAAAAAAAAAAAAAAAAAAATTATGGTAATAATGTTTCTACAGGTGATAAGCACGCTTCTTCCACGTGCACATAAAGGTAATGGCGATACTGATAGTGATAACATCAATTAGAAACATTAAAACTAGCAATTATATTTATAAAGTAAGACAGTAAAAATGGTGATAATATCAATGATAAAAATTAACATAACAAATATACTCATAAAGTAAAACAATTACTACTGCCTGGGGATTTTTTTTAGTAGAACATAGCCACTCTTTTCATGACGTAAATTGGTCTTTTTCGTGAACAATCGTTTAATGCAGACTTTTGACGCCCGTCAAGTTCCATACTCATCGGGTAAAATCCAGAGTTTTAGCAGCTTCATAAGGGTGAGCACAATGTCATGACTGTCTCGATCACAAGCATACTAACAGACCTCAAGTCAGACAAAAGCCCAAAAGATAAAACATTCTCAGCCAGGAACTTCTTTTTACACTGTAGTTTTTTCTTCTTCTTTTTTTTCTTTTCTTTTCTTTTATTTTATTTTATTTATTTTATTATTATTTTTTTTACACTTCTCGAAGAGCCTTTATGAAACGGGAACAGACCAGACATATTGACACCCCACTGGAGAAGATGTACTCTTCCCCCCCCCCCCCCCCCCCCCCCCCCCCCCCCGATCTCTTCCCAACCACCGTGGCTTTGTATGCTGGACTTGATTTTGGTCACTGCAGAACGTCCACCAACCAACACCCCCCCCCACACACACACACACACACACACACCATTCCCGTCCTACCCTACTTCCCCTATAAAATGAATAATTATGGTATGTGTAGTGTGGTGTGAAGTAGTGCCGGTATGTGCTGTGAGATGGTGATGATAGAGTGTGTGTGTGTGTGTGTGTGTGTGTGTGTGTGGTGTGTGTGTGTGTGTGTGTGTGTGTGTGTGTGAGAGAGAGAGAGAGAGAGAGAGACAGAGAGAGACAGAGAGAGAGAGAGAGAGAGAGAGAGAGAGTGTGTGTGTGTGTGTGTGTGTGTGTGTGTGTGTGTGTGTGTGTGTGTGTGTGTGTCTGTCTGTCTGTGTGTGTTTATGGTTTGGTTTAGTTCGGTAATTTCCAGCTTTACGACAATAATTAGAAACTACACCCTCAGCACCGTGTTTCAAGCCACAACAAAGGAAACCCAAGCCACTGATGGAGACACCTGACAGTCGCGGACAATCACCAGTCTTCCTGACAGAACCACTCATTGATCATCGCAGTCTCACCGTGAAAATGACCCCCAACCCGCAATGAGGATCGTTCCGACCACCACCGCGAACGTCTTCTCTACGATCATTCGGTCGCAAACAATAGCTTGGACGGAGTCTGTCTAGCTTACCATTATCTCGATCTGAGACTAATTCTACCCTAAAGAATCAGGCGCCAGTAACCCGATCTTCCAAAACCTATGGTCTGAAAGACACGCCGGTGATTATACCGAATTGACAGATAGCGAGCACTTCATGCTTGGACGCACAAAAACAAACCCCTTGGTAGGTTCTTGTCTTCCCAGTGGATAGATGGGCTCGGTCTGGAATTTCAGCAATAGGGTTTGGCGTACGGAAAGATTGGAATTACGAGCATTGTTACAATGCAAGTGCTACTAGTACGCACGCCAGTCGACCTAGACTAATTCCATGCACTGGCGATGGTTGGGTCATTGTTGTTGTTGTTGTTAAGGTGTGGTATGGTATGTGGTTCCTAGCGGGTCACTAATCACGGACTGGCCTCGTGTTTCAAAATGAAGGATCGAAATGCAGTTAATAGTCCGCTCGGATGGGCTGCAACCGAATTTCTGTCACCCTTTCCAATGTAACTTTTGTGACGTTGAACACAAGTTTCTGCAACTGTTTTGAATGTTGAGTATGCCACCTTAATCAGAGGTTTTGTGATGACATTTTAGACGTCATTGTGCCATGCTGAACTGAAGTTTCTGTGACCGTTTTGAATGGAACTTGCGCCAAAATAAACGAAAGGTTCAGAAACCGTTTTCAGCTTACAAAACTTGTCGCCGCTACCACATTAGCCCATTGCTGAGTGCTGCCAACATACTACATTCCTCATTGTGCACGTGACCACACTAGCTCTCTCACTTAGTGCATGCAGCTGGTGTTATTTTCATTTATTCCTCATCACAACCGTAATCACTACCACTCTCTGTATTACCTCCTTCCTTGCACATGACCTCTATTCACGGTCACTGTCTTCCTCAAAGTAATGATCGCTGTGTCCTGCTTCAGTGCAGTGACCACTGATACCACTCTCGACACACATGACTACTTCTCTCTGAACGCCAGATGGAAGTCCCTTTGATGTCCTGGTGGCCGGAGGCCTTTAGGGACGTGGTAACCTTACAAACAGAAGTCTGTAGATCGGGGGTCAGGTGTGGGTCGTTGGCAGGAGTTTTGAGCTCGGTTCCAGACTGGGGCTGTCGTATCTTGTTCTGCTTTTCGTCCCAGACGTGGTGTCTAGCACTTGGTTCTGGTTCCGTGTGAACTGGTGCCCACTTTGCGGAGTTGATCGGCCGACTGCGGGCGTCGATATTCATCACCTCCCCCGCCCCTCCCCTTCGCGCCCCCCCCCCCCCCCCCCCCAAGGCCTGTTTTCAGTGTCACCAGGCGACCTCCTTCATGCTCGGGTGGCGATGGTCCTGTGCCGTGTGAGGCCGCCTCAAAGAGGGAGCAGGACGGACATCGCTGGAGCGCTGCACGAATTTCTTTTATGATCCAACACTGACTTCGACCGAGAGGGCAATTTTTTCGGCCCGGCCCTGAGAGGAATGCCCACCTTGCCGACCCGAAAACATGGTATCCCAGGCCACGGTAATCGCAGTCAGACAGTGCTCCATCGCCGACTGCACCACAACTCCAGGAGCCGTCCCCCGGCGACACAGACTAGACCCGCCGTCACCCATAGTGGCTAGAAGGCTGACTGCGCCGCCTGACACTGACCTCTCACATCAGTGTTCCTTGAGAGAGATTGCCATCTCTTCCTCGGCACTCCTTGCTATGTCACCTCGCAGAGAGTGACGCCACGTCTCAGAACGCTTGTGATTCCTGCTTTGTAGGACCGGAATAGCTCAGCTGGTATAGCGCCAGAATCATGATCCTGGCAATCCTGGTGTTGCGGGTTTGAATCTCCATCGGGTTGTTTCGGTAGAGAGGGATTTTTCCCTCGGAGTTAACATTCATCCTGACTCCATTTCCCGAAAAGTCCTCCGACTGAGACTATAAATCGAGGTTCTGTGTGTGAACGCACGCATAACATCTTGCACACACGCAAAATTCCATCACCAACTTTCGGAAGAGAACGCCAATTTTGGCAGTTGGTATGGATGATACGTATACAATGCAGGCATCAAAATAATGAATGAACGAAAAACCGAGTGACTGATAGTCAAATAAATGACGAGGGAAAGGATAGAATGCAGCGCCTAGCAGACAGCTCTTCAGTCGGCTCTACTTAGGCAGGCAGCCCATTGTGTAAACCAGAGCGTGGACTGTAAAGCGCTTAGAGCTTGGTGTCTGTCTAACCAAGTACTCTTAATTATTTATACCTCACTTAATACACATGGCCACTACGAGGTCGTTTGACGCACGCGACTATATACTTCTTTCCTCGGCACGGATACTCACTGCTACCTCCTTAATTCACATAATCACCAATACTTCCCTCAACACACATCATCACTGCTACCTCTCTTAAGGCAGTTGATTAGTACTTCACGCAACTGAACATGACTACATCTCTAAAACGCAACTGACCACTAATGACTCTCTTCGGAAACACAACTAAAACTTTTCCAATAGACCCCTACTATACCTCTGACGACTACTAACCATTACTGCCTCTTCTAACGCAAATGACCTCACTGCCCATCTTGATACAATTGACCACTACTACCTCTCTTAAGGCACATGGCCTCCACTATCTCTCTTAAGGCACATGGCCACTACTACCTCTCTTAAGGCACATGGCCACTACTACCTCTGTAAAGGCACATGACCTCTACTACCTCTCTCAAGGCACATGGCCACTACTACCTCTCTTAAGGCACATGGCCACTACTACCTCTCTTAAGGCACATGGTCACTACTAAGGCACATGGCCACTACTACCTCTCTTTAGGCATATGGCCACTACTACCTCTCTGAAGACACATGACCATTACTACCTCTCCCAAGGCACATGGCCACTACTACCTCTCTAAAGACACATGGCCACTACTACCTCTCTCAAGCCACATGGCCACTACTACCTCTCTTAAGGCACATGGCCACTACTACCTCTCTTAAGGCACATGGTCACTACTAAGGCACATGGCCACTACTACCTCTCTTAAGGCATATGGCCACTACTACCTCTCTGAAGACACATGACCATTACTACCTCTCCCAAGGCACATGGCCACTACTACCTCTCTAAAGACACATGGCCACTACTACCTCTCTCAAGCCACATGGCCACTACTACCTCTCTTAAGGCACATGGCCACTACTACCTCTCTTAAGGCACATGGTCCTACTAAAGGCATATGGCCACTACTACCTCTCTTAAGGTACATGGCCACTACTACCTTTCTTAAGGTATATGGTCATTGCTAACGCTCATGGGAAGTGACCATTTCTACGTTTCTTAACTTAAGTAACCATCATTACCTCTCTTAGGCGATAACCACTTCTACCCCTCCAATCGCAGTTAGCCACTACTGCTTCTCTTTACGCAGTCGACAGTGACAGCCTCTTTCGAAGGATACAATTACTATCAGCTCTTTGAAGGCAGTCAACCGCAGCCTACCTCTGCTAATGCACTCGCCCATTACTACCTCTTGTGAGGCACATGATCAATATACTGCGTCTCTTTACGCATTCTCCATTCCTGTTTCTTTCTAAACGCTGTTGATCAGTGCGCAAACTGCTTCTTAATGCAACAGATTGACAATACTATCTCTCTTAATTAACGAACGCGGCCGTTTCTACCTCTTTCAGCGCTTCATCGATATATGCGTTCGACCGCTTCTGCTTTCCTTCACGTTAGTGGCCACTATGCTACCTACCTCTTAAAACACACACACACACACACACACACACACACACACACACGTGCGCGCGCGTTCACACACACACACACAAACGCGTGCGTGCACGCACACACATACACACACGTTTGTGTGTGTGTGTGTGTGTATGTGTGTGTGTGTGTGTGTGTGTGTGTGTGTGTGTGTGTGTGTGTGTGTGTGTGCTCGCGCGCGCGCGTGCATACACACGTACATACACAGCAGGGAGGAAGGAAGAAAGAAGACACTACGGACAGTCAAGTTTAGAGCAACAAAACAAGACGAGACAATACAATAAAACAAAGGGGGAAAAAAAACAACAACAAACTATTCCACTTTAAAACATACCACCCGAACGTCTCTTCAATCCCACACCTCACAGAAACATCTCACCAGTTCCAACACGCCCCCCAGAATCCTCCCAGTGTCCTCTCCGTTAATTCACGCGGACCTCCCCATTGTCACTCCCTCTGCCTTGTTGACCATGACCAAGTGAATGGCCCCCCTCTCCTCTAGCTGTCACACCACTCTACCGAGAGTCCCACGAGCCATTCGATCCGCTTCCAACTGGTGATCTCCAGCAGGAGGCGAGGGTTGATTGGATTGGTGTCGTTCAGCACGCTTGATTGACGTCAGACGCATGGACGTGTGCACTGGAGCGTGCGTTATGGTCCACTGACCCGTGGGGTGTGGGGGCGGGGGGGGGAGGGGGGGGGGTGCAGGTTGTGGACTCGCGCCGCTGGCCACGTGCTTTGGCGGTGTAATGGGCGAGTGACAGGTGATCGTGGCGGTGTTAGGGGCAGGTTAGAGCCCCCTGCGGCCTGAGTACAAAGTAATTCGATGGCCGTACCCGTAGAGAAGCTTAAGCCCCTGAATAATGGATCGTTATATTGTGCACAGGGAACGTCCACGTGACCGCGGCCTAAATGACATGATTATCTTTTGCCATATGTCGGGCAGCCCGTCAACGCTTGCACTGGACACACAGGGCTGGACTTTTCGCGGGTATCAGGAGCCGGAGCCTCAGGCTAAACTTGCCGGCTGGGTAAGCCAGGGCTCCCTACCTAAAACCATATTTGTCGGGTACAGTGAAGAGTGAACGGGTCCAAAGACAGACTCAGAAGTCTTGGATGAACAATACATAGGCCTAGGACTGGTGACTGTAATCTCTACCTGGTTGCCTGTGACTGAAAGTAGAGAGTGATGGAAATCTCTGATTTCCCCAGGTCCAGAGACAGAACCAGAAGTCCTGGATGAACAAGACATAGGACTGAGCTGGTTACTCTATATCTCTACCTTGTTGCACATGACTAAAGATAGAGGGCAATGGAGATCCCTGAGTATCCATGCATCCGTGACGGCACCCCCTACGAATGTCCATGCATCCGTGACGGCACCCCCTACGAATGTCCAAGCATCCGTGACGGCACCCCCTACGAATGTCCAAGCATCCGTGACGGCACCCCCTACGAATGTCCAAGCATCCGTGACGGCACCCCCTACGAATGTCCAAGCATCCGTGACGGGACCCCCCTACGACCTGCTGTCACGGGACATTAATGATGAACATTACTGTCTGCCAGCAAGGAGTTGAGGTCGGATGTCAGAATCATATACTGATATGTCCATGGCGTTGATCTATGAATTAATTTACAAAACAAAACAAGAAGTATGTTCCAACCTGTAAGTAAGAAATAAAGAATAAAGCTCATCACAATAAGAAAGTCTTAAAACAGACAGGGAATAGTAAACGTAACGAACAAGTAGGGTAACTCTTTCTCTCATGATCAATTTAATTACACGCCCCAAACTCTAAACCAATGCCCCTCATGACACCAAACCGCCAACACAGCGCATAGAACAATGAGATCCCCCCCCCCCCCCCCCCAAAAAAAAAAAAAAATAAAAATAAATAAAAAAAAAGTACTAAGCTTGCCTATGTACCCTGTACCTGACACATTATACACTAGTAACAACGGGAGAAATGAACAAATACAAATGAAGATTTATTCAAGACTAGCACAGCCTTTTTTCAATCTTAAATATAGTCGAACAAACACAGGGACAAACAGTAACATGTACAGGTGGCTTGTTTTGACTGATACGAAAGGAAACCCTAAATGGGACAGAGAATAGTAAATAACGAAGAAGTAGGGTAACCCTTTCTATCGTGATGAAATTAATTACACGCCCATAACTGCAAACAAAATGCTGCGTATACAACACCAAACAGATGAGCAGAAATGTCAACACGGAACAAAGAAGGAGACATTCCACAGAAAGATGTTCCAAGCTTGCCCATATGCCCTGTGCCTGATATAGAGCAACAATAACTACAAAAATGGACAACAAGAAAAATTTTCTTGAAGACTTGCACTGCCATTTTGATCTTGAAAATAGTCAAACAAACACAGGGACAAACAGTAACAATTAAAGACAATCTCATGTTTGGTTGGTTTGAAAGAATATCTTAAAGAAGATAGGGAGTAGTAAACATCGAACGATGTTAACAAGCCAGGTAACTCCTTTTCCCATGATGAAATCAATTTCACGCCCCAAACTCCTAACAAATGCTGATGCTGATACCTTATCGCCTTGCAGAAATGACAACATAGTGCATAAAAGAACAAACAAGAAGACATCCCCAAATAAGGATGTTCCAAGCTTGACATATACCCTGTACCCAACACATATACACAGCAACAACAACTAGAGAACTGAACAAACACAAATTAACGTTTATTCAAAACTGACACAGCCTCTTCGATCTTGGATATAGCTGAACAAACACAAGGAATACCAGTAACAAATATAGGTAACCTCGGTTTGATTGGTTTGAAAGTAAATCTTAGAAGAGACAGGGAATAGTAAACAGTAAAAAACGAACAGTTGGGTAACCCCTTCTCCATGATCAAATTGATTCCACTCCCATAACTGCAAACGAATGCTGCTTATCAGACCAAATCGCCGTGCAGAATTGACAACACAGAGCACACAGAACAAACAGGGAGACATCCCCCCAAAAAAGATGCTCCAAGCTTGCCTATATACCCTGTATTTGACACGTATACATAGCAACAACGGCAGGAAAAAAGAACAGACTCGAATTTATATTCATTCAAGACTGGCACGCTCTTTTTTCTTTTCTTTTTTTTTTCTTTATCTTGAATATAGTCAATCAAATACAGGGATGAAAAGCTGCAAAAGCAGGCAACCTTGGTTTGATTTGTGTATTAAAAAAAAAGTGATTCGTAATGACTGCTACCCGTTTTGTTTTGTATTTCGCTTCACGTTGTGGGAGAATAATATAGTAATTGTTCGTTCTTCATTTTCATTGTCTTGAGTGTTGCCTGTCTTGCCTGAAGAAGATCAAAGAGGTCGAAACGCGTCGTGTTTAGTCTTGTAATTTGCTTTGTCTCTTTCGTTCGGCGGAATAGTAATTTTTCTTTTTAGTTCGATTCAGTTTTCAGCTGCAGTCATCTCACTTTGAAACTAACTTTGATTCACACTGACTGTTACTCTTCATTGTTCTGTATTTCACTTCACATTATCGGAGGAGGTAAGTAATTGTTCGTTCTTCGTTTTCATTGTCTTGAATGTTGTCTTGCCTGAGGAAGAGCAAAGAGGTCAAAACGCGTCGTGTTGTGTTTTGTAATTTGTTTGTCTCTTTCGTTCAGCAGAATAGTAAGTTTTCTTTTAAGTTTACATCTTTAGGTAAAGAACACAAAACAAACACCCGTTGGAGCTTCATTAAAAAAAAAAAATCTGATTTGAAGTTATGTTAAAGTTTTGTGTATACTACTGTAACAACTAGCCAGATGAGTGTCACACTGCTTTCAGTGCGGTGATGAACAGAGGTGCCATTCCTTACGACATACGACACCGCCACGGCATCTAAACGCTACTACCACAATATGAAATGCGCGGGGAAAAAAAACAAAAAAAAACACATAATTATGTCTGAACTCCTTAACGCAAAACGCCACTGGCACGATATTGGCGCCAGTATCGACACCGACATGAAATATAGTTTCGGTCCATGAGGCGATACATGCTGTGTTGGCTTCTCGTTCAAGACAGATCTTGAATGGTTGACTGAGTCATGCTTATGTCTGCTCACTTCCATCAAGGTCTTGACAAGATGATGGATTCTTCTGTCGTGTCCGACGGATGAGTAGGCAGGCAGGTCATCTGCTGATGTGGGTTCTCATGTGGGAATGGAGACAATTCCTGAGGCGCAAAGTCGTCCATAGACGCTGCATGGAATGGAGTCCTGCAAGGATGGGCCCCATTTTCTTCGATTCTCTTTTCCTGGATGGCGCTGCTCTGCTCGAATGTCTTTGTGCCCTGGGTACACCGTTGCTTCCACTGTGTTCTATCAAGGGCGACATCTTCCCAGGAAGCAGTGTCGATGTTGCAGCTTCTGAAGTTGGCCTTCGAGGTGTCTTTGTATCTCATGAGAGACCTTCCTTGGTCATGTTGTCCTTCCATCAGTTATACATAGAGCAGCGTCATTGGAATTCTGCTGTCCTCCATATGGACAACGTGTCCTGTCTATCGGAGCTGGCTTTTGGTGAGTGTACACAAAATGCTGGGTAAGC
The DNA here is from genome assembly GCA_033310375.1 of Conus canariensis. Taxonomy (NCBI): domain Eukaryota; kingdom Metazoa; phylum Mollusca; class Gastropoda; order Neogastropoda; family Conidae; genus Conus; species Conus canariensis. Next base: position 32,518,776 of record CM065738.1, read on the forward strand.
CAAAACTTCTTCAGGACTGTAGGTTGGACACTCTGTCTTGCCATTTGATGCTGCAGATCCTATGCAAGCATCGTTGATGGAACTGTTTGAGTTGTTGGATGTGTCGGCGGTGCGCGGTCCAAATCTCACAACAGCAGAGGAGAGTTACTTAATCATGTATTTCTTGATTCATTTAGCAAAAAACATTTTGGGTTTTTTGTTTGTTTCTTTTGTCTTTTAAAATTTATTTGTTTTTGTAGTTACCTTCCACATGAAGATAAACCGTTTCGCAAAAGGGTAATCTGATGTTATACTTTCTTTTGTTGCAATTTTTTGGTGTTGTTCTATTTTTACTTTTCGTTTTTCGTGTTTTCTTTTTTTAATTTCTGTTGTTCTTCTTTTTCTCTTTCTCCCCCCCCCCCCCCCCCCCCCCCCCCCCCCCCCCCCCCCCAATAATTAGCAACCAGGATTGCTAATGATTTTCGTTGAGTGGCGCTTTTAGTCTTATTTGCGTAATTGTTTTGTTCTTTGTTTTTTATGCGCCCTTCCCCAGCGGTGGATTTAGAAGACCGACCTAAAACATGTCAGAAATGTTCAAATGCGTGATCGATGGACGTCAGTAGAAGTAGAAAAGTTTAAAAAATCAAAAAACTATTGTGCATAGCAAGACCAAAGTGTCCATATATGTCATAGCTGCTGTGTGTATGGTCTATCTCAATTCTCATCTGGGATAATTCTCAAAGAGACAGATACACAGTAGAAATGGCGGATATTTCGTCTTTGGATTTGGCGAAAGTCAAAGAAGAATTGATTGAAGCTCATAGAGAATGTTCAATGCGAAGACTGTTGTACGGTGCAAAATGGTAATAGTTCTGCTGAGATTGCCCCAAATAATTTGCATTTAGAAGTGTATTTGCAAATTTAAACGAACTGAAACCCATATCTTCTCTGTTAACTTCACGCTGAGCAGACAACTGATTTCAGAATGATTGAGACTAATTTTATCATATGGCTAACAGTAACATGAATCAGCGATTCAAAGATTGAACTGACTTTGCAGTGTTACAGTTGATAAGCAGTAAGAAAGTCAAGTAGCAAAGTGCTTTTGATCTTGAAACACTGAGTGACCATGACACTGACTGAGTCGACTGACACAACTTCGCAAGTGACATTTTTGGTCTAAACGCATCAAGATAACGATGCATTTGATAAGGTTGGTTTTCTAAAGACGACATCACGCTGGAAAAGGGAACATTTGATCTTGATCTTGATCTTGGTCATGACTGGTAAACCACAGATTCCAATCATGACGAATTGTGCATTGGTCGTGGTGGGAGGGTAGAACTGGAGTGTTATTTGCTGCAGATGATCCCGAGTCAGCAGAAGGTGCCCACTCAGTGTTTTTGGGTTAAGTTCTACATCACTGGCATAAACCTGCTGCCGACTCAGTGTTTTGGGGTTAAGTCCGACATCATTGGCATAAACCTCCAAAGAAGAGACAACCTGCAGATGGAAAGAGCAGAATTCAATGGGCATCATGCGTTTGGTGCTTGGTCAGTCACATTGTGAGGAGTGTTGAAATACCACAACGGTATGTGGTGTGGAGAGCATCGCATGTTTAATCAGCATTAAGTGTGGAATTCTGGAGTGCCAGAATGAAAATATAAATTCACCTCCCCTCCCCCTACCTCCCAAAATGCAGAAAGGTGCAATACATAGATGCTTTCTCCCTCCCTCCCTCCCTCTCTGTCAGTCTCTCTCAGGGCCACTCATTCTGTGCCGAGGATAGGGGAAGAGCATAAAGGTTTGAGATGTGTTTGATTTATGGTTGGCCAGCTGATAATGTTATCAATGTCATTTAATGGTGGAACCTTTTATTTAAGGAATATTTATGTATCACTTAAGCCTTTTATTAAAAAAATCTAAATGTATCAGTTTTATCATTCGGTTCAACTGAATGGTGGCTTCTTGCACATCCATGACAAATTATTGACCTTTTTTTCTTTTTTACAAACTCTGCTACAGGGTAGATAGGAGTGCTCACAGAAGTTTCTTGTGTCAATCCCACAGCAGCTTGTGTTAAGTGAACTCCATTCATTTGTTCTCTGGCAATATTGTTATTGTGTAACAGTGATGGTCTTGTGGATTGCTAGTTTAGAGGAAGTAAGCTGAACCCAAAAGCCCAGTTAATGCTTGTCAAAGATGGAGAAACCCTTCAGCTTTAGGGGGCAAAGCCCCTGATCCCTAACTCAAAGCCCAGCCCCTCTACTGGGCTAGGATGCCCAAAGCATCCCCCCCCCACCCATCCCCCCATCCCCCCCCCCCCCCCCCCCTCCTGCTGTTATTTTTTTCTTTTCTGGTTTCAGCCATGCTAACTCACAAAGCAAAATGTGGACCACTGTGGCTCGGGGTTTTTTCTTTTCTGGTTTCAGCCATGCTAACTCACAAAGCAAATTGTGGACCACTGTGGCTCGGGTCTGATGGTTGTTGGAATTAGGCTGTAGACATTGATAACTCAGAATTTGAGCGCTGTGCGCATGCACAATAATTAGCTTAGTGTAACTGTACCGCAGAAACGGAAAATGCAGATTAGCAAGCATAATGATCTGGTTATTGCCTTTTACTTACAAGAGTGATGGGACTGTATGTACAGACCTGAACTAAACTGAAGGACATGGAATTTCAGGGTGAAATTGAAGTTTTAGGCAAATAAACTTTTTTAAAGTAATTTTGTAAACTTAGTAGACTTATCTTAATTCATGAGTGATATATAAAGGGAAAAAAAATCTGTTTCTAGCAAAACAACATACTCCATCCTTATATATAAAGGAAGCATAAATTCCAAATGAAGACCACGATTTATAAATGGAGTTGTCATTAGTGTGTTAATGCTTCCAAGGGTGGTGTGGGATTGCTCTCAGCTGGTTGGTGCGACAGTTGAGTACTGTTCTTCACTTGAGTCCCTTTGGCACATCTTTGAATGTATGTTTTTCTTGTTGGCCTTTTTACTGAATGTGGGGAAGGCCCAGTGACGATGAGGAAAGACCCATTGACCGCAGAGAAAATCCTGTTGACAGCAGGAAATACTGCAGGTCGGGCCTCAGTGGGTGCATGAGATGGTGTGGTGAAAATTTGGAAGTGTCTGGAGTTGTACTGGTTTCACACTGTGGGATGTATGCAGCAGTTTGCTTTGTGGTGGTGTCTTTTGCCTGTTGGCTCAGCAGTAATGAAATACGGGCTTGTGTCACCCCCATGGTGATGCTTCCGCAAAGGTTCTGTTGTGTGGCGTCCAGTGGCCATTACATAGTGGCATCTGCCTGGAAGCAGTTATGCAAATGATGTCTTAAATGCAATGTACTGTGTGCGCCTGCACCTACGTCTACACACCTCGCAGGCTTTGAAGAGTCGTGCAGGATTGTTCATGGCTGGTGGCTCACCAGTTGAGTACAGTTCTTTTCTGCATCCCTCTAGTACTCTTGGGTATATCTTTTCATTATAAAGGGAACCTAATTCATCTTTTACTTTTCCCAGATTCAGAACTCTTGAACATTCTGCATGAATAACTTGGTTCACATAATTCTTGAAAATAAATGAGCTTACTGAGTACAATTGTGAAGGAGGTCTTTGTTGAAAGCAGGCTGTTTCTTTGCTTGATAGAACAAACTTTAAAAGAAAGACTGTTTCATTACGTGAAATTGTTGCGTTACTGACCATGGCGATTTTTAGCTCAGAAGAATTCTGAAGAGTGGGACCTGCCTTTTATTGTCAGGTTTCATTTCTTTTCCAGGGCTGCAGAGCTATCCAGTGCTTTAGAAGTCACAGTCGATCCTCAAGTGTTGATGCAGAAAGCTTGCGTAGAGGCGAGTATATATGAATTAAGTTTTATACTTTTAATGTAAACTAGCCTCTCTGTTAAATCTTAGTTGAGCGTAAGAAATTCCAGTGTTGTAGTAGAGTAATTAACTAACTAATTAACTATTAAGAACTGTTATAACTTGTATTATAAATAAGAATTTCTTAAAAGTTTTAGTTTGATGGTAGGGGCCGTCAGATTTCACCAAAGGACCCTCTGATTTTTCAGCAGAGGGTCTCAAGGACCTTTGGTTTTAAATGCTATAAGGAACACTGGTTTATACTGTTTTGTAATGGTATTATATGAATCAACATCCTCATGTCTTGGATTCAGGCTGACCATGTGACTTTTCAATTTCAGTCATTGTGACTATGTCTGTCTGTCTCTGTCTCTTTCTTTCTGTCTTTGTCTGCCTCTTTCACACACACTCCTCTCTCTCTCTCTGTAGCATCTCCTCCAATCTGTAACAGTTTTCTCTCAAGTTAAATGTTTTTTTTCTTCTGCAAAGTAGTGATTAAGAAGTAATATTATTTGTTCAAGTCAACATGTTGGTTACAATTAGAAGTGATTAACAATTTCTTTGGGTCAATCTGTGTACTGAATTTAACATGTCGTTCATTTTTTTTTTTTTTTTTTGGTCATTGAATGTGCTTACATATTCGTATTATTTAAACACATTTTCATTGCTTGACTAGATTTACGACAACTTCAGATTTATCAGATCCACTATGATCTGTATTTTTACTCAAATTATGTTCATCCTGTGTGCAGATATAGTCTGCATAGCAGGGTATTGTTGTTGTTCCAGTGTGGAGAGAGAGAGAGAGAGAATGTGTGTTGTGCACGTGCATGTGTGTGCTTCAGACCTGTTTAGAATACAATTTTTAATATTTTGTACAAATGTTTGGCGAAAATATGATGAATACAATGAATTTTTAAAAGTATATGTCAAAAAAAATTTAGGGACTAAGTTCTGAGTTGTTTTGGTGTGTTAGACCAGAAAGTGACAACTCTTGCTAAATCTTGCACGTGAAATCTTGTCTGGCTGCGTCTGATCATCGACAAAATGCTGATCTGTTAGAACCAAGCAGGATATGGGCCCTGAAATACTGAAGGGAAAAAAATTGGCAAGAGCACAAAGCAGTTCTACTGCAGTAACAGGAAAATTAGCTATCCCTCTAACTCTGCGATGGTAGGTGAAAACCATCTTTTGATAAAAGTCTGGTGCATCTCTGAAAGTAACTTCTGATTTTGTTGTTTAACTGCAGGCATACTTTTGCGACATAGACAAAGTGAACCTGGCCACAACATACTTCGACCTGAAGGAGTATGACCGTGCGGCTCACGTGGTCAGGGACATGAAGCGCCCTCTGCCCTATTTTCTCCACATGTATGCCCAGTATCTGGCGGAGGAGACAAGGCGACTGGACAACACGTCAGATTCCATTGGTTGGTTTAGCATTACCTTTTTTTTCCCTTTATTGCAAAACTGGTATGTAAATTGTGAACAGAGTTCAGAAAAAAATGGATGAATTCATTATCACTCAGATTGTTGATTGAATTGAATAAATTTATGAACCAAACGAGAGCTCACTTAATAAGTTAAACAGAAAAAAGAGGTGGATGCTTGCTTGTTTGTGGGTTTTCTTTCTTTTTTTTTTTTTTAGTTGATCTGTTACCCTAATGGCAAGAAAAGTGATAGATTTATATGCTTGTTGTGAGTTATATTTCAAGTCCGTGATTATGGTTGTCATATTGAACCCCTTCAGTTTTTTACTGCAACACCTGTGGAACAGTGGGTGACATTGTAATCAGGAAGGGAACTCCTAAAACAGACAAATATTGTAAGTAATTGATGCAGTGATTGTGAATTCCTGTGGTACAGTCCAGTCATATGCAAGAAGTGTGCTGGCTTGTTAAGTGACATTGGTATACAGACATTCAAAACAAAACAAAAAACAAAACAAAACCATTGTTCATTTTACATATGAATTTAGGTGTTTGGTTTTATATTTGAGCTTTGTTTATTTTTTTGAAAATGAGGTTTATTTACATTGGGTGTTCTTTCAAAATTGCAACTTTGTTTGAACTTGTGAAAGCAAGCTGTCAGCCATAATACTAATGTTTTGTTACTGTAAATTGTCCAATCTCTGTATCTCTTCATCACTGCTTTTGTTTCTGTATTGATCTTTGTTGTGTATGTGAGAGCCATCAACAGGGATTTTTCACAGACTGGAGTGTTTTTTTATGGACATTCTCAATCAGTTGATGTGGACAGATATCTATGAATTATGAAATGTGCTTTAATTCTGTTATCTCAGAAGTTGTATAGGTAAAATTTAGGTTACATTTATAATATATTAAAGGGTAAGGAAAGCCAAACATTCATTGTTTGAGAATAATTCTGGTGGCCAACTTTTGACTTATCAGTAAGAACACAATAGCAAAAGCAAAAATCACCATTGTTGCGACAGATAAGTGAAACTGAGAGCAAAATCTAATTCTTCTTAGACTTGTCCTCCATCTGCCTTGGACCAGAAGATGGGAATAATCTCCCATCCATTGTTGCAGACCAGTGACATGATGTCAGCAAAATTGACTGCAGGTTTTTTTGTTTTGTTTTTGTTCTGATTTCTTTTGTTTTTAGAAAATTTATGTGGTTGGATTTCAAGAATTTCATTACTCTTTGAAACATCTTGAAACTTTGTAACTGATTTGTTTTTTTAAATCATTGTAACTGATGCTATTACAGTTCACCCCTCAACCTTTTAGATTTGTGTATATGTGCATATGCAGAGTTCATTGAGAGATTAGTGACTTGTGTGTGTGTGTGTTTCAGGTCAAGTCACCCACGACAACACCAAATTGAAGAACATGAAAACAGAGCTGAGCAGTAAACACCAGCAGAGGGAGTTGGACGGCTTTGGCCTATACCTGTAGGTTTGCTTCAGGTTGATAGATTACATTTCCCCTCTCATCGGGCTTGCCAGTTGTCCATTTTCCCCATATCCTTCCCATAGAGAAATTAACTAACAAGATCTGTTGTTTGCTGTTATTATCGTACCCTGGCTAAAAGACTCCAGGGATCATCTGAAACAGCTGAAGTACTTGAACACTGTGATGCAAATGCTTTAGCTAGGGATGTGAACATTACATATGTGACAGTTTTTGATTACCGCACCACATGGGCAGCCACACTCCGACTCCGAGGGATTTTGGAGACTGATAATGTTATGCTAGGAGCTTGTCACAACTGAAGACAATCCCAGCATAACTATTAAGAGCATAACAACATTTTGATGTAGCCTTGGTGTTCTAGCCTATGTCAATTGGTCTGACACAGCCTTAAGCCAAGGCGGAATAAGATTTGTTAACAAGCATGATCGGAAACCGTTTGGAAAGCATATTCATGAACAGGTGCATTCTCGAAATGAAATGAAGCAAAGTGGAAATGACTGACTTAGAATGTTTCTAAGTGCAGAAAATGTGTGGAAAATGATTTTGAATCTTTATTTTGTTTGAAAACTCCGACTTCCCTCTTCATCACTTTCTATTTCTCAGTTTTACTGGTTGATTGATTGTTTTATCCGAACGCCCCTATTGTATTGTTTTATCCAAACACCCCTGTCATCATTAGGATATTACTAATTAGGCTGTGATGGATGGTTGTCAGACTGATACAACCTCCCCCCCAAAAAAAACACACAATGCCTCCTGTCTAACCCCACAGAACTTTATATTCCTGTGTCCCATCATCAGTCTTTTTAAGACTAGTGATTTTGGAAGCACTGAATTGTAATTTGACTACTTCCCACTCAGGTTGTCAGTTTTCCATTTCTTTTTCGGCATGCAGTTGGTACGCATGTACTATGGACGTGAACACATAGGTCATAGCAATTTCGTGCATGTAGAGATGAGGGAAGAGGGGGAAGGCAGGAGTTTGTGGAAGTGGCTGTGTTGTTTACCTGTAAGATACAGTCATGCCTGAGTGTGTGTGTGTGAGAGAGAGAGAGAGATAATATTTCATTATCATGGACATACAATAGGTTATATGTGTTCACTTTGTGTGTGGGTCTCTCGTCTCCTTTGTGTTCTGTTTCATTGGACAGTGTTGCACTGGATGGGATGTAATAAAGCTTACAGTTGACTCTCAGGTACGGTGTGGTGCTGAAGAAGCTGGACCTGTCCAAGCTGGCCATGGACGTTCTGGTGGAGGCGGTCACCAAGCAGCCGCTGCACTGGGGGGCCTGGCAGGAGCTGGCCTCGCTCATCACTGACCGAGAGATGGTGGGCAGCATTGTGTGTGCGCAGAGAGTGTGTATGTGTGTGTGTTTATATGTGTGTGAGACTGAGAGAGAGAGAGACAGGGGCTAATCTCACTCATCACTGACTGAAAGATGGTGGGCAGGATTGTGTGTGCACAGAGAGAGAGAGAGGTGTGTGTGTGTGTGTGTGAGAGAGAGAGAGGAGAGAGACAGGAGCTGACTTCACTCATCACTGACAAAGATGGTGGGCAGGATTGTGTGTGCACAGAGAGAGAAGAGAGGTGTGTGTGTGTGAGAGAGAGAGAGAGAGAGAGACAGGAGCTGACCTCACTTGTCTCAAGTTGAGACGTGAGGGCTGGATTGGAAAAAGACATATCAAGTAATTAAGCACCATTCAAAAGCATTGTAACGGTAGCCTATGGTCAATTAATGACAAGTAACTCAACTGTCAAGATCCCTTGTACATGTGCTGTCAGGTTTCCAGACCAGTTCTTAACCATTTTGATGTTATTTCATGGTAGTTTTAGCAGCATATCTCACACTGATGTGATAATGCAAAACCAGTGTTTAGATTCCAGTCATGACCACTTTTTTTTTTAGTTTGGGGAATGGAGGGTAGGAATGCAAGGATTTTGGTATGCCTGCAGTTTGTAATAAATTGAATAAATGTTGAGGGTTCTGAGACATGGATACTTTGATAGAAGGTGTTGTAATAAATTGTATAGACTTTAAGGGTTCTGAGACATGGATACTTTTGATAGAAGATATTGTTGTAATAAATTGAATAGACTATAAGGGTTGTGAGACATGGATACTTTTGATAGAAAGTATTGTTGTAATAAATTGAATAGACTTTAAGGGTTCTGAGACATGGATACTTTTGATAGAAGGTACTGTTGTAATAAATTGAATAAACGTTGAGGGTTCTGAGACATGGATACTTTGATAGAAGGTACTGTTGTAATAAATTGAATAGACTTTGAGGGTTCTGAGACATGGATACTTTGATAGAAGGTACTGTTGTAATAAATTGAATAGACTTTAAGGGTTCTGAGACATGGAAACTTTGATAGAAGGTACTGTTCCTTTTTTTTTTTAATCCATTGACATACACACATTGCAATTAGTGAGAACAGTGGAAAAAAAAGAAAAGAAAAAGTCAAATGAAAAAATGAAAATCAGAGATATGAGTACACACTACAGACAATTTTGAAACATAGCTCCTTTCTGCCATTTCCTCAACACACACACGCACACTTGCATGCACGCACACATACACATACGCCACACACATGCACGCACGATGCATGCACGCACGCACGCGCACGCTCTCAAACCACACCACACACACACACACACACACACACACACACACACACACACACAAAGGTAGCATCAGTTTAGAAACGTACAGATGTGTTGCAAGAGTTTCATCATTGTGATGGTGCTGGAACCAGCTGGTGTCCTTGCCGCTGCCTGGCCACTGGGTGAAGTGGCTGTTCCTGGCCCACGTGTACTTGGAGCTGCAGCTGCACGACGAGGCCCTGGACATCTACCACAGCTTCATCAATGCCGGCTTCCACAAGGCCACCTACCTCCTGGCTCAGGTGGCCACCACCTTCCACAACATGCGAGGTCAGTGTTGGTGCCCGCTGAGCTGCTTCAGTGCTTGCTAAATGACTTAAGCCTCTTGCCATCTCATCACGAGTAGAACTTGCAGGGTCATTGCTGGGCTCTGGGTCCAACCTTCATTGCTCTGGTGTCAGTTGACACATTTCACCTCTTTCTAGCAGTTGTAACACTGACATTTCATGCTGTGACATGCAAACATTCATGTAAGGTAAGGTATACTTGCTTATAGCCCAGCCGACCGTAATGGACCATGTCAGGTCATGACCGCGTTCAAGTCAACTCACAAGTAAACATTCATGTAATCAGAGAGGTATGCGCAGAAAGTAAGTTACAGTCAAGGCTGGTTTTATTAGATTCGTGCAAAAGCCTGTTACATCAAAACTCGTTAGACAGAAACAACTGTATTTTGCTAATGAACGACAGTCTATTGTGTTGCAGTCTGTGAATCTAAAGCGAGAATCCTAAAGAAGCATCGCACTTTTAATCAATCCAGCATTACTTAGCCATCGTGGATCCCACTGACAAATGTATGAGTCCACATTATAATTATGTTAAAATGGAAAGGACATACAGACAAACTTTATCCTAACCACTGTGTTTCAGTCATTGTTGAGCCATATTCTGCCATCATTCTAGAGTGTTTTTCTCAACTTAACAGAGACTTAACAGATATGGAAATAGTGTTTAAAACATGAGGTTATCTGTTTATTCAAAAATGCATGCATTGCATAACTTTGAATACAGACTTATGGGCAATATATTGCTTTTGTAAATGGATCAACCAACATGTACAAAGTCAGTTTAAAATCTGCCAAATGCCCTTTGCATAGAGGGCATAAAGAGCCTTGTATACAGTGAATAAAGGGTTTTAGAATGTGAAACATTTTTTCACTCTGGTGTGCAACATGTAGATCTATATAATCACCATCTTGCAGTTGTCTATGTATGTGTGTACATTTGTCTGTGCATGCACACATGTGTCTGGTAAACTTTAAGGTTGGCTTTTTCTGGGCAGTTGCAAAGGTTTGCATGAGCAAAATTAGCATACAGCACTATGAATACCAACAATATCTTTCCAGCTGTTTCATGCATGAAGATGTTACCAAATCATGAAGGCAGTAAGACTCTGGTTAGCAGTAATTCCAATAATGAAAATAGGGACATCCAAAATTGTAATCAGTGACAATCATTGTTTTAGTCACTGTCAAGAGATAGATGCAAAGATTGCAACAAATTATTGACTCACATTCTAGTAAGATTAAGCAATTTACTGCAGTGTCTACCAGACAGAGAAGCAGCTGTGAATGAATGTCTCACTGAATATAGAACTCTAGTTGTCCACCTACAGGGATGTTTTGTCAAAGGTAGTAGAACATGCTTATTGTTCTGTGGTGAATCAAGCAAATGAAGCCGCATAAAAAAGCAGCAATTCAAATAGCTCTACTTGTTTTCTACAATAAGGTTTTTGAAATAATACCGACTCATCATCTCTGTGAATGATATTAAACAATTTAGTAAGGCTGATGAAAATGAGGATATCTAACAGAAAGCACCAAGTAAGAAAAGGATACACCTGAAGATGCCAACTGGAGCCAGACATGTATTGTCCCCATTTGCGGAATTAATTTTAACCAGCTGGGAGCATTCCTACACTGCTATCAAGGGACATAACTCTCTACTTGGCAGATGCCATTGTGTAATGGCCACAAGATGCAACCTCACAGAACCTCCATGGGTGTTCCAACCTGTATTTCATGACTGCACAGCCCACCAGCAAAAGACAGCACCACGACACAGACTGGCCCCACTCTGTGCCATTTTGCTGTCAAGTGAAACAGTACAACTCCAGACATAGCTAAGCTTTAGCCACACGATCTTACATGCCCTCTGAAGAGGATCGCAGGTTGCAGTCTTCCCAACTCATGGTCAGTGGGTGTTTCCTCACTGTCACTCAGCACACAGTCAGAGTCAGCTCAAAGGCAGACAAGAAAAAGATAACACCTGAAGGTGCCAGTGGGACCCAGACAGGTATGGCTCCCATCTGCCAAACCAACCAGCTGTAAGCAATCTCCCGTATCCCTGGAAGCCTGTGCTGTGTCACACAGAGTGCCAGCATGCACAGGGCATTCCATTAAGATCTCAGTGAACATAGCTGCTCCCCGACAGATGCCATCGTGTGATGGTCACTAGATGTGACACAACAGAACCTTTACGTAAGCTCCCATGGGTGTGCCAGCCTGTATTTCATGACAGCAGAGCCCACAGTCAAAAGACACCATCACAAAGCAAACTTCCATGCCCATCTCACAGTCCAGTTCATTACTTTTTCTCCAACAGGTGAAACGGTACAACTCCAGACAAAGCCATAGTAAACTTCATCAGATGACGACAAACATTTGGCGCTAATCTTGGCTGAAATGATTCTGTGATAAAAGGCTGGGCAAGGAAGGATGGGGGGGGGGGGGGGGGGGGGCATTTCTTTGAACTAATCACTCACTCATGGTATGTGCCCTGAGGGAACAGAAGCAAGTCGGAGACAGCCTTTCCTATTTCACCTCCACTACACACACACGCACGCACACGCACACACCACACCACACCACACACACACACACACACCACCAACTACACACACACACACACACACACACACACACAACGCACCTTTTTCTCTCTCTCCCCACTTCCTCAAGGCATGGAACATAATTTGAAACAGGTAATTTTCTCTCCAGGTAACATCTTCATTGATGATGATGATGATGATGATGATGACACTATAGATTTCCATGTTGGTCTGCAAATACAAGTGACTTTTTCCATGCTGATGTCTGATAATTCCCAACCTCTCCTCTTCTCCCTCTGGAGTTTGCTGGGCTGGGGATGGATGGAGATGTCTTTCTGTATGGAAATTCTCTGCTGGAAATTTCGTCAGTTCTATAACTATATTTCCTTACTTTTTTCTTCTTTTTTTTTCTTTCTTTTTTTTTGTTTTTGTTTTGTTTGCTCTTTGTTTTGCTTGAGCAGACGCAAACTTGTTAGTGAAGTGTTTCTTATTTCTTTCCGCTTTTCACGTCCATTCACATGTAACTTTTCCTAAGCTGTCAGTTTGCAATCCTGACGATGCTCTTTGGACTGCTGTTCTGTGACAGTTTAGCAGTGTGTGAGTGAAGCTCCAAGTTGGTCAGGGATTAGTTACCTATTTGCAGTATTATAAGCCATTACAGGGCAGTATTCTGAAGATTTTGCTCGTACTTTTTTTTCGTGATGTGGAGTAAGAAACTTCCGAGATGTGGTGGGTTGCCCCCAGCATTGTTTAGATCTGTCTGTCTTAGGACTCTGTTGGTGTGATATTACGTAAATTGATGTCCTGATATGGCCCAGTGCAACTGGTTGGGCTGTAAGTAGTAAAAGGTTCAGAGAGTTATGTCAGGTAATGGATGAGACGGCTGTGTGCAGATGTGGAACAGGCGGTCGGAGCTTTCGGGGAGCTGGAGAAAATGGACCCCTTCCGTCTGGAGAACATGGATGTGTACTCCAATCTGCTTTATGTCAAGGTAAAGTGCCCATTCTGTCTGGTATAACTGACTACCAAAGGAAAAAAAAATAATCATTAAAATCACAAGACAAAAGTACTATTTTTGGCAAGATTTTCATATAATTAAAACTTTCCATTACAAGAGTGCTATTTCTGGCAAGATCTTCTTGCTCTTGATCTAAGAAAAATGAAAATACAGGGAAAAGAGGAAAGATTTCCCCCAAGTTGGAGTATGGCTGCCTTAACGGCGGGATGAAAAAAACGGTCATACACACAAAACTCCACTCCCTTTGTTGGGCAGATGGGTTTAATACTTACCTGTCTATACAGGGAGTGTCCGCAGGAATACCAGCCTGCGTACGCAGAAGAAGAAAAGGAAAGATTCTCTCATTGTTCAGATACAGATTTATAGTAAACTGAATGCAGACTTTCTGTGCTGGTACACTGTTCTTTTACCTGTAATGAAAAGTGCTTCATCTTCAGACCATGACCATGACCTCAGGTGGAGGTATGTCCACCCTTCCTGTATTCTTTGAAAACGGGGGTCTTCAGAGGGAGGTAATCTTTCAGGAGATGACTCTTCTATAGACAGAGAGAGAAATGTGTCCGAAAAACCGGTCTTAAAAGTGAGGGAGCCTTTACTGGGAGTATCTCTGTTGAATGATCTTGCTTTACTAGTATTGCTTCCCAAAGACTGGCAACTATGGTTTGTCACCCAGCTGAGATGTATGTATCATGATGACCGGAATGTTCAGGTTTTAGTCGTGTTGAGACCACAGTGCTTTGCTCAGATGGTTTTATGTAAAAAAAAAAAAAAAATTCTAGCAAACGGATTGCAACTTGAAGAATGTATGTATGTACAAATAAATAGGGTCATCAGTCCTCCTAACTGATGAATTTTTATTTAAAAAAAAAAAGAGAATATACTATGTAAAGATTTATCAACAGCTAGCTTGAAAAAGTTTCCATATGTACTGTTGATTTCATCATTAATGACCAGTTCTGCAGCCCTGGAAAAGCTTTATTTTATTGGCTGGGCTAGAATGATTAAAACTTTAAAACTTGACCAGTTTATCAGCAGAATTGCCAAAATGGACAATGTACAGATCAAACTAGGGTGGAGGGGAGGGGGGAAGCTGAAAGTAATGACACTCTTTCATGTTGTTGCACAAGTACAGGTTTCGTTTTCCAGCTTTCTTTTCTGATCTTTGATTTACGATATACCAAATGCTTTTGTCTTGAGTGTTAGTGAGATACCAGTACAGTATTTAATTAAAAGTCAGTATGACTATAGCATGCACATGTGGTCTTTAAAATTTTTAGATGGGATTAAGGTGCATTTTAAAAGTTTTGCTTAGTTCAATTTGCATGTTTCATGCTTGCAGGAAATGCGTGCTGAGTTGGCTTATCTTGCCCATCGTTGCTGTGATATCAACAAGTATCGAGTCGAAACCTGCTGTGTCATTGGTCAGTTCAGTGATTGCATTCTTATGCTCTCTCTTACTTTTACTTTTAGTCTGTGTTTCAGAGTGCATACTGCCATTACTTAAACAGTTTCAGTGTGTGGGGTGGTTGTGTGCATTAATTTGTGTGTGTGTACAGTGAACATGGGAATGCATGTATGTATGAACATACACATTTGTAGGTGTACAGCCTACTGATTTACCCTGTTGATCACTCACTGTTTTTTAATAAACTCTTGTCAGAGTTTGATGGATCAGCATTTGTTATGCTGTAGCAAGCCACCTTGGCTCGTAAGTGAATATCATTGACGGAGAACCGATAACCAACACATCACTGGTTTCAAACCAATCAGAATCATGACCAGTATGATAGTTTTGGGACCCATGCAAACCCCTGGCCAGAGCTGAACATGTAAAATCAAATGTAGTGATCAGAATGTACAAGTTTTGTGTTTACAGGTGGAATTTGATATCATTGCTTAATATCCTTACATCTGTACAGGTGTCTGTATCTCTTAGAACTTGATAATACTGAGAGAATTCATGGGATGAAGCAAACAGAACACCAAGGTCCTCGCCCAGCACTGTCCGTGCCTCCTGCCACACCCCTTCCCCTTCCCTTCCCCTCCAAAATTGGGGGGGGGGGGGGGGTGTCAGGCATTAACCCTTATCAGTCAAGAAATGTGTCGATGCATAGCCTACCCTAAGGAGGCGTTTCCTGATAATTCAGGAAACGCATGTACATGCAGTGCATAGGTGTTGGAATTAAATGAGAAGCACTGATTATATATTTGTCACACATGATTACGTCACTGGCACCAGCAATGATTCAACCACATTTCAACAGGAAATGGTTGTGCATTTCAAGTGAAAACTAAACTGATTGGACGATTGAGAAAGATTGGTGGTTGGAAATGATGACATTGAAGTTCTTTGTCAAGCGGAGACAGCCGCAGTACCAGCATGAATTTAACAGAGTGAGCAGATTTATTAGGAAAGACATCTCGCAGTGAAGTTAATGAAGTGTTTCATTTTGACATCCATGTTGAAATAAATTTGTTTATCACCAGTGTTTTTGGAGATGGGCATGGATGAAGCTTATTTGGTGGGGAACCTGTAACTGGCGAAAAACCTGAAACCCAAAGACTTTACTATTATTTGATGTGAAACCCACTTTTGAAAAAAAAAGAAAGCTGTAGTTTTATTTGATATAAAACCATGTGTACTGTGGTGCATACTTTTTGTGAATTGTATTTTTGTTGAACCAGGCAACTACTACTCCCTGCGATGTCAGCATGAGAAAGCCATCCTGTACTTTCAGCGGGCCCTGCGTCTCAACCCCCACTACCTGTCTGCCTGGACGCTGATGGGCCATGAGTACATGGAAATGAAGAACACCACCGCTGCCATTCAGGCCTACCGCCAGGCTATAGGTCACATACCCTTCATGTCTGTTGATTGGGTACATTGAGACCCCTGACCCTAGACCCCACCGTCCACCTCCACCCTATTTTTGACGAGAGGAAATCTCATAATCTGTGTGTGTTTAGAGAAAACTTGATTAAAAATCTTTGAAAGAAACAGAAATTCACCTGTAGAAAGACGGGTCTCTAATATGTCAGTAAGTACAGTAAAGATGCACATACGCTCAGACTTGAAATGCATGCATTTTGCTTACAAATACACATGAATATCATAGACATTCAGTTGATACATACTACATACACAAGTATGAAATCCACATTCCAGGTACAAACACGCAATCAGATACATTCAGTAGTTGTCAGATCAAAAATGTTGTCAAAGATCCTTTGAGAAAATTTAGCAACATGCTTCATGTCTGTCATACATGTTTTCCAACAGTGCTGTAAGCACTGTCTGTTATATGTGTCCTTGAACAATGCTGCAAGCATTGTCTGTCATATGCAGACCTGCTTAGTCCTACGATTCGTCCGTAATTGCTACGATTTCAGACCACAAATTACGGCACTACGGCGAGTTGAAGAAAATACGATTTTACCGTTC
This sequence comes from Conus canariensis, assembly GCA_033310375.1. Taxonomy (NCBI): domain Eukaryota; kingdom Metazoa; phylum Mollusca; class Gastropoda; order Neogastropoda; family Conidae; genus Conus; species Conus canariensis. Next base: position 32,535,528 of record CM065738.1, read on the forward strand.
ACGGAACTACGATTCGTTTAGCGTTGCTGCCCGGTTCGTCTGAGGCCCTTGCTTAAAACGTCAGAATAGTCAACATGATGACTGTGGACATCAACTGGATGATGATGTAGTCTTATCAAATCGTGCGGGAAAGGCTGTCACGTGACACTACACTGCTAGTTCTCTGTCCGCCAAAATGGCGTCGAGTTCGAAGCAGTTGCATGAGACAGATGATGAAAAATCTGATTTGAAGAAGTTATAGATTGGAGAGACAAGAAGAAAGCAAAGACAACGCAAGTAATTGCTCATCAACAATATCGGCAAAAGTATACGGAAAAATCTCCTGACCTAAAGGCCAGTGCAAAGGGGAAAGGGTTTGTTTTTTGCAAGCTTTGCTGGGATGACATTTCGATTGAACATTGTGGATTTAACGACTGTAAGCGCCATGTCAAGACTCAGAAACACCAGGCAAACTTGGACACGAAAAAAGCAACTCCACAGATCACGTCTTTTTTTCAAAGAAAGTTGAATCGTGGACCCAGTGGCCCTTCAAAAGATTTCACTCAAGAATCGAAAAAGGGAGGAGGCAAAGAGTGTTGTGGTTTGGTGTGCATTCCTCGTCATGTACATTGTAGGCCTGGTAAAGGAAGAAAGCTTTTTTTTTTTTTCTTTGGTCACCATTGTATAGAAGGATCCCCTCACTCCCCCCCCCTCCCCTCACCCTCCCTACCCCCACCATAAATGAATGATTTACAAGTAGAGTACATCAGTTTTGAAAAAGTCTGCTTATTGTCATCGCTGATCAGGTGAGCATAGTATTTCTCTTAACTACCCACTCTTTCATTCCTTAGCGTCATTCTTTTTTATGTAGTTTATAACAAAATATTGTTATTTGCAGCATATTTTAATTTCATTTGAAAATGACAAAGTCCTTTGATGGTAAGAGTTCATTAACTAAAACGCTGCGATTGATTTTTACTACTGACAACACCTGTGAAACTACTGAAAACTGAGGTCCCACTACTGAGAGGTCTTAGGGGGCCTAGGTAGGTCTGCATATGTGTTCCTCTGTGAGGCAGTGGAGGACAGGATTGTGACGAGAGTGTGGTGTGTTGGACAGAGGTGAACAAGCGTGACTACAGGGCATGGTATGGACTGGGGCAGACCTATGAGATCCTGAAGATGCCTTTCTACTCTCTCTACTATTACAGACAGGCCCACGTCCTCAAGTGAGTTCACTGAGAGATGCTTCATTGTGCATTTGACTGTATCTGTCTTGGTTCAGTCAGCCAAGCAGGTTTTCCGAGTTAGTAGGTGTGTGTATAACAACATGTGCGCTGTTGCCTATGTGCGTGTGTGTGTGTGTAAGAGGGTTCATATAGGTGTGTATGCAAGCAAGTATTTGTATACTTTTCAGATTGATTTGAAAACCACTCCGCAGTAAGAAAAAATCCTTCAAAGTCACCGCTCAAGTAGAAGCAAACAAAGCTGACACAGAACCCAAACATGCGTCCAGAAACTGACACAGTGTCTGTTGATTGTCAATTTGAGGCACATTTTGCGGGTGCCCTATTTCTGAAGTAATAGGAACGGAAACTATATACTTTTTTGAGCAACTGTACTTCTGCCATGAGATAGTGTTTACATGTTAATCTCTGTCTGCATCTGCGTTGTTGCAAGCATCATTTCCACTTAAACTGTGATGTGCTGTTGCATTCGTTGCATGCTGGCTCAGGAGCCATACCTATAAAGCATGCCAGTGAAAGACAGAGCGTATAATGGTCTTTAATTCATTTTTTTTTAAAGTAGGTTATGTGTATTAGAGATTTTTGTTGTAGAATTGTACTGGACTTGCCAAACCTGAGTGTGTTTTTCGTGTCAATGCTTACCACAAGGGGCTCAAGTTGCATTTTCAGTGTACAATCAAAAGTGTGTTTAATTCCAGCATATTTATTTCACAGTAATTTCTGTCATGTTGGGTATGTTGTTGTTGTTTTTTTCTGTAATCAGACTGCATTTCCAGATTTTATTACATTGCATTACGCTTATATTGTTTGTTTTCCAGGCCTAACGATTCTCGCATGGTAGTGGCCCTTGGTGAGTGCTATGAGAAACTGGAGCGGCTACAGGAAGCCAAGAAATGTTATCGCAAGGCACACAGCATTGGTGATGTGGAGGGAGGAGCCCTGTACAAACTGGCCAAGTGAGTTGTTTCTGCTAAAGTGGTGGATTCCTTATAGAAGATAACAAACAAGTAGGGTAACTCTTGCTCCCATAATGAAATAAATAACCGCCCATAACTCGGAATGAATGCTACTTATGACACCGAATCGCCTAGCAGATGTGACAGCACAGAAGAGCACACAGAACAAAGAAACATCCCCCCCCCGAAAAAGATGTTCCAAGCTTTTCTGTATACCTCATACTGGATACATATACACAGCAACAACAGCTGGAGAAATGAACAAATACAAATTAAGATTTATTATAGACTGGCACATTTAATTTTTATCTTGAATATAGTCAGATAAATACATGGACGAACAGTAAATAAAATAAAGGTAACTTTGATTTGATTGAAATGAAAGGAAATCTCAATTGAAGAAGGGAACAGTTAACAGTAAGTGACAAACATATAGGGAAACTCTTGCTCCCATAGTGAAATAAGTACATGCCCATAATTCCAAACGAATGCTGGTTACGACACCAAATCGCCGTATGGAAGGTTTTGCTTTGCTTGCAGGCAGATTGCTGCAGGGCAGGCTACTGTTTCCATTCCTGGGTGCTTGCCTGCTGTCTGTCTGTCTGTCCACACAAAGGATCAGTAACAATTGGTGCATTAATATCAAATTTCACAGCGTTGATTGCAATGTTGATATCTGAAAGTAAGTGAATTCTGAGGTCTGTACATGCCAGACAATGAACTGCTGCAAGAAAGGTGTCGGACACAGGATAGGCTTAAATACACCCAGGTTTACCTCCTCCAACGTATAGGGTGCTGGGGGTGGATTTGGGTAAAAACTGGTAATGTGACTCTTCCTTTTCTTGTTAAAGCGATTAATTCTTTTATCTTTTGCTTTTTTCATTGTTGAAATGCTGTTTGAAAACACTAATCCGGTAGTTGTTTTGTTGAATTTATCAAAATAGTGTGTCAGAAGGATACCATGTCTCTCAGTAAATGCCTGGTTTTAGTAATAAATTTCAAAAGGAATTCAAAGTAAATCCACCAGTTAATGGGACAAACAAATTACAGGACAAAACATGACACGTTTTGACTCCTAGGTCTTCTTCAGACAAAATTAACAACATTCAGGAAAATGAAAGCGAAGAACAAGCAATCACTTGTATTCTCAAACTCAACGCAAGATGGGCGTTGAATGAAAACGAGGCTGTTGGGAAGGATAATAATAACAATATAGTTATGATGATGATAATAATAATGATAGCAATAACTGGTTTTAGTAATGTTTTTTACCATGAAAAAGAGCATAGAAAATCCATGTAGATTCTTGGGAGCTAATCTAGGTGACAAGCAGCCATTTCATAAGGGAGGTGACCTGCATGCAATTATGTGTTTGAAGTTCCTTTTTCACCTTATGAAGACTCCGCGGTTTTCTGATCAGATATTAAGCAAAGTCTTAACGTTTGATTATGCAAGTGGGTTGATTCATTCCCCACTTTGCCCATTCCTATCACCAAGAAACTTCTTAAGCTGCACTAGCTCTCTACTGGTTCTATAGTTTGAGAGATGTAGTCCGTTGTTCAAAAAGTACTTTGCTTGTTGTTTTACGTTGGTAACCTGGATGGCACTTCTTTGTTCATGGTATGTGTCTGTCATACTTGTGAGAGGGCTTTTAAGACGATATACAGTGTATGTTCAAACTGACCTGAAAATTGATGCATGTGTATTGTGCTGGAAGTATTTTCATCATTGTGATATTGAAAATGTGTGTGTGTGTGTATGTTGTTATTGTTTATTGGCATGAGATTATCATTTGATTACATTGACTAAGAAATATACATTGTGTTTGTATCGCTTTTCCCAGTGTATGGATGGGTGCTTCTTGCAGGACACTATGGTATCTATGTGTGTGTGCGTGTGCACACGATCGTGCATATACATGAGTTTGAAATGTGTCTGTCACTAATGTGGACATTGGTGTGTGTGTGTCTGTCTGCATGCATACAAATATTTGCCACTGTAAACATGGATGTGATAGGATGGATAATAGAAGTATCTGGTCTTATTTCATACTGTCAACCAAGGAGGTAATAAGTGTTCACTGAAATTTAACCCCATGCCCCTTTCTTTGCAGATTGTATGAGAGGCTGTTGGAAAATGAACAGGCAGCTTCGGCATACACAGAGTACATCTTGGAAGCTGAAAGGAGAGGGGTGAGTTTAGTGAGATTTTGGCAGTCACATCATCTTTCTCTGTGTAGTAGTATCCTTACTCTTATGTGGCACATGAAAACCAAACCTGTTTACCCATATGATTTGCTGTATTTTGTACATGTTTGGTGAAAATACGAGGAATAGGATGGACTATATGAAATACATTGGTGAAAAGAATTCTAGAGACTTAGTGATAGCAGCTGAAAACAATGCCACCCCCTTCATCATCCACAGTTTTACAGAAATTAAGAATTTTTTGTACACCTTGTAGAAAATGCTCTCATTTTTGTTAAAAAGTATGCCAATAGTAGTTTTAGAGTAAACAGCTCTGGAAAACTGTGCCTGGATTCACACCTTAGACTTGTATTCATTTGAATGTGAGATGGATATGAGTAAATGTTTAATAAATGTAAGAACAAAAATGTTGAAATACCGGTATTCTAAACAAGAGAGAATGTCATGAGGCACGTCGGCATTTAATAAAATGTTGTACAAGTTAAATAACACACTCTTCACAGTACACAAGTCACACGTACACACACAGACAGCAGAAAAGAACAGACCATGGTTTAAACCCTTTACTTTAAAATTTGTACGGACTGGCCTTTGTCCTTGGGGAAATCTGCCCTTAGTGTTGTTCCCATGGAAGCAGCTCAGTTTCAGATCTCGTCTTTAAGGGGTTTTGAATGCTTCAGGTCCGTTTGATGGTGAACCTGGTCAGTTAGAGGGTTAAATGCCTCAGGGTCTTCTGTGACTAGTTATGGGCTTGAGACAAATTCCGTCCACTGAACTGGAAACAAATGACTGCCAGACAGCCAGGTCAGGACATGTGCTGGCCTGCAAGAAGTGGTTCAGACTTGTGTGCTGCAGTGACTTCCAGTCCAAAACCTTCCTATAGGGCTCTGACTGGAGAGCGATGCCCCCAGGCAGACTGAAAGACTAGAGTGCTTGCAGCTCCATGACAGGACAAGGAGATACCAGAATGACCAAGTCATCTGTCACGGCATGGGGACATCCTGTTGTCCTTGGGACACTGACGATGATTGCTGTGAAGTGTGGGGTTTCTTTTGGGTCACCAGGCTTTTTACGGTCATTAGAAGTTCGGACATATTTGGAGAAAGTGAGTTACCCTTTGTAAGGCCTTTAAATGTTTCAAAAGTGATTTGCTTTGTGGAAGTTTGTAAATCTGATTTCTCCTCCACAAGTGAAAAAAAAAGAAAAGAAGAAGAAAACAAAAAGTAAAGTTAAAAAAAAAAGGTTATAGTTGTTGCGAGTGTAGTTGTTGCGAGTGAATTCAGTTTCCAGGAAGGATTTAAACGCTCACTACTAGGAACTTTTTAGTTACTTGGAGATACTTAGGAGTTTTGACCATGCCAACAGTAGTATTATCACAATACTGTTAGTGATCAAAGTCGATAGCGCTTACTGTGAAATTAAAGTTATACATGATTGTTTTTAGAATGACTTGTAAGCAGTATTAATCGTTTATCGCATTGGAAATTTTAGTATAACAAGATCCTAGCACACTTTTTTTCACTTCTTTCTTTTTTTTCTTTTCTTTCTTTTTTTTTTTTTTTTTTTTACTTTGTTGTTGTTGTATATGGTCAGTAATACCGGCAGTACAGCAAGGGTTATCATTAGACATTCAGTTTTTCCCACAGGTACACAACCATGAAGAGGTGAGCCAGGCCTATCGCTACCTGGCCAACTATCACTGGACGCGACGGCAGCTGGACGAGGCTTATGCTGCTGCCCAGAAGTGTGCCGAGTATGCTGAGGTCAGTGTGCGTGTGATGAGTGGTGTGTATATCCTTCCTCGACAGCAAGAACATATTACAGTTGTTGGTGCTTACTTCCAGCTCTGTATATTCTGTATTTACCACAGGGATGCAAGTCATATCATGAGCATCATCCTATAACAAAAGTAGACGGTTAGGGTGCTCCAGCCGACACATAACCAGCAGTTGCTGTCTAATTAAAGGGTTTTAAAGCCTTCACTGTTTAGCGAAGTTTCTCCATGGAGACCCATTATCCATCGTCCATTCCCCATCCCCACCCCACCCCAAATGTCAGCCCAAATAGTCTGGTAAAGTTCCCTCCCCCTGATCCTCCTTCCCCAGGTGCAATCTATCTGTCTGTGTCTGTCTGTCTATCTAGATCTATCTATCAATATTTATCTATCTATCCATCTAGACCTATCAATCTGTATCTATCTGTATCTTACTAGCTATCTACATCTAACTATAGATCTATCTATATATCCATCTGTGCCTTGATCCGAGATGGACCTAAAACACTGGTCATGTATATATATATATAATGTCTGTCTGTCCACACGATAAGTTGAAAACAGTTGAATGGATTTTTATCTGTTTGTATAGGGTTGGCTATAGGGTGATTTTTTAGAATATTCTGAAGTCTCCATTCACTCACACTGACTAAATGCTGAAAGAAAAAAAAAATCAAAAGTGGACAGATGTGCTGTCCAAGAGGATATTTCATTTTGAATTGTACAGGGACAGCTACAGGACGAAGAGTCTGCATTTCTTGCTTGGACACTCCAGTCCATGTTTCACATGATCAAGTGTGTGTGTGTATGTGTGTGTGTGTGTGTACATTGTTGTGAGTGTTCCCTTCATGGTCCTTTGAAAAATCTCAGATACGCATTTGACCCACCCACTCATGGTTGTATTAACTAGTACTAAAAATGCAACAAGAAACATTGCTTAGGGGGGAAACTGGCGGTGCAAAATTGGAAAAAAAAAAAAAAGAAAAGTCCATTCTGATCTCATGTATCTTTTACCTTGTTTGTATTGAAGACAGTGGATTTCAGAAGGAAAGAAGCTGCACCAGCGACTGGATTATTTACATTTTCTCTTTGTTTGTCTCCACCTGTGTTATTTATATGTACTAATAGATATGTGTTGGAATACACATATCACAGATTTTATAAACTTGTTAGTGGATGATGCTTACCAAGATTTGTGTTGGCCTGTTGCCAAGCCTTAGCTCCTTGTCTGCATTCTGGTGGGAGGTGTGTGTGTTTGTAACCAATAATTTTGTACAACTTGATTCTGCGTATCTTGGAGTGAAACGTGATCAGTGTGTGGGAATAAGGACACATTGGATAAAATGTAAAAAAAAACACGTAGAACTGATTAGGTGGAAGATGATTGGTTGAAATGTGATTGGAGCGAAACTTGGTGAACCTCCTTTCTTGGATGCCATTTTATTTCACCTTCATATTTTGGAGCATTTATTGTCTTGGCCATTCAGCATTTCCAAACACGGATCAGGACTGTTGATGGAGCATAAAGTAAAAGCTCATAAAGTAAAAGCTGGCGTGAGTGAGCTCTTCCTCTGGGAGGGCGCCACCACATCCATCCAACGACAGCCCCCATGGACTTGTTGATACTGGTGACCTTGATGGAATCAAACCAAGGCCATAAACGGAGGTCACCATAAGAGCAGGGCATTAAGGTCCACAGAATTTGAAACTTTTTTTTTATGCTGTTCGATGAGAATGAGGATGATGAAGATAATGCTGCGGATTTCCATTCTTGTCTGAGACTGCGTGACAAGGCTGTACCCTAAGCTTACTTTCATGATATATCCTGGCGTCAACCAGACCCGAGAGATGCAGACACCTGCAGTGTTGGTCAGGAAATTCGACAAACACTCTCAGAGATGCATTCATTAAGTGGATGAAACTCAACTGTGTGGTCCCAGTCTTCCCATTGTGCCCATAGCAAAATCAGCTCTGGGTAGGAGCTGGTCGGGCAGAAAAATCCCACATGGCTCTGGTGGAAATCGAACCCACGACCTCCCAGCCAGGAGTCCCCAACACTAACCACTTCAACACGGCGGCTGGTAATAACCCTGTTGTTTGTGGTGTGTACAGACCCGAGAAGATGCCAAGGTGATCTTGCAGCAGATCCAGTCTCTGCGCAGCCAGGGGGAGAGCGGTACTCCGGCACGTCTGGACGACAGCATGGGGTCACTCACTTCAGCGGACCACTTCCGTCCTGGAGAACCCCGTGCATTTGGTCGGGTCACGCCGGTCAGCCTCAAGTTCACCCCGTGACCTGTGTCAGCCTGAGTGTCTCTTCTTGAACATGTCAGCCGTGTAATGACCTGTTTACTGTGTAGGTCTCTGCTTCATATTATGAGTTTGTGTCAGCTGCAGATTCATCGTGTGATCATGACGACCCAACCAACTGATGGTTTATCCTGTGTTGCTGACTTTTCAACCAAGCATTAATGTACTGTATAAGCTGACAACCTAGCCAGCCGGTAGTAATCCTGGTATTTGAACAAACCCAAAAGTTCACGCTGTAATGCTGACAACCCAGCAAGCCTCTACTTCATTCTGTTACTCTGCAACTCCGGGCAGTCCTGCCAGCCTCCTGATTCATTCTGGATGACTTATAGGATAACTTGTACCAAGATGGCTGCAGGCTGTGCTGCCTACTGAGATCATGTGGACTGCGAGTGTGGTCCAAATTCTTTGACGAGTTCAGTTATTTTTTGTCAGGACCATTTTTTCATACTAACATTTTTTACACCTCTTAGACGTTGAATGTGCTCAGGCACTGCGTTGAATTTTTTTTTTTTTCTGCCTTTCTTTCTGTTTTTTCCTTTGTCTCCGCATGCACTGTTTTTTGTTTTTTTTTTCTGTATTTTCTTTAGGGCAGCCCAGGCCACAGGGTTGAGTTTGTTTCACTGCTGAGTCAGATATTGGTTAACCTGTACCTGTCATTTCAACTGGCCTCTGATTAACCTGCAACTCGGACAACCCAACCAGCTTCTAATTTACCCTGTGACTCTGACTGCCAGATAGCCTCAGATTTGCCCTGTAACAGTGACAGCCCAACTAGCCCCTGCTTGACTCTGTAACTTTGACAACCCACCTGGTAGAATTTCTCAAATGTTATATACAAGCTACAAAACTTCATCAAAAGTTAAGGACCACAGTGTGAGATGTGGCACAATTATCACATTTTCCAAAACTGTCTGATGTTTCGTCTTATGATGCTTGTGCAACTGACGGGGATGTCATTATATGGGCTACTACTGATTGCTACTGTTTAAGGTGTAAGACACGCAAGAAAACGCAGGAAAAAAAATAATTGAAATTTCGAAAAATAAAGAATTGACATCTGATTTTCTTTATGGTCCTTAGCTTTTGTCAAAGTCTGTACATTTTTCAGATATCTTTATCTTACCTGTTTTCATACTCATTCTGGTAAGATTTCTTGGATTTTGACCGACTCTGAACTGACGGTAAAAACACTGTGAAAGTCTGTCTCACACTCAGTCACATCCTTTAACAGAAATGAAGCGGCTTCATAAGGAAGTATTTTACAGACGAAAGAACAGAGACTACTCACACCACATACTATATACTGCAATAAGTGGTTTACCATAATTCATGTTATTGATAGTCCTCTAATTGTCGAGCAGTGCAGACTGTTTGAATGCGGCTGCCCATCTGAATTTCAGATCTGTACAGCGTCAGCATACCATACCCCTTCTTCAGGGACATTGCCGGTCACGTGGGTCTCAGGATATCAATACTAGAGCATGCTGTCTCCATTTTAAACCTGTCAGTGACTGAGCCCCTTTTCCCTTTCCCTTTCAGCGTCAGTCTAAAGTACTGAGAGTGTCTACAGCTTCATGCTCACAGTTCTCTTCTCCTGATGCACGTCTTTTTTGAATAACAGATTATAGACAGAAACAGTCAGGCTGCATGGTTTTTCTCATCATGGGTCAGATAGTTGGAGTCAGCTGCAACAATCTGAGATCTGTGAGAGTTATATTTACATCCATGAAGTCGTCAGAAAAACAAACAAAACAAAACAAAAAATCACCTCTTTCAAGAGTCTTAGTAGGAGAAAAATGGATTACTTGTCCTCAGACTTCTAGATGCTATGATTCTTTATTCTCTGCTTCGGCGTTTGTGGTTGTGTGTGTGTGTATGTGTGTGTGTGTGTGGTGTGTGTGTGTGTGTGTGTGTGTGTGTGTGTGTGTGTGTGTTAGTGATGTGGTGATGATGCATGCTCATGTGAATGACTTGTCTTTCTTTGTTGTACATCGACATTTTGCCATGCTGCATTGACTTGGGGGGGGGGGGGGGGGGGGGGGGGTGTAAATTTGTTAGAAGTGTGAAAACTGCCAGTTATTTTATACCTTGTGTTAATTGTTAACAGTAGAGAGGTCAAAGTGAGAAGTATGCGTGTCTCTTGTCTGTGAATGTGTATGGAAATTGCTCACTTTCAGTCGTTGAAAAGGGTGCTTTATGAACATGTTCATTGAGTGGAGGAAACCTGTAGTCAGGTTGGCAGTTTCCACATATTTTTCCAGAAAGAGAAGACAATCTTTCCATAGAAAGAAGCTCCACAAATAATTGCAGAAAGCTGCTTGTCATCTGTAGAGCATCTCCTCTAATAGAAAACATGGGGATATTGTGGTCAAGTCTAACATGATGTGGTAAGACTTTGTTTTTGCCTGAATATAAGTAAAAAAAAAAAAAAACTGCATGAATTTCTTTCGGCTCACATTTGGGTTATTCTTTTTGTTTTGTTTGTTTGTTTTGAGTAAACACACCACACACACACACAAATACACAAGCACACACACAAACACACACACGTGCACATACATGAAAATATGCACATGCATGCACACACAAACCACACACACACACACACCACACACACACACACACACACACACACACACACACACACGTATTGGCCCTGTGTTTTGACCATGCATTGGACCAGTCATTAAGTGGACGTCAATTTCTCGAGTAATTTGAAATCGATTTTGCAAACATTTTTGCAGAAGAAATGTTTTGAACCATACTAATTACTCACACATTCCTGGGGTTGACACATACTGCGTTAGATTGACCTTCAGATAATGGGGATGATCTACGTATTATGGGTTTGATTACATGTGACCAAGAAAGTCCTGAAATGCTGTTACATGATTGAAGGAATCATCAAAAAGCTTTTACGAGGTGTATTGCGGAAGGTGGAAGTCCAGATAATGGGTGGGGCAGGGGGGGATCTGCATAACGTGGGTATGATTCCATACACAGACATGCCTATCCATGCGCTTTTGGTGTATTTTATACGCCATTTTACACAGAACACTACAGTACACCTCTCAAATGAAAACTACACCAAGCAAAAATTGTAGCAAGAATTCGTTTTGCACAATCCATCAGACATTGCTTGAATTCTGAATGTGTGGACTCTGTCCACTGGATGTTGTTTTAGGGACTGCGCATGCGCATCCATTCTACCTTTTCTACTCTGTGCCATTTTTAGCCAGCATGGCTCAACCGTATTAGTTCATGAAAACGCATAATGTGAATAAACTGATAGAATATTACATTTCAGTATTCACTGAAACTGCTTCAAAACGAAAATAAAAGACACCTATTTTTTCTCCTTTACAGAGAACAGACGCATACATTCACTACATTTACACTGACACTAGATTAAGCATTTATAATCCTGCATAACATGTTCTCTTGAAAGAAACCACAGTCAATATGCATTTTCTTCCTTCTTGAGACAAAATAAACTCAATGACTATTTAAAACCATTGCATCTGTGTTGTATGTAAAATTTCACAAACTACAAACGGATGAAAAGGGTAAGGGGTGAGTAGAGGAGAGAAGTTCCTACTTGTATGATAATTGCTTCAATTGTTCTTTGACAGATGGGAATGTTCCAACTGAGATTTCACGACATACCTGCCTGTCCAAACAAATGCATTATTCCCACTTTGCATGAACAACACCCTAAATAAATCGGATACCTTAAAAAAGGGGTGAAAAAAGAGAAAAATGAACCAACTCCATCTTTACATGGTTCAGTCCCAAGTCCTCTAGAATGATCATCCTTATCCAATGTTCTGAGGGCAAATTTGGTGTAATCAGTTCCTCTCCTCTCCCTGAGGAGTGAGCATGCCATCCTGACATTTGTTTCGGTGGAGAAGTATGATGAAATCACTATTTAGAAACTAAACATTTGTCTGTTTGTTGTCATACCCTGGTTTAAAAACTCCAGGGATCATCCGAACAGCCAAAGTACTTGAACAGTATGGTATAAATACATCAGCTGGGGATGAGAACATTACATGTGTGACCATTTTTGATTACCCCGCCACGTGGGCAGCCACACTCCGACTTTGGAGGATTTAGGAGACTGATAATGTTATGCTAGGAGCTTGTCACAACTGAAGACAATCCTCGCATAACTATACAGAGCATAACAACATTTTGATGTAGCCTTGGTGTTCTAGCCTGTGTCAATTGGCCTGACACAGCCTTAAGCCAAGGCGGACATTTGTCAGTGAAATGTTCCTTTCTCCAAAAATGGTAAAGATTTCATGTCAAGATTCATGCTAAATATCTGTGGATAAATCCTATGGCGAGTATTAAAGAAATTATGCGAAAAGTAAAAGTAACAACTGCTAAGTAAAGTAACGCTAAGAAGAAATGCATTGCGAAAGGTAGAGGAAAAGGAGGAGAGGAAAGGTCAAGGGGAATTGGGAGAAGGGGAGTTAAGAGCAGTAGGTTGCCATTATTTGGGGGCTTTATCACCATAGCTTGTCACATCAAAAATGAGATTAGCCCTACTGGCTTTGGAATGGTGCTTGTATGCAATGGAAAGAACTACAGCAATGCAAAATAAAAACAGTAACAAAATTGGCTGGCATGTTCACCATAAGAGAGGATGTAAAATTGACAATCCATGTCTTCCTCTCCCCTTCCTTTGCACACTTTACAGTCTTCCTCCCTCCTCCTTTCCCCCCCCCCCCCCCCCCCCCCCCCCCCCCCGTCCTCCTCACTCACTCCCACAGTCACATACATACAAATATACACACATGCTTTCTCTGGCTCACTTTTCAGCTTTCACTGTCATAGCACACACACACAGACACACCAACACATACACACACACGCACACATAACACACACATGATTCTCATGCATGCACACATAATTATGTGCTCCTCAATACATAGACTTCTACAATTCCTCAACAGCAGCTATGGAGAAGAAGAAAAAAAAAAAAACGAAAAATGACCAACAAACCAAACGAACAAAATTGCTCAATGCATAGAACCACAGTTTCTTTCAAATTTAGGGACCACATAATGTTCTTTCATTCTAGTGTATCAGATGTCCATTTAGAATGACATTTGCCATCCAGTAACATATATACACATCATTTGCATTATGATGCTGTCCATCTAAGATCACATTGTGAAAAACAAACTACCAGGTATCAGGTTGAATTTCAGTTTCCAATTTCATAAAAGAAATCACAATGTAATTTCTTTGTGTACTGCTTTTATAATGGGAAAGGTTGAATAGCAAACTGTAGTCTCTCCAACTTCATGATCCAGGGACTTTTCTGTAATGTTCCAATTCCAAATCAGCTGAATTCTTTTCTCTGTCGATAACCAGTGTTTATGATTTGTATATCACGTAATGGGAAACCACATACCACAAATGCTTTCATGGGTGATTGGAATGTTCCTTTTAATTCATCAAAAGTAACCAAGGCACTTTCACGATCAGCGGTAGTATGATTCTGTCATCTTGCATGACAGAATTTTGGTTGATACACCAGCAACCATGCAAACAATCTGTTTGATCAGAATTTCAGTAGATGCACTAATAACCATGTACACAAACTGTTTTAACAGAGTTTCAGTTGATGCACCCATGCACACAATCTGTTTTATCAGAATTTCAGTCGATGTACTAATAACCATGTACACAATCTGTTCTTTCAGAATTTCAGTCCATGCACTAATAACCATGCACACAATCTACTTTTTTCTCCTCCTGTGATCGCTTAATTGTACCCATGTCCAGTACATGTCCTCATGAACTCTGGTTTTCCTTCGACTGCTTTTCAGGATAACTGTCCTGGGTGATGGTGGCCTCTTTCAGCTTCTCAGAAAATGAAGGGCATCTGGCGAGGGTCTGTGCCAGGCTTCCTCCTCATACTCCGTTTAATTTCTGCCCTGACCCTCTTGGCGTTCTCCCTGTTGAGGGAACACTGGGTGTGCTGGTAGTAGAGGATGAAATTGTTCACCAGGACAGGCACGGTGAAGCCGATCACCAGCACCCCGCAGATGGCCGTCATGGAGCCCACCACGTAGCCCCACTTGGTGGTGGGAAACATATCCCCATAGCCCACCGTAGTCATGGTAACGATGGACCACCAACAGGCCATAGGAATGCTGGTGAAGACCTTGCGGTCGTCGCTGTAGTAGATGAGGGAGGCGAAGAACAGCATGCCCACACAGAGGAACAGCAGCAGCAGCAGCAGCTCCTTGATGCTGGCCTTCAGTGTGTAGAACAAGATCCACAGCCCGGGAAGTGACGCATCAGCCGGAAGATGCGAAACACGCGCAGGAGACGCAGGAAGGTGATGACGTCCATGGCAACCATGGTGGCGCTCAGTGTGGGATTGAAGATGCGCCAGCCGAACTCGATGAGGTCCGGCAGAAGAGCCAGCAGCTCAAACACCGTCATGGGCAGCACGAACAGCTTGCACTTCCTGGGAGAGAAGAGAATCCTGAGAAGAAATTCGATGATGAAGAACACCAGGCACATGGCGTCCACGCACAACATGGCAGGGTGAGCGTCGCTGTCCTTGGGGCTGGTTGTTTCGTTGACTTTGGTGGTGGTGGCCGTGCTGTTGAGCCCGTGAGCTGTGCTGGCATTACCTTCGTCTAAGGTCACTCTGAAAAAGGGGTGAGTCTGGGCGATGAAGGAAAAGATGCTGACGACCACAAAGATCAGCGACACGTAGCTGTAGATCTGAAAGAGATTTGAGAAGATCATGAACATAATGTACGAAGAGAGTCCACCAGTGTGCCTATCTCTCTCTCTAGTCTCTCGCTCTCCTCTCTCTCTCTCTCTCTCTCTCTCTCTTTCTCACACACACACACACACACACACACCACGCACACACATAATGTATGTACAAATACTCACATACACTAATTTCCAAGCTGAAATTTTTGGTTACCTGGAAACATACAAGAATACATACAGCTGTACCTGTCTGGTGCACAAGCTGTAAATCATTGGCTTTTCATTCCTTCTCCGTTCACTTCCCCACTGTTCGTCAACTTCACTGTATCTACCCTACTCCCCCCAACTTCCTTCTAAATCTGCGTTAATGTCACCCGGTGAGTGTACTCAGTTTTGTTCTATACCGGTGTTTGGTGGAACCCCCTCCCTCTCCCCCCTCCTCTACCGCCACCTCAGTTTTACAACGGCGAAACTATCAAAACGATGATGGTTGTCGTTCTAAAGAAGAAGAACAAATCGCCGAATCTGTAATGTCCAGTCCCAGTAGAGCATTCCTTGGCATTGCCACCTGCTCATTCCGATCCCCGTCCACAGCCCCGGCACCGGCAATCCACAGTGAGCAGTCAATGTCAAGTCTTCAGGAGGCAACCCACCAGAGGAGACACTGCACTGCTGCCGAGTCACTTCGGTGGTGTTCAGTGGTGAGTCTTTTCGATCCAGCATACGCAGGACACCACCTACAAAGCCCCTACTGACGACAATAATTGCTTAGTCGCGCAGCTAGCGTGAATGAACCCTCCTTGTGGAGGGCGCCACCACGTCCATCCAACGACAGCCCTCATGAATTTGCCGATACCGGCGAACGCGACAGAAATAAACCAGGGTCATGGACGTGGTGAGGTAATCGAAACTGAAGTCACCATGACAGAAGGGCAAGAAGGGGTACAGAATTTGAGACTTTTTCAATACTGATCGACGAGGTTGAAGATAATGCTCAGGATTTCCATTCTGGCCTGAGACTGCATTACGGGGCTGTTCTCTACGCTCATTTTCATAATATATCCCAGCGTCAACGAGGCCCGAGAGATACAGACACCTGCAGTGTTGGTCAGGAAATTTGAGCAACACTCTCAGAGACGCATCCATTAAGTGGATGAAACTCGACTGTGTGGTCCCAGTCTTCCCAATTGATCCCGTAGCAAAGTCAACTCTGGGTAGGAGCCGGTCGGGGCAGAAAAATCCTACAAATAAACAGATCTGATGGGAATCGAACCCACGACCTCCCAGCCAGGAGTCCGCTACGGCGGCTGGTGGTTGTTATATTTTAGTGTTGTGGAAGTACCGACTGTTGATCCACTGTCCATAGTTTTGTTCCTCACCACACATTCACAGCTCGCTCTCTTCCTCACTTATAAGTCTTTTTTTTTTTCTTAGCCAGAATTCTTAAACACCAGCACTACAATCAAAATACAACCACAACTACACA
Organism: Conus canariensis; assembly: GCA_033310375.1. NCBI lineage: Eukaryota > Metazoa > Mollusca > Gastropoda > Neogastropoda > Conidae > Conus > Conus canariensis. Next base: position 32,552,243 of record CM065738.1, read on the forward strand.
CACAGGCACATATACACACACGCACGCACGCGTGCGCGCGCGCGCCACACACACACACACACACACAGCACGTGCACACACACATGCACGCACGCACGCACGCATACACACACACACACACACACACACACACAAAACGCACACGCAAACTATTCCACATCTCTGGCGAGCAAAACATTTGCTTGTTTTAGATGTGAAATACGACGAAAAGATTCTGCAACAGTGTGTGTGTAACATCATTTGCTTTGTGAACGAGAACACGGGACTCCCCTTTAATAATCAGTAACACACCTGAGAAAAGACACGAGATAAAGGTAACTTCCTCCCATGTAGGGCCTGACGACACAGAAGAGAAATCTTAGATGAGGTGGGGAACAGTAAACAGTAAATAACAAACAAGTAGGATAACTCTTGCTCCCATACTCAAATGAATACACGCCCTTAACTCCAAACCAATGCTGCTTTGTTTGTTGTGTATGCTCTGTGTTGTCATTTCTGCAAGGAGGCGATTCGGTGTCGTAAACAGCATTCGTTTAGAGTTAAGGGCGTGTATTCATTTCATTATAGGAGGAAGAGTTAGTTACCCTACTTGTTTGTTATCTAGCACAGACGAGGTCAGGGAAGACAGGATGAAGAGGAGAGAGGAGGGTACCTTGGCAGGGAGGCCGGAATGAGGACTGTTCAGAAGTGCCCATCCCCGAAGCTGCAGCTGCCTCAGAGTGCCCATGTTGCGGGTTCTGGTGCCCTGACAATCCTCTATCTGCTGCACTGACCGGGGCATGTTCACCTGCGAGACAGAGACTGGACACTGTGACGTGAGCGACATCCTTCACTGTAGACAGAAGGAATACAGACAGAAGGAATACAGACAGCAGATAGAAGGAATACAGACAGAAGGAATACAGACAGCAGACAGAAGGATACAGACAGAAGAATACAGACAGCAGACAGAAGGAATACAGACAGCAGACGGGAATACAGACAGAAGGATACAGACAGAAGGAACACAGACAGAAGAAATGCAGACAGAAAGAATACAGACAGAAGGAATACAGACAGCAGACAGAAGGAATACAGACAGCAGACAGAAGGAATACAGACAGCAGACAGAAGGAATGCAGACAGAAGAATACAGACAGCAGACAGAAGGAATACAGACAGCAGACAGGGAATACAGACAGAAGGGATACAGACAGAAGGAACACAGACAGAAGAAATGCAGACAGAAAGAATACAGACAGAAGGAATACGGACAGCAGACAGAAGGAATACAGACAGCTGACAGAAGGAATGCAGACCGATAGAATACAGACAGAAAGAATACAGACAGCAGATAGAAGGAATACAGACAGAAGGAATACAGGCAGCAGACGAAAGGAATACAGACAGAGGGAATGTAGACAGTATATAGAAGGAATACAGACAGCAGACAGAAGGAATACATACAGCCCGCTCCATACTTCACGAGCTTAACAGTGTCAGGACTTCAATCCATGACCCTCAGTGTTCTAACCACTTAAACTGTCTCATCCGTCAAATACTGAACAATCAATGCATTATATTGAATTATGTCTTTTCTTTTCTTTTTTTAATGTTATACTATATTTGTAGACTACAGGGGGGAAACTCCTATCAAAGATCTTCCTATGAACATTTCACCATGCAAAGGCTTGCTTTTTTTTTTTTTTTTTTTTTTGGGGGGGGGTCGTTTTTTTTAGTAGTTATCTGCCATTTATTTACCTTCCAGTTCATCCAGTTCATCCTTCCAACATAAGATCCAAATTCTAAGGATTTTCCGGTCTATCTACGGAGCCGCTTCACTGTGTTTCCATATATAACGTTTACAAACAAACAGCAACAATAACAACAGAAAACAGAAAAAAGAAAAATAAGAAAAGGAAAGAAAGTTAAGGAAAAGGAAAAATGCTGAAACCCAAATTATGATCAGTGCCATTTGATCGCATTATTGTTATTCTGTTATTATTTGGTAAATGGTCGAATGTCTCGGGAAGAGGTGAAGGGTCAGCTTGAAATTCGACCTTGAGAGTCTCACCTTCCGGTCTCGCTCCAGTTTGCGGAGGGCCTCCAGCGTTGTGGTCCAGGCGCTGTACTTGGTCCAACAGCACTCTTCGATTTCTTCCTCGCACACCCCCCAAAATTCAAGTTCTGTCTGCAGAGAGAGAGAGAGAGAGGGGGGGGGGGGGTTTTGAGAGAGAGATGGAGGTCTCGTTCAGTACTTACACACACACAGACACGCGTACGCTCGCACGCGCGCGCACGCATGCACACACACACACACACACACACACACACACACACACACACACACACACACACACACCTTTCAGAGTCCGTTTTTGGTTTTTAAAAAAAAGCAAAAAAAAAAGCAAACAAACAAGAAACGCTATACTCCAAAATCTGCGGGACTTAAAAAAGTTGACGCAAGACATACACGGTTAACAACGACAGTAAAAACCTGGCCCTAATGCCTCGCAACTCGATAGACAGAATCATGCAAAACCTCAGAGGCCATACCAGTCATAATAACATGTCACTTTAACAGACAGACCTGCATATTGTCTGTCCTCAACTGGAGTTGTACTGCTTTCACCTGTCAGCGAAACAGCAATGTCGTTTTTAATCGTGCGTGTTTTGTGTCAAGGGAAGGGGGTGGGAAAAGGAAGTCTTCTCAACAAGTGCTCTGCATGCTTAGTTCCTCCGAAGTGGAAGTCAACAGGACCAAAGGTGACCGATGTTTAGCTTCACTAACAGTTCGTTAGGTTTGCTGCTTGGTCCCAGTCAACTGCTGATGAGATTTACTTCCATATACACAGAAAACTCTTCGAAATCGGGTAGATCTTCTTGCTTATAAGAAAAATGTCTATAAAAAAAAAAGAAGAAAAAAAGAGCAAAGATGAAAATTCAGAGAAGGGAAAAGGGAAGAATGTTGTTTACAACGCAGGCGTATCTGTAAAAGTGATGCGTTTTCACTGGAATATTTTTGTCGCTCGCATTTTCAGTCCCTGTCCCATCTGTTGACGGAGTTTGGTTAAGATGAGTTCCGTCCTGCGCACGCACGCCCGCGCGCACGCGCGCGTGTGTGTGTGTTATGTATGAATGCTGCTGACAGACCAACAAACAAACAAACAAACGAATGGACGCAGGTGAAAAGCAACAATCTCCTGAAGCAGAAGAAGTCATTATTCTACTCTCAGAGATTCCACCATGTGTGTGCAAGGTATAAATGAAAAAAACAACAAAAACCCATAGCGGAGCCCATCACCCACCTTGACCGCCGGCCCGCAGTACTTGATGGGCAGGTGCAACTCCCCAGTTCGCAGGTAGTTGAGGATGGCGCCAAAGACGTCCGGATCCCGGTCAAAGAAGTACTGGGCCCTGTCGGGCCGGTAATGCCGGCGGAGGAAGGTACAGTCGGCCAGAGGACTGCCGGGCAGTTGGAGCAACGTGGAGCGATACGTCTCGAAAATCATCCCTCCCACGTTGAACGTGGTGATCAGCTAGGTATAGTTGTCAGAGACAGAGGAACAGAGGAGGTAAGTAAGTAAGTAAGTAAGTAAGTAAGTAAGTAAGTAAGTAAGCAGTAAGTAAGTAAGTAAGTAAGTAGGTAAGTAAGTCAGTCAGTTAGTAAGTCAGTCAGTCGGTCAATCAGTTTGTCAGGAAGTAAATAAGTGAGTGAGTGAGTAAGCGAGTGAGTGAGTGATTAAGTAAGTCGGTCAGTAAGTAAGTAAGTAAATAAAGGTGTGTGTGTTCTGAAGATTTGCACACATCTCTCTCTCTGTCTCTGTCTTCTCTCTCTCACTGTGTGTGTGTGTGTGTGTGTGTGTGTGTGTGTGTGTGTGTGTGTGTGTGTGTGTGTGTGTGTGCGCGTGCGTTCGTGCGTGTGTGTGTATGTGTGTGTGTGTGTGTGTGTGTGTGTGTGTGTGTGTGTGTGTGTGTGTGTGTGTGTTCGTCCCTGCCAAGACATCATTTTGATGACAGAAAAATTGTGAGCCTGCTCCTGTTTTTCCCCACTACTTATTCGTTCAGCATACTGTTGTTGGGTCATTCAGTGTGGGAGGCTGCATCTCTCAGGAGATCCAAAGATTTTTCCTTAGATGTATTACTCTTTAATATTTTTTTCCCCTCAAGCATAGACTCAAAGATTTTTTCCTAAGAAATATTACTCTTTACTTATTATTTTCATTTCTATTGCGCAACCTATTCTTCTTCAGTACTTCATTTCTAATTTCGTTTTTCCATCCTTCACTGGCTGGTTTAGAACGACGCTGGAGTTTGTTGTTGAGCTCTCGGCGGAGAGAATACCACAGACTTACAGGTGATACGTCTACCTTTTTTCTTTTTTTTTTTTTCTTTTTTTTTGCTGTTCCATCTTCTGTGCCACCTCAGTGACAGTGCACCCACGCCGCTCATTCCAACACCCCGTCCACAGCCACAGCCCGGTCAACCGGCCACCGCAGCCCCGGCACCGGCAATCCACAGGGAACAGTCAGTGTTAAGTCATCAAGGAGCAGCCCTCCGGAGGAGACACTGCACTGATGCCAAGTCACTTCGGTGGTGTTCAGTGGTGCCTGTTCTGATCTAACATACGCAGGTTACCATCTACTAAGCCCTCTACTGACGACAACATTTGCTTAGTCGCGGAGCCGGCGTGAGTGAGCTCTCCCTCCGGAGGGCGCCACTTTATTCGTCCAGCAACAGCCCCCATGGACTCGCCGATACCGGTTACCCCGACAGAACCAAACCAAGGCCACAGACGTGGAGAGGACATCGAAACTGAGGTCACCATGAGAGCAGGGCATGGAGGGTCATAGAATTTGAGACATTTTGTTATGTTGATCGATGAGAATGAGGATGATGAAGATGATGCTACGGAATTCCATTCCGCATGACCGGGCTGTACTCTACGCTTCCTTTCATAATAATTATATCCCGGCGCCATCCAGGCCTGAGAGATATAGACACCTGCAGTGTTGCTCGAGAAATTTGAGCAACACTCTCAGAAACCCATCCATCAAGTGGATGAAAGTCGACTGTGTGGCCCCAATCTTCCCAACTGAGCCTGTAGCAAACTCAACTCTGGATAGGAGCCGGTCGGGGAAGAAACATCCCACATGACTCTGATAGGAATCGAACCCACTACCTCCCAGCCGGGAGTCCGCGACGATAATCACTTCGCCACGGCGGCTGGTACATCTCCATTCGTTGTCCAGAGAGGACCAGCATGACCAGCCGGATTCCACGGATGAGTCTCACGAGAGGACGAAACTCGACCCCACACAGGCGATTCAAATGGTTCTGTTTTCAGGTCACAATTCGATGGCCTCCTTATGCTGGCTGGTGACGGATACAATATTCACTTTCTGATGCTCTCTTAGTCACCCCCATCCCCTCCTGTGCTGCTTTCGTCAAAGCCTGCACTTGTTTTCCTTCACTATTTCTTTGTCTAGCATGCCCCCGTATCTTCCAGTCAAAGTTATCTGTATAGAGGGTTAAAGAATAAGTTCTATAGCTATTTTTCATCATGCACTCACAAAAAGGGAAAATTTAACCAAATACAGCACGTGTGTGTGTGTGTGTGTGTGTGTGTGTGTGTGTGTTGTGCGTGTGCGTGCGTGCGTGCGTGCGTACGTGTGTGTGTGTGTGTGTGTGTGTGCGTGCGTGCGTGCGTGTGTGTGTGTGTAGGGGGGATCAACCAAGTATAAGCAAAGAAAAATAAAAGCATCCAAATTGTACCATATAGCAATATGTACGTTGCTTAAAAAAAGACACAAAGAATAATGTACAAATTGTTGGTTCATTACTTTCAAATGCATTAACACACACACACACACACACACACACACACCCCACACACACACACACAGAGCAAACTCACAGCTAAACACACACACACACACACACTCACGCGCGCGCGCACGCAAAAACAGACAGACAGACAGACACACACGCATGCGCGCGCGCGCGCGCGCACACACACACACACACATTTGCGCTCGCACGCACACACGCATGCACGCACGCACGCACACACACAGATCTACTACCATCTCTTTGTCCTCCTCCTCCTCCTTCTCACAGTGTCATCATGATCATCATCATCACCATCGCCGTCATCATCATCATCATCATCATCATCATCATCATCATCATCACAGATCCCAGTGAACTTTCCCTCTTCCTCTTCATCATCATCATTATCATCAGCAGCAGCATTATGTCTATGTGGGATCATATCATTATTTTGTACTTACTCACTTCTTTTTCCTCTCCCTCCTCCTCCTCCTCCTCCTCATCATCATCACGATCATCATCGTCGTCGTCGTCGTCACAACGATCATTATTTCTGTGCGGGGTCATTATCATCAATAATGTACCTCTTCAGGACGTGTGGACCTGTCTGTGTGGTCGCGGTCAGTGTTGGGGGGCGGTGGGTAGTCTTCCTGTGCGTCACCCCGCTGTCCGGAGGGCGAGGGACTCGAACAGCCCCCGCGCTGTTTCAGCTCCTTGAAGCTGGGCTTCTTGCTGCCCATCACTGCCGCCTGCCACTGCTGCGGCCGCTGCAGAGGTCTGGTCAGCGCGTGGTCATCATCGCCTGAGTATGGGAGTTCGCTTGTGTCAAAAGACAATCCCTAGGTTTGTTTTTTTTTGTTTGATTGTTTGATTGTTCGTTTGTACGTTTTTTTCGTTTGTTCGTTCGTTCGTTCGTTCGTTCGTTCGTTCGCTTGTTTGTTTGTTTGTTGGTTGGTGTGTCTGTCTGTCTGTTTGTTTGATAGTGCGTTCGTGAGAGAGTCAACGGTCTGTAACCAGCCACCATGGCGAAGTGGTTAGCATCGCAGATTCCTGGCTGGGAGGTCGCTGGTTCGATTCCCATCAGAGCCATTTATATTTGTGAGATGTATTATCCCATGACCGGCTCCTCCTACCCAGAGTTGAGTTCGCTAACGACTCACCTGGGAGGGCTGGAATCACTCGGAGAGTGTTGTTCAAATTTCCTGGCCAACAACACTACAGGTGTCTGTGTCTCTTGGACCTGGTTGACGCCGGAATACGTTGTGAAACCAAGCGTAGAGTACAGCCCCCTGTCATGCAGTCTCAGACCAGATGGGACCCTCGTAGCATCATCTTCATCATCCAAATCGTCATCGACCATCATAAAAATAAAAAAAAAGTTGCAAGATCTGAGGTCCCCCATGCCCTGCCCTGAGGATGACCTCATTTTCGAGTTCTTCTCCACGCCTATGGTGAGTTCATGTTGAGGTCGCCGGTATTGACGAGTTCATAGGGACACTCGTTGGACGTACGTGATGGCGCCCTCCGGAGGGTTACGCTCACTAATACTGGCTCCGCGACTACACAATTTCTATCGTCATCGGGGACTCACTAGATGGCGTCATAGGTGTGCTGTATCAAAACAGGCACCACTGAACACCATCGAAGCGATTCAGCAGCAGCGCAGTGTCTCCTCTGGTGGGTTGCCTCTTGTCGACATGACATTGATTCTCCCTGTGGATTGCCGGTGCTGGGGCAGCGGCGAGACAAACTAGGTTGTGACCGTGGACTGAGGACGGGGGCCGGATTGAGCGGCATGGAAGGTGGGGGTGGGGTGGTGGGCTAATGCCATTAGAGTGGCACAGAAGACGTCACACACACACACACACACACACACACACACACACACACACACACACACACGCACGCACACACACACAGAACCCTCTCATCACAGAATGGCACACAAATGTGACAGAGAAAAAAGCTGTCATAGAATGGCACAAAAGATATGACAGATGAAAAAAATAACCCAGTCCATCATAGATTGTCACAAAAAATGTGACAGAGAAAAAAGCTGTCACAGAATGGCACAAAAGATATGACAGATAGAAAAAAAATAACTCAGTCCATCATAGATTGTCACAAAAAATGTGACAGAGAAAAAAACAACCGTCGATCACAGAATGGCATAGAAAATGCGACAGAGAAAAAAACAAACAAAAAAAAACCCCTATCTGCCTATCACAGAAAACACGCAACGTAAATCACAAACAGTTCGTGGAGCTTGAAATTATCTTATAAACTCTCTAGTTGCAGTGATACCACAATAAAACTAACTCTCAACGAGTTGTCCATGTTGTAGAGACGGCGTGGGCTTGTAGAATGGTTACGGCATTGGACTGTCGTTCTGAATGGGGTGGATTACAGCCCTGGAAACGCACGTCGATGAGATAAGACAAGATAAGATATAATATGATAAGGTAAGACAAAGTTCTATATTCACGAGGATAAGAGGTAAGCACAGAAGCGCTTTTTTTTCTTTCTTTCTTTTTTTTTTTTTTTTTTACACCCAGTCCTTGCCCTGAGTAGGGACTACAATATGAAATGAAATAATGTATGAACAACAACAAAAAAATCGGGTCATGCAATGATAATGGAATATCAAATGAAAAGAAAAAAAGAAAAGAAAGAAAAAACAATGAGGGGAAAGAAGGAGAAGGGCTATAGAAAAGTACTATAATGGACAACAGCTCGCATGTATAAAACAGACAATGAAATAAATATGACAAAGTATACACCAAATTTGAACAGAGAGAGAGAGAGAGAGAGAGAGAGAGAGAGAGAGACAGAGAGACAGAGAGAGAGAGAGAGAGAGACAGAGAGAGAGAGAGAGAGGGGGGGGGGGAGAGTAAGGGAGCGAGAGAACATGAGACATGGCAACAAGTAGCACAGCACAAAGTGTAATCATGTTTGATACAGTATGAGAATAGGTCAGGGCAACATAGTGACACGCAAATGAGAGAGAGAACGAACGAACGAAATGATGTTTGTATTCATGTTCATATCTTATAAAACAGACATAATTATGATATGGCATAGTTGACACAGAATTTTGAACACAGAGAGAGAGAGAGAGAGAGAGAGAGAGAGAGAGAGAGAGGGAAGGAGGGAGGGAGGGAGGGAGGAGGGGGGAGGCAAAGAAGGGAGAAAGAGTGAGAACATGAGAAACGGGAAGAAGTATAAGTAACAAAGCACAAAATGTAATGTGGATGAAGTGTACCATCTGCCAGGTCAACACGACATGTGTGGATCTGTCAGTGACTGAGATCCCTCCCCCCCCCCCCCCCCCCCCCCCCCCAACCCGCCCTCGGCTGTATCCACACTGCACAAGGTCAGATCCACATGTCAAAGATCCTGTCATCCATGTCAGCGTTCAGCGAGTTACGGATACAGGCCACACGCCACAATTAGGATTTTACTCTAAAACACTATGTAATCAACGTAAGCGTTGTGATGCCTACCATAAATTTGAGCCTGCATTTAATGTTAAACTGATAAAGGATCAAAAGAACAACTTCCCACCAATTATTTCTGTTGCTTGGGGGGGGGGGGGGGGGGGGGGGGAGGGGGGAGGGTATCTTCACCGATGAAATCACAATCTTCAAATACATGATCTTCTCCTTAGATGACACACATTTCAGGACTTTGCACTCACCCAGCACCTTATCTTTGCGCCAGCCGCAAACACACAAAAGAATCCCATTCCTTTGATGTTAATCTGTCTGCTTGAAACTACCTGGCTTGTACCTTGATGGCTATGTGAAAGGATATAAGGAGAATCCACTTTCAGACACAATAAACAATATTCTCAAAACAATCTCATTGCGCCAGTCTATAACTACTAGACTCCTTAAGCAAGGCCTTGGCGCATTAATTTTTGGTGTGCAGCCACACAAAAAAGTATCTAGCATGCACCTAGATCCTTGGAGAGACTATAGGGTCCGCCAAACATTCTCCGTTGCCCAGTGAAATGTGATACGCGCTAAAAATATCTCTTGGTGAAGTCATTCGTTCATTTTCTGAAGTCAAAATATCTCTTTAACTACTTTGTTTTTCCTCTGTGCGTGCACCAACCCCACGTCCTGTTTGACTGGGAATGATATGGCATGATGAAAGTTATTTTAAAATAAATTTAAAGTAAAATCTTCTCAAAATTCAGCGCAAGATAGGCGTTGCAACGTCCATCTCGCGCCGAATTTGAGAAGATAAGTGGATTGTTCGTTCTTCGTTTTCATTGTCTGAAAGTTGTTTTTCTTGCCTGAAGAAGACCTACGAGGTCGAAACGCGTCGTGTTGTATGTTGATATTTGTTTTGTCCATGTTAACTGGAGGGTTTACTTTCAATTCCTTTCAAAGTGTGTTTCAAATATCCGCTTGCAGTCACCTTACTTTGAAACTGACATGGCATGATCAGCTGCATCTACACGACGGCTTGGTGAAAGGAGGCGTTGGTGGACCTGATTATTTCTTTCACTCCTGATATAACCCTGGTAGTAAAAGCTGCATTTCATTCTTCTCTGACAAAACTTTTTTTTTCCTTTTTTAATCTTTGATTCCACATTCATTTTGCTGCCAGTTTGAGGAGATAAATGACTGTTGGTTCTTTGTTTTCGTTGTCTTCCATGTTGTTCGTCTTGCCTGAAGAAGACCAAACAGGTCGAAACGCGTCGTGTTTTAGTTTGTTTCTGACAAAAGTGTTCAGTGGATGTTTAATGACGTCCAAAAAAGGTCAAAATCGTAATGTTTATATTAAACCTGTCGCACTTCACAAAGACAATCATCCGCATTACACATTAATAGAGCAATGGGTGATTAAGAAAAAAAAAAAAATCGGTGAAGTCTTTTCGTGATGCGGATTAAGATTACTGTGGACACAAACAGTCTCCCATACCTGAGGTGTGATCGGAGTCCTCGATGTTGTTGTCGTTGCCATCCTCGTTGCCGCCAAGGTCGTTGTCGTCGTTATCGTCGTCACCGCCCCCTTCTGAGCCGTCGCTGATGGTGAGGTACGCGGGTGGCGGGTTCGAGTCCTGCTTGGAGTCGTTGTTCACTGAAAGGTTTGTTCAGTGAGGTTGAAGGGCCACAGGCAAAAAAGAAAAGAAAAAAAAAGTAAAGTGAATGAGGATGCACGGTTTGATTTCATCATTAGACCAACTAGGACAGGGGAAAGCTAGTTAGGGACGCAACGCAGGGTAGGGTGGACTGGTCGGAATAAGTGATGATGCGGGTTTTTTTTTTCGCCCTGATTTTATATGTTCACACACACACACACACACACACACACACAATTAACGCATATATTCACACACACACACAACGCACGCACGCACGCACGCACGCACGCGCGCGCACGCACGCACCAACCCACACACACACACACACACACACACACACACACATTAACGCATATATTCACACACCCCAAAACACACACACACACACACACACACACACACACACACACACACACACACACACATTAACGCATATATTCACACACCCCAACACACACACACACACACACACACACACACACACACACACACACACTGACGCATGCATTCACACACACACACACAACACACACACACACACACACACACACACACTGACTGAAACCAACTTATTGTCAGATTAACTCAAGGTTGTACTGACACACACACACACACACACACACACACACACACACACACACACACACACACTGAGAGAAAACAGCCAGTTGGAAACGATGTCACAGTCAGCTGGCCAGTTCCCAAAACAGAGTCGTTGAAGCGAATGAGAACAACTCAGTGAGTGTACCCGAAGGCACCTGAAAGGTGAACAGCAACTTACCGCGTGAAGTAAACCGAACCATTCATTGCCTGGATCTATGTGCACAGCAAGATACACACTTCAGTATAGCTCCATTTGATTCGAAGGGAGCACAGACACCATCAGTCGTGCCTCCCTGATGAGTCCGATCCAGCGGGCGAAAGGCCTCGGAGCAGATGATATGAATGGTTCTCTGTCTTCAAGATGGATTACAATGGTTCCCATTTGCTGCTAGTGAAGGGTTTGATATTCATGATGTATTTCCCTGAATTTTCGTTCTCCTTTTTTTTCTATGCTGGGCATACTAAAACAAAATGTGCTTCGTCTTCCTTCGATTTTCTGCACAGTGGACATATTAAATCATGATCAGTATGAACCCTGTATCTTAGGTAATGAACTCTTATTTCTGATACTCCAAATCGGAACTTAGATGTGATATGTTTCAAAGATCGACTTAGTTTAAGGGTATGGCTGAACAGAATGAGATATCCCATTCAACAAAGAGTACATTTCAAAACGTTCACTGGTTTGGATATGGTCTTGCCAGTTCTGCCAGCTACAATCAATCAGTCTTTGTCTGAAGCTACGAATAAACATTTGAACATTTCCTACTCCCTGATTAACCCAAACATGACCATAACCAAATTTAAACAAGCATAACATTACATTGGTTGCCCAATTATGTTTACCTTTAGCATCAAGATGCAATAGGGTCAAATATGCTTTGCGTGGCAGCCTGTTTTCTTCCATGCTGATTAGTCTCAACCAATACTTTACACATCGAAGAACAGAATTGACTGTAATCGGATATCTGTTTGTTTCGCCATAAGCTAAGTCATTTGGTGTACGCCTGTGTACACCAAGAAAACGTTTCAAAGCACACAAATGAACCTTTTCACAATGTTCAGCAGCTTTTTCCAAACCCCACAGTTCTGCCCCATACTAAACAATAGGCTGTATTTTGGCATCAAAAATTTTTTAGGAGTATTTCCAAGGAATCATTTTTAAGCAGATACAATTTCTGCATGATACTTAACAAAGCGTTCTTTCCACGACTGGCTAAATCTCTACATGTACCTGTAAAACTCAATTTTGTCGAAAAATATATACCAAGACACTTATAGACATTTACAACAGGCATTATAACTCCATTATAGGTCCATCGTTCTCTAGCTGCCAAAAACCCTCCCTTTCTGAAAACAATAATATTACTTTTATCTAAATTAACACGCAGATCCAGATTGAAAGCTGCGTTTTGCAAACTGTTTAGCTGGGTCTGTAGTCCAACGATAGTTTCAGACATTTAAACAATGTCGCCAGCTAACAGTAAGATGAACAATTCAAAAGCGTCAGGTTGAAAACATGCTCCATGTCTTCCTTTCCTTACGACTTCCAGAGCTAATTCATTTATAAATAAAGAAAACAACACAGGGCTACATACATCACCCTGTTTAACACCAACAGTGCAGTTAATAACATCCGACAATCTGTTTCCAGTTTTAATTCTAGCTTTCACGTCTTTGTACATGCTCTGGATACATTTGAACAGTTTTCCTCGAATCCCATTCTTGAGTAAAACTGGCCAAAGTAAGTTACGATTTACTTAATCAAAGGCTTTTTGAAAATCAATTAAAGCAACGTACAGTTTTTTATTAGCAGCAAAATGCTTCTGTATTAAAGCCATGAGCGTGAACATGTGGTCAGTTGTGTAGTAACCCTTTTTAAATCCTGCTTGTATATCTCCGGTAATGTCGTTTTCTGTTACCCACGCTTGAATTCTACTATTGATGACAGTACCATAAAGTTTGCTGCTGATGTCACTTAAAGCAATGCCTCTATAATTACTAGGGTCACTTGCGTCTCCTTTTTGTACAGTGGTAGGATAAGAGACTCACACCAGTTATACGGAAAAACACCTTTGTCAAACAAAGCATTGAAAAAATTAACAAAAAAATCAATAATGTCATCGCATGCATATCTAAGGAGCTCACCAATTATTTCATCTGGTCCAGCAGATTTACCAAGTTTCAATTTCTTAAATGCTAGAAGGATTTCCTCTTTAGAGATGGGACGATTAAAAACATAGTTATCCTCATTATCATCTATCTCTACGGTATCACTTAAGGCATCAATTGAATCAAAACTTTCGACTTCCTTTTCAAGTACTGTTTTAAAATGTTGAAACCAGTCATCGATTGTAACATCATTCCTTGTGTACCTACGTTTAGGAGAAATTCTGTTGACATTACTCCAAAATTCCTGCTGATTTTGTACAGAATCGACTAAAGATTTAACGACAGTATTATTAAAAATCTTTTCCTTCATTTTCAGTAGGTATTACTCCAAAATTCCTGCTGATTTTGTACAGAATCGACTAAAGATTTAACGACAGTATTATTAAAAATCCTTTCCTTCATTTTCAGTAGGTTTTTGTACTCTCGTCTACTTACACAATATTCAACACGATCACTTGCATCCAGTGTGCACCGCCATTTTTTATGTAACATCAGCACTGTTCTTTTCTTTACTCAACATTCCTTATCATACCAATCTTGTGATTTAAACCTATCGTTTACCACAATACGTTTTTTCATACACGTTGCTGCATTTTTAATGCATTCATTAAACATGGAAAGCGCTTCGTTGACGTCGACTTCAACTAAATCAATGGCGGCATTCAGACGTAAATTTGTATCCTCAGATTTTATAGAATTCAAGTTTAACCCTGCATTTTCTGCATTCCCGACAAGTTTGTCAAAAGCATGTCTTTCTACTTCTTTTTTCGGAACAGGAGTGTTTTCAGTTGGTAAACGCAAGGACATCCTTACAGGCATATGATCGGAGTCAATTCTTTCCAAAACTGACATACGACAAAAATCACAAAGAACTGAAAACAAATCGTATGACATCACGAAATAATCAACAACACTACTGCCAACGTCGGAAATGTACGTGCAGCAACCATGGGGGTCACCATCACACATACCGTTAAATATACATAAATTTAAAGCAGTACATAAATCTAGTAAACATTTACCGTAAGGATTTAGTCTTGTGATTGTCTTCCAACATTTACAGAAGCGCTTTTGTAAAGTGATGTAGTCTCGCTGGAAATGAAGTTCGGCGAAATATTCGACGTTCTGCTGTTAAGATCTCCTGACAGCACAATATACACATTCTCTAATGTCACAATGCAGTCGATGAGACAATCTGCCAAATTAACAATACCGTTATCAACATCAAAAAACATAAAATGGTGAACCTTCTGGTTGCACATAAGCACAAACATATATCATGTCTTTAGGTAGGTCAGACAATGATTTATCTACTCTAAATAAAAGAATATTTGAATGATTTGAATCTACCTTTGTCACATATTGTTCTAACTCTTTCCTTATTAAACACAGAACACCACCAGAACGTCTTCCTTGTCTTGGATAACTTAACGGCAGGCTCGCTGAATAACGTGTAACCTGGAAACTTGTCAGGTGTAACATACTCATGAAATGTTTCCACAAGACAAACAAAACCGTAAGAACACACGCAAGAAAGAAAATCTACGACATACAGTTTTGACATTAATCCCTGAATATTCCAATGTAAGAATGAAAATGTTTTAAATGTAACACCTGCATTAGCATCATCAATAGCAATCGCATCATCAAAAACTGTATTTGCAATGTTAACAGTGACGGCATCATCAACATTGTCATTTACATTTTTATTGACTGAAAAATCGGAACCGGAGGCACAGTTAGCGCCAACGTCGACACTGTCACTGTCACTGCGACGACCCGAGCACATTCTGTCAGCATGTACTGTGCCCCTCACCTCTGTCACTGCACGTGAAACTTGAGTCGCCACTGACACTGACTCCAACACAGCGATACGGTCACCGACGCCACAACGGCCTGGGTAAACGCTATCAACCTGTTCAGAAACCCCCATCCCCATCACAGCACGTGCAACATGAGTCCCCGTTGACGGTGATGTACGCTCGCTTGTTTGCACTCGCCGAACAGAAGACAGGCTAGAAAACGGTGTAATGTTAATTTGAGCCTCCAAACTTGACAGATGCACAGGGTTAATTTCGTGAATAATTGGACTGACATGATATACACATTTTCCAGAAGGCCGGCCTGACCGCTATTTTAATTGTACAAGATTACCATGATGGTCAAGACCGAACTTCTGACCATCAACAATCAAATGATCAAAAACCATTGAGGCCCGACATCCCTGTTTTCTTTTGTCCGTCAGATGAGGAGACAGTTTGCGTCGTATTTCACGCACTCGTGAAGTGAAGTCCTCGCCCACAAAGATCCTTGTGCCTTTTAATTTCATCTTGGCGCTCAGGATTTTAGCCTTGTCCTTGAAGAAGGTGCACCTGGCGATCACTGGGGCGTTGGGTTTGGAGCTCAGCCTGTGGACTCTGTCGAATTCAATGTCGCGAGTCAACCCCAGCTTGTCTGTGATCAGGTCTTGCAGCACACCTTCACACTGTTCGCTGGTCTCCCCGTTTCTCTTCTCCAGACCGTAGAAAATGAGGTTATTACGCCTCGACCTACCTTCTAGATCATCTACCTTCTCGGCGAGGCCATCTACAGTGTTCTTCAGAGAGTCGTTGTCCTGCTTTAACTTTGTATTTTCTTCTTTCAGCGTGTCTAACTCTTCTTTCAACTCATCCATCTTTACACTTAACCTGCCAAAGCCGTCACGAACTTGTTTCATGTCATCTCTGATCAAGTCCATTTTAGAGTTAATGGAATCGTTCATTTCAGACATGGTTTTTATCATCTGAGACAGAGTTGGCTCTTTAAGACAAGTTGGAGTACTCACTTTGGGAGAGGTTGCGGAGGCAGAAGCACTGTCAGGATCCGAAACGCTCCTCAGTCTTGACTGGCGCAAAGAGCTATCACTTTTCGTAGGTCCAGGGTTTAATTCAACATCCCCACACAACTGCAGAAAATCCATGTAGAAAAATTGAGTGAGGAGCAAACCTGCCAAGACACCGGCATGTTTCGTTGGAAGCCTCAATGTCGGAATCACAAAAATGGCTTGAACCCGACGAAACATAAAGTTGATAAAAAATCCACAGAAAGGAACCACATTTCTGCCTAAAGCACAACGGTTCGGCTGGCATTGTCCTTCAGCTAAGCACTTGCAGACTATCAACACTCTACAGACCATCAAACACGGCAAATTTCACCAATTAACAGGAGGGAAAGCGCAGCACAACTTGTTCTCAGCAGACGCAAATCACAACCGCCCGGAGAGAGAGAGAGAGAGAGAGAGAGAGAGAGAGAGAACCTGTGTCTGAACTGGATTTCTTCAAGAGGGTGGACAGTACACGAATTAGGAGATGTTTTCACAGTTTACAAGGCAGCTCAGTTTGGTATCAACTGCAGGTAATTAATTAAAGAATTAAACATAAGAAGAACAAGGTAGCTGACATTTCATACTCCTGGCCTCATGTAGATTTTCTTTAATTGATTACTTAGCCAAGATTGGCTCATTATTTCTCTGGTGAGCTCGTAAATTTACCAGTTACATAGATTTCTTGCTAAATTATTCATTGATTTTAACAGGGTCTGATAGTTTATCAACATGTCTTCGAATTCATGTCTGATCAAACACAAGAAGAAGAAGAAGAAGAAGAAGAAAGAAGAAGAAGAAGAGGAAGAAGAAGAAGAAGAGAAGAGAAGAAGAAGAAGAAGAAGAAGAAGAGGAAGAGAAGAAGAAGAAGAAGAAGAAGAGAAGAAGAAGAAGAAGAAAAAGAGGAAGATGAAGAAGAAGAAGAAGAGGAAGATGAAGAAGAAGAAGAAGAAGAAGAAGAAGAAGAGAAGAGAAGAAGAAGAAGAAGAAGAAGAAGAAGAAGAAGAAGAACAACAACAACAACAACAACAACAACAACAACAAGATGAAAAGAATGAAGAAGTGTGAAGACCAAAAGCAGACCAAACGACCAACCTCAGCACAAATGAAATTTTCAGCTCGCTGAGAAAAAAAAAGGGTCGTGGCCAGAGAAGAGTGGACTCCATTGTCTGTCCTGTGGCATGAAGAGTTGTCCTGCATTGATCTGTAATCCCCACTGACCCCACACCTTGCTTCTACATTGATCTATATCCCCCATTCCCCCCGACACCACACAATGCTTCTGCCCTGTTGCGTGGTCCGTGACTCGACAGCTTCCAAACAAGACAGCTACACTTTGTTTTCTCTCTTTAAGTATCGGCCGGGAGGCACGTGAGGAGAGAGGAGAGAGAGAGAGAGAGAGAGAGAGAGAGAGAGAGAGATGGTATGCTGCGCTCACACACACACGCACACACACACACACACACACACAACACACACACACACACACACACCAACACCGCACACACACATACAGAGAGAGAGAGAGAGACGGTATGCTGTACTGGACAGACAGACAGACAGAGAGAGAGAGAGAGAGAGGAGAGACGGTATGCTGTATTGGACACACACACACACACACACACACACACACCACACACACACACACACACACAGAGGGTATGCTGTATTGGACACACCACACACACACACACACACACACACACACACACACACACACACACACACACACACAGAGACGGTTGGCTATATTGGACACAGAGAGAGAGAGAGAGAGAGAGAGAGAGAGAGAGAGAGAGAGAGAGAGAGAGAGAGACGGAGACTCAGAGACAGAGAGAGACGCGGTACGCTGTATGGGAATCTCTCTCACCTGGCATCAAGGGAAAGACTGTGCCTCCTCCATAGTTGTCGTACCCTCGTGGTCACCAGCGGTAAAGTACCTGTTTGTCTCTCAACTGATTGAGTCCGGGGGTGTCTTTAACGTGCGCGCACGCCAGGTCGGGCCAGTCCAAGTGAACACAGGCTTCTTTTGTGATTTGTAACGCTCTGATTCTGACTGGAGCGGATTAATGTTTGGCTGGGGGCTGCTGCCAGATTTGGTCAGTCAGTGGAAGAAGACATGGTCAAAGAACCACCCGGATTGTTGGCTCGTGAAGTGAGCAATGCTAGATTGATTCACCATTCTTTTGTTCTTTTGGACACCAGAAAAGAGAGAGAGAGAGAGAGAGAGAGAGAGAGAGAGAGAGAGAGAGAGAGAGAGAGAGAGAAAAAAACACAAACACGAATATTTTAATGAGGGTGAATAGATAAGCTGAAAGCTTCTTTACACCATGTTCCTACAACAACAAAAAAAGATACAGAGTATAACGTTTTATAGAATGTATAATCATCACAAGAAAAAGGGAAAACAGAGAGAGAGAGACAAACAGATAGACAGACAGATAGACAGACAGCAAGCGACAAAGACAGACAGAGACAGAGAAAGAAGAAGGAAAGAAAGAAGAAGAGAGGAAAAGACAGACACAGAGAGAAAGAGAGAGATAGAGACACAGAGAGACAGAGACAGAGAGAGAGAGACAGAGACTGAGAGAAGAAGAAGAAGAAGAGGAGGGAGAGAGAGAGAGAGAGAGAGAGAGAGAGAGAGAGAGAGAGAGAGAGAGAGAGAGAGAGAGAGAGAGAGAGCTCTTTGCCAGTCGTTGGGGCCATTATCGATTGACTGCCATGAATATCGGTTATTATTATTATTACTGTCATTTTTATTATTATTGTCATCATCATTATTATTATAACTATTATAATAATAATAATAATTATCATCATCATCATCATCATCATCGTTATTATTATTATTAATATTATCATATTATTATCACTGTTGTTATTAT
Source organism: Conus canariensis (assembly GCA_033310375.1). Lineage (NCBI taxonomy): Eukaryota > Metazoa > Mollusca > Gastropoda > Neogastropoda > Conidae > Conus > Conus canariensis. The sequence continues at coordinate 32,571,669 of CM065738.1, forward strand.
CATCATCATCATCATCGTCATCATCATGATCCTGATCATCATCATCATCGTTGTCGTCGTCATTATTACTAATGCCACTAAGAACCATTTTACTTGACTTGACTCTAACCCTTCTCCTACTTCTTCTTCAGTTAGCAATCGCCACCATTATCACTACAATTACTAGCATCAATTTATTAGTATTTTTACTATATGATGTATACTATGTCAGTAGCACTAGCAGTGGTAGTAGCAGCAGCTGCAAGCAGCAGCAGCAGTATTTTCTTTGTCATTTATCATTAATGTTATTGGTTGCACACCGGCCATTCGTATTTTACCCATTCATACCTTTTAAAGAGTGAAGAGGCTCCATGGTGCATTCCATGTCATGTGCCACTCAAAATGAAACATGTTCTTTTAGAGTGTTGGGACTTGCATGATGTGAGACACAAACATTTTACAGCAGATTCCGTGAAAACCTTGTTCAGAGATGTTCCGCCTGACGCGATCTTTGAGTTCTTGAAAGAGATTAACATTTTTCATCGGATCTACATCGGTTTTACAGTGGAAAGTTTTTGTTTTGTTTTGTTTTGTTGTTGTTGTTGTTTTTTTAAACAAACTTTGGATGGGTCTTTAGAAGATGTATTTTAAAGAATTGTGTGAATGAAAGACTTGTGAGTTGATTTTAACGTGGTGACAGCCCTGATATGACCCTTTGCGGTCGGCTGGGCTATAAGCAACATTGTCTTACCTTATTGTAATTGTCTCCCCAGCAGCATCGAGCCTCGTTTCCATTCCACGGCCATTTTGAAGTAGGTAAGTGACTGTTTATTCGTCCTTCCTTTACATTATCTTAAATGCTATTTGTCTTGCCTGAAGGTCGAAATGCGTAGCGCTTGTTTTGTAATTTGTCTATTCTTTCGTTTAGCGACACAAGAATTCTGTCTGTACTCTTGTTTCAATTACCACCTGCAATTATACCCACTTTGAGACCCACTCTTCAATCTTCAATTTGGAAGGTCAGCCGTCATTTTTGACTATTAATGACCTGTTGTTATTGACTATTATTGAACTCCAACTACTATTGGCTTGTCATGTTGTTAAAGTCGAAGAGAGCTATTTCTGTATTTGCTGGGAAGATGATGGTGCTCTGTATTAATTATTAATTATCTGTTCTTTGCCGCCTCTGTGTGTGTGTGTGTGTGTGTGTGTGTGTGTGTGTGTGTGTGTGTGTGTGTGTGTGTGTGTGATGTGGAAAGAAAGTGAACTATTCACAGATTTTCATTCTTTCTCGTTCGTTTAACCATTCTCCATTCTTTATTTTGTTCTTTGAATCATTCATTTTTCTTTCCAGTAGTCGTTTTTTCGTGAGTGTGAGGTGTGTGTGTGTGTGTGTGTGTGTGTGTGTGTGTGTGTGTGTGTGTGTGTCCATGAGATTTTCAGTTTATGTTATCAGATCTTGCTGTTTTTATTTTGAATGAATGTAAATGTTTGTCATGCCAAAATATGAATGTTAGGTGTGCTACCTTCGGAATGCTATCGTCTCTCTCTCTCTCTGTCTGTGCACACACACGCACACACACATATACTCACACACACACCACACACACACACACTGTCTCTCTCTCTCTCACACACACACACACACACACACACACACACAACACAGTCGCGGGCAAGCATTCACATCTCCCCCCTCCCCCCCCCCCCCCCCCCCCCACACACACACGACGAAGTCGGCCTTCTCACCACCACTCATCTCAGTCTGTAAACAGTGAAAACCCATCGCCTGCGTCGTCCTTTTTCGCGCCCTATAGAATTAAAACGATACAGGAGACATAAAAAGACATGGTCAAAACACAAGACAAGTCAAAAACACCAACCATGGTGCAAAATAACGTTTGTTTTCACACACAATACAAAAAAAGACACGTCAATTTTCAACAAGCATCTGTTCTTCAGACTTCTTGGCTTATGTCCAGTAACATCACAACAAACTGTTTCAGTCTTAAAGCTGAGCTGTTGTCGACGAAGAGTGGGTTGACGGAGGGAAGTAGCTATAAGTTCACCTTTATGACCCCACAATATGCGAACACACGTACATGTATGCACACGCACGCGGCCAAGACATATGAACAGCTTAGGGGAAGGTTATTTTCTGAATTCTCCCCTTTCAAGTAAGGCATCTACAAAGTCCCCGTTGTTGGATGATAGCAGGAGGGGGTGGGACCAATAGGGAGCCTCTGGAATTGTTTGTATGATGACCCCAAGACAGAGAGAGCGAGCGAGAGAGAGAGAGAGAGAGAGAGAGAGAGAGAGAGTTTTCTAACTTTTTTTTCTGTAACAGAACAGGCTTATACGTACCCTTTTGTGTCTTTTGTTTGTTTTGTTTTCAAGAGAGAGAGAGAGAGAGAGAGAGGAGAGAGAGAGACAATTTCTAAACTTTTGACGTAGCAGAATCTACATTTAACGTGCCAATTCTTTTTTTTTTTTTTTTTTTTTTTTTTGCCGTTTTTTTTGTTTTGTTTTTAACTGCCTTTAGAACCGTCAAGACATTAAAAGTCCAGTTCTCTCCTCAGAGCAAAATCAGCATCACTGTTTCATGACGTCTGGCTCATTCTTCCTCCGTTCTTACAGAAAGATAAAGAACATTCTGTGCGGCACCATGTTTTATGGCAAGTTTGAATCTAACGAGGTGTCATTGCACACGTTGTGGTGTAGTATCTTGTCAGATATATTCCTTCATCACCAGCGTATTGACAACATCGCAGTGTTCAAGCCATCTACGCAAACCAGCCTTCTTTTCTTTTCCCCTGATTTTTTTTTTTTTTTTCTTTTTTTTTTTTTTTTTTTTTGGGGGGGGGGGGGGGGGGGTGAGTAGTTTGCTTTTTTGTTTTGTTTTTGTTTTTTGCTTTAGACAATTCATGTAGACTATTGCCTGACGAGTTACACATGACGAATACGAGTCTTGCTTCAAACGGTCAGGCAATATTTGAATTTTGCCCGATTACACGGATCGATGTTATGTGGAAACCGACATTGGCATACCTATTAAGAATGTGTAAACATGCTACCAACAAACACCTAACACAAGTCCCGAATCATCAGCACTATGAACAGGATGCATCATTGCGGACATCTTCGGGAAAGAATGTGACTGAGCAGAAAAAAAAAAAGACCCTTAACTGGATCAAAAAGTGGATGGTTTGAAAGTGGGGTGACTGAAGGCGGAAACTGAAACAAACCTAAAAAGAAAAATTACAACGCCGCCAAACGAAAGAAACAAATTACAATACAAAACACGACGCGTTTCGACCTCTCTGGTCTTCCTCAGGCAAGACAAACAACACTCAAGACAATGAACATGAAGAACGAACAACCACTTACCTCTCGAAATTTGGTGCAAAATGGGCGTGTTCAAAGCTAGATGATTTTGTGCATGGAATCCCATTATGTTATAACTGCATGCAGATTTTTTTTTTTTTTTTAAAATAAAGAAAAAGAAAGTGTTAAATGTCAAGATCAAATATTAAACAAGTTGTGTTTCTTACCTTTCTATTCATGAACATACTTCGGGATTTGGGCACTTTCCATAACTCTGAACACAGCATTGAATGGTTCCGTTGGGCGCCTCACCTGGTCCTCAGCTTCTTGTTTATTACAGTGTCCCACTGAATTTAGCAGAAAACGTTGAAAGTGACGCTAAAAACCCCTTTGAACCAGCATAAAGTGAATTCTTTTAAGTTAATACATGAAGTTTTTAGAGAGAGAGAGAGAGAGAGAGAGACGGACAGAGAGAGAGAGAGAGAGTGGAGGAGGAGAGAGACTGAAATCGCCTCGGTGCAAATGAGAACTGCCAGTCGCCCCAAAGTAGTCATTGATGTGTGGGGCCGAGTGTGTGTGTGTGTGTGTGTGTGTGTGTGTGTAAGAGAACCGTTACTCATTATTTTGTTAGTTGTCATGACATCCGCCAGTTACCTCCCAACTATTTTAAAACCGATTTGCCGTTGATATGCGCGCGTACTATTTTGCTTTTTGTCCATGATGATTTGACCAAGGGGGAACCCCACCGAATCATACTCACTTTTCTGATACAAAGTTTTCTCTGCCCGAGTAAAAAAACCGCTGAAATCTTCATTTCAATACGAATTTGTTGTGGGCAAGAAGTAGACTGTCTTCGGGGGAAAATGACGGTGAAAAAGTTGGACGTCTGGTCAAAGAAGAAGGATCACTCTGCGAAGAAAAAGTTGGACGTCTGGTCAAAGAAGAAGGATCACTCTGCGAAGAAAGCTTGGAAGATAATGGGGACTGCAGGCTGAAATTGAAACAAACCTAAAAGAAAAACTACTATTCCAGCGAATGACAAAAACAAATGAATTAGAATACAAAACACGACGCGTTTCGACCTCTTTGGTCTTCTTCAGGCAAGACAAACAACATTTGAGACACTGAAAACAAAGAACAATCAATCACTTGTGTCTTCAAAAGGGATACGGCAATCCACATGCAGGACACTAACTCCTAAATCCACAACTGATCACGTTTAGTTCAATGTCTTTGTCAGAATGAATGGGTCATATCACCACCACAGCCTTCCATTGATTGGTCCCATGAATATGCCTTCGATGCCTTGACATGAACACACCACAACAATGAGTGAGGACGCGCCATCAAGCTTATAAGGTTCTTGTCAAGAATATGCATGGTAGTACCGGAATTTTATTCTTAGCTGTTCGACACACTTTGCCTAGTTTGTGCAGACCTGCACCATACCACATCATGATAATCAACCATCAACATCAAAATTTGAGTAAACTTTGAAACTAGTATCAATGCAAAATACAAAATTAAGGCAAAATTTACATATACTTTTAAAGAAGAGACATTTGAAAAAAAAAAAATCAAATGAATAAACAGACGCAATTAAATGCTTTTCTTCTTTTGTTTGTCTCGTCTCTTCGTTTCTAGACCAGAAATCCAATGTTTACTATTGTCGAGATTTTTGCTCATGCGATCATTAGTAATTCTGCCTATGACAAGACTACCTTCAACCTTCAAGGATGATAGCTAGACAAGACGCATGTGTGCATATATTTTGTCCTTTTGCATGTCATCCATTCAACTATCACACAAAGACCTATTCATTTGCAAAGAGTGGAATGAGGTTTAACATGCAGCATTGTATTTAATGCATTCGTGCTCACCTCTGAAAGACCTGGATAGGAATGGCGTCTGCTGAGATGTTTGCTCCAACAGGAAAACGTCTCCTTTCACCAGGCAGCCTAGACTGGGAATTGAACCATGGATCCGCAGATCCGGAGAAAGCATCTAATCTTCTAGGCGAACTTCACATTCTACTTTTATTTCTCAGTCACTTTAGGGTTCAGTTTGAGTAAACATGCTTAAGAAACTAGCTGAACCATAACACTGTTTGCAGAGAACGCACCCAAAGGCAACGCCTAGTTAGTTACAGAAGAAATATAGATTGAAAACAATTCCAGAGTTCTGTCTCCAAAATTTGTTGAAAGAATAGTTCTCACCCAAGCTAACAATATTTTCCTGAAAATGGGTGTAATTCTGCAAACGTTTTTTCACTTTTCAACAATTTATTCACTGAAAAGCTCCTTCAGTGAAAGCTGAGGTTTCTCTTTCTCTGATGATTTGCACTTGAACAAAATCAGAACTACTACTACTGTGCTACAGCATGACAATTTTGAATCTGAAAGCATTCATCATGAAACTGCAAAGAAAGAAACGAACAGAAACCATCCAGCACATCAGATGTGATTACACGACAATCCATTGTTATTGGAAAAGTTATAATATGGTACATTCAGTGTATTTATCATGAAAATAATGGACACTCAAAGTGTATGGGTGGCAAAGTCTGCCACTGGCTAGATCCGATTATTTCATGGTTCTGTTCAAACGTCGCCACCTGGCCCCAAACCAGTCAGGATCATCAGGGATGGGCTGAACGAAGGAACAGCTCCAGCTGCACATGATTTGCTACAGACTTTACCTCTTTTCCTCTCTGCTTACCCTGCCAACACGCTTTACCTGCCAACGCTGCTTATTAGTTGTTAATGTATGTACAACTGTCCTTTCCACATTGTCCACAAACTCATTTACAAATATTTTCACAACTTTAATCACAGAACTGAATAACACCTGATTGTCTGTTCAACGTTTTGAGCATCATCAGAAAACAATTTGCAGCATATACACAACAAAGCGGGTATCAAAAATGAGAAATACAAAAAAAGGAACTCAACAGTATCTGCAATTGATACAGTACCATGAAAATATACACCCAAAATACAAATACAGATTTAGCCAACTAGAATTGATAATGCATAGAAAAACATCTGTTCTGAAGTTATGTGTTGGATAGTGAAAGGTTCATGTTGAGCTGTACTCTTTCCACAACTCGACTGTGAAACCTGTCTATGACAAACAATTTGCTTGCCTGGTACAGACACGTAATTTGCAATGATATGTGCCCAAGACCTCCCTATAGGGCACGATGGACAGTGATGTCACAGACATGTACCCTGCAATGACTTGCTGCACAAGACCAACCCTCAGTGCACAAAGGACGATGACATCACAGACAAGTACCTTGCAATGACTTGATGCTCAAAGACCATCCTGCAAGCCAAAATGGACGGTGGTACCACATACATGGACCTTTCAATGACTTGGTGCCCGAGACCAACCTACAGGGCACAATGAACCAGGGAGTCACAGACATGTACCTTACAATGACTTGGTGCCCGAGACCAACCTACAGGGCACAATGAACCAGGGAGTCATAGACATGTACCTTACAATGACTTGGTGCCCGAGACCAACCTACAGGGCACAATGAACCAGGGAGTCACAGACATGTACCTTACAATGACTTGGTGCCCAACCATCCTTCAGTTCACAATGGACAGACGTGTCACCGAGACAGATCCAGAAGGTTCTGGATGGTCGTGAGGGACAAATTGCAGTCCTTGTATCCTGCAGCATGTTAATGTGAAACTCCGACTGCCGAAGCATCCGTTACACCATCACTTCAGTGTATCTCGCCATAGGACTTGTAACATATGAAAGTCCTTAGAGGCCCCCCCTCCCTTTTACCAACTCTGGAAAAAATGGCAACAATCTTGTTTTTACCATGAGAAAGTTCTGTTAGAAATGTACTCCTATTTGTGTTGCTTGGACAGACATGCTACAAACTGGGTCTTTCTTGGTAGTCTCCTTTTGGGAGCAAATCAGTTTTCATGGAGGCTCAATTGTCCCTCTCTGTACGGTGCGAGTCATCACTGGATAATTATTTTAGGTTCTGTATTTTTGTTTAAATCCAGAGCTATATTTGCTGTCATACCCAAGTGGTCCCAAATCAACATATGAAATACAGTAAATACTGAAGGAAACTGTCCAGGTACCATTGATTAGCAATCAACTTGAGTTTAGCAGCAGAAATCAGATTATCAATGCGCAACTAATTGATAGCCAATTTGCTATTTATGCAGTAAGCTTTATACAAAAGTGATGATTTAACGCAGAAATCTCACATAATAAAGGGTGACAGAATTTGTATCATATGACCCCTAATTCAAATAATTGAATTTGCTGTGGAATCATACAACACAAACTTGTCTGTTCAATATGGTCAAATGCAGTCAGAAAATAATCTGCAATGTGGCATTATGGAGTACATATTGAAAGAGAAAATAACAGTTGTGTATAATGATCATAGTATATGCAAAAATATATGTATTACATAATAACAGATGCATTCTGAATAACACCATCAAAGAAAGAGAATGAATGAATGGTAACATCAGAGAGGAAAATGAAATAATGTCGATTTACAATGTAGATTAATAATAATGCACAAAATTCCACATTTTTTTTTCTTTTCAAAACGTAAGGATTAGCATAGCAATTCATTCCAAACAAAGAAAAAGATAAATGGCACATATCTAATTAGAAAATTGGTTCCCTATTCCTCCTGAACTCATTTTGTACTGAATTAACATTTTCTACTCCTTTTGATGGGAGACAATTTGGTATGATGTGTCATGCCAGTATAACAAACCAGGGTAACAAATCACAGTGGTGTGCATATGTAGAGCAGGGGATGATGACAGGTTCAGCTGAGAGGCTGGCAAGTGTGGGACACCATGGAATGGGAAGAGACAGCGTTAGAGGGAAACAAGCAGGTTTCAAACCAAACAAGCGGAGTTATGGTACCGTTCATCACCATGGTTTCTATTGAATTACTGTAGATACTCAAACTTGACTCACAGTGCAAACTGAGCCACTGGATGTGACTTTCATTCTCTTTGTTGGCTTTCTCTGTGTGTGACCTTCCAGCCTGCAGTGATTCATCTGTTAATGGTGAGTCACTTTCATCCATTTGGGTTTATCGGAACCCTCTTTTAAGAGTGAGAACTTACTGCAAATCGGAGACTTACCCTTTGAGATACGGATTTGGAAGTTGGTGTCCCCCCTCCCGCCTCTCCCAGACTTCCATCATGAAAAAATCAACAAAAAGTGAATTGCAACTTCAACTTTAAAGTGTCAGGTAGGTGTTATAATGGAATTCTAAATAAATAAAGCAGATTATCAAGAATTTACAGATTTATCAGTCATTTAGCAGTATATGTTATGAAGAACAGTTTGAAGACAAATCCATTCCTGACACCCTACTTTCTATTTCTGCTGCTCTTGGCAAGCACACAGAGGAGACATGGGAATAATTTCACACTGGACAGTCTCATAGTTTAGTTTTCAATCCCCCACTTGGCTCACTCTCTGGCTCCTTTACAAGTATCAGAAAGAAAATCAAAAGCATTTATCATCTGGCGGAGGAGCCTACAACTTCAGAGTATTTCACATTCCATGACATCGCCGACATTTGGAACGGAACTTGAACACTTGCTTCATATTTAATGAGAAATGCAGGACGGTTTTTTTCATCTTCAAATTCCATACCTTTGCCCTGTCATATTAAAAGAAGCAAACCCTGTTTAAGCCTCAAGCACAACATTGTGGAACAATGAAGAGTCACTGTTTTTCCAACTGAAAATGTCACATGATCATGATGCATGGAGAGAAACCACATGCACTCCATACGCAGAATGCACCCCTGTTTATACAGCAAATTTTAAACAAAAATGCTTGATACATCTGCTTCCACCATCTGCATGATGTCTTCTTGAATGAAGAAAATGAAACAAAATGATAGAAAGCACCTGGTTAACAATAAACAAATGCATAAACAAATGGCTCAATAAACAAGCGCAAAAATCATAGTACATCCTTTTTTTCTCCCTTTTCTTCCTTTTGTTTGACCATAGCTAAACAACACTGTCTCGGTTAGATTTCTGTCCATCCATGTTGCATCAGCATGTCCTTCAGCTGCCATGAACTTTGTAACAGTCCGTCCATGCCGGTCTTCTGTCTACAGGTTGGATTTGGTCAGCCAGTGGAAATCCTGAAACAGATCAGCAGTATTTGGGGATCTCTCTCTGGTTATATACTGATGGTAAAATACTGAAACTAAAACCCACTGAAAAACAGGACAAGAACAATAACAGAACAAGGTGTCAGGTACCTTCCAACCATGAGGTAAAACAGTGGAATTGAAACCAACTGAAAAGACTGGACAAGAAAAAAAAACAGCACAAAGAGGCTGGTATCTTTCAACTTCTAGGTAAAATTCGGGAATGAAAACTCACTGAAAAGACGAGGCAAGAGCAGGACAAAGCAGTAGGTACCCTGCAACCTTGTGATAAAAACATTGGAGCTAAAACCCACTGAAGATATGGGACAAGCAAACAACAAAGTGGTAGGTACCTTGCAACCTCTAGGTAAAACATGGGGAATTAAAAGCCACTGAAAAGACAGGGCAAGAACCAGCACAGAACAAAGTAGTTGTAAAGATCAGAAGGTACCTACCACCTTGTCCTTTTCTTGTTCCTGACCTTGTCTTTCCAGTGACGTTTAATTCTAATGTTTCAACAGTTTTCCTTCTCCCATTTCTGTACATTCTTTCTACAGATACTATGGACAAAAAACAAACAGGCATCAATGCAAAAATGCCATTGTTGTCTTATTTAACCCAGAACTGTTTCCACTGAATAGGAAATAATTACCTGGTGTCACATTCTTAAGTTTGTGAATGGGCAAGTGTTCTCATATGGATATACATAAAAGTATGTTTAACTTGAAATGAAAGGATTGAAATGTTCTTTTCTGCCTAGGCAAACTTTGGTTTACTGCCAGTGGCCAAATCTATGCCAAAACCATCAATCATGAAAGCAGAAGCTGGTGTGTATGAGAGAGAGAGAGAGACTGAGAGAGAGTGTGTGTGTGTGTGTGTGTGTGTGTGTGTGTGTGTGTGTGTGTGTGAGAGTGTGTGTTTGAGTGAGTGTGTGTATGTGTGCGAGTGTCTGTGCACATGCATATAATAGAGCAACACACTATCAACCCACTGAAAAATCAAATGCGTTTCATTTTTAGTTATGCACACCTTGTTTACATATAATGATTTTACCCCAATTTTCATGACACGTTACATGATTTTGAACTAGCAAGGCAGATACTGCGTACAAACTAAAGATTTCTCCGAGTAAACTCGAAGAAGGAAATTGCTGAAACTGACCAATTTTCTCACTAACCGACGACATGATTTTCCTTTGCTTTTCATCTTCTGCATTCATCCACACATCTGTACCTGTCCCATGTCGTTCCTTAACTTCATTCTCACCAGAGTTCCCTACCTGAGTTTTGCGCTGTGCCACTGGGTCGATGAAGATGTTGATGATGGACGGACGCTCGGTGTCGGCCATGGCTTTCTGCAGACTCTCGCGCAGCTCCGGCACAGTGCGGGCCAAATACCCAGCCCCTCCAAATGCCTCCATCAGCTTCTCATAGCGCGTGTCTGGCACGAGACCTGTCGGGGGCACCCTGTGGAAGGCGAAAGCAGCACAACATTAGACTGGCACAGGGCTGGAAAACACAGGCAGTACAGATTAACCACTGCCAGTTTCCAGGCTCAAGGTTCTATACAAGATCTGATATGTTGTCGCCATCATCACTGACCCATAGCAGCAGTGATACAGGTGGCTGCATCAACTGACCAAGCAGCAGTGGTACATGTGGCGACATCATCATCACTGACCCATAGCAGCAGGTGGTACAGGTGGCTGACATCAACACTGACCCATAGCAGCAGGTGGTACAGGTGGCTGACATCACCACTGACCCATAGCAGCAGGTGGTACAGGTGGCTGACATCACCACTGACCCATAGCAGCAGGTGGTACAGGTGGCTGACATCACCACTGACCCATAGCAGCAGGTTGTACAGGTGGCTGACATCACCACTGACCCATAGCAGCAGGTACTACAGGTGGCTGACATCAACACAGACCCATAGCAGCAGGTGGTACAGGTGGCTGACATCACACACTGACCCATAGCAGCAGGTACTACAGGTGGCTGACATCAACACTGACCCATAGCAGCAGGTACTACAGGTGGCTGACATCAACCACTGACCCACAGCAGCAGGTGATACAGGTGGCTGACATCACCACTGACCCACAGCAGCAGGTACTACAGGTGACTGACTCACCTACCACAGACAAACAGGTGGCTACCACCACTGACCCATAGGAGCAGGTGGCTGACATCACCACTGACCCATGGCAACAGGTGGTACAGGTGGCTGACATCACCACTGACCCATAGGAGCAGGTGGTACAGGTGGCTGACATCACCAATGACCAATAGCAGCAGGTGGTACAGGTGGCTGACATCACCACTGACCATAGCAGCAGGTGGTACAGGTGGCTGACATCACCACTGACCCATAGCAGCAGGTGGTACAGGTGGCTGACATCACCACTGACCCATAACAGCAGGTGGTACAGGTGGCTGACAGAGGTGTGTGCAGTCAGAGGAACCCACTCCTTTCTGTTCTCACTGGTTTCATTTGGATACAACAGGGCGGAGGTGTTACAACCAGACCGGTCCATTGTCTTGTCCAATCAAGACTTCTGTACCTGCCACTGAGATGTCACTGTGAGATGCTACATCCTGTAAGACTGGTCTTGGACAGTAAGTCATAGCAGGATGAATCCCAATATCAGGCATGCTCACATGTCTCAACAGGGTGTGTATCTACTGCCTGACCGGCCATAGTCATTTGTCACTGGTGATATACAGAATATATCAGACGCTTCTATGGCATGTTTGGATTTTGTTCTAGCCAATGATCATTTTTATATTTGGAAAAATCTTTGGTTCCATTCCACTGGAAATATTGATCGTTGCAATTTCACCTGACTGTGTTCCTTCACATATGTTTTTTTGTAATGTTTTAAAACACGCTGTTCCTTCCTTCATTTTTAATTTCCCATCCGCTAATGAAAGTGTGCTGCTTGTCTGCACTCACCCCGAGTATTCAGCTGGTCCAAGTAAATTTCTTTAAATGACAGCATACTATCAGTCCCTTTTGATCGTTGTTGTTGTAGATTTTACGATGGTGCACCCATCCATGCTAAAGATGTCCGAATAAAATCACCTCAGAAAGAAAAAAAGAACAGACAGCTCAAAGCATTACATAAATGTATGGAAACAGTTTTACACCGTCCCATTATCCCTGTTCTCTCGATGGTATGGTTCAAAATATTAAACAGATATATATATGTGAACAATTGTGTGCGTGCTGTTCCACCTTCCTTGTTCTCTCAGTGGTGTGGTTCAAATATTACACAAACTACACATGAAGAACACAGTGTGCGTGCTGTCCATCATTCCCTGTCCTCTCAGCGACATTTCTTTCACCACCTCTCACTGGGGCTCTCATGTACACAGCCACACCCAGAACAATCCCTGCACCAGGAATCAAGAGGGAGACATCAAGATCAGGTCACCATGAGCCCCCCCCCCACCAGAGCAGATGCAGCTCGTCTCCTGAGTTACTTAGGTGCTGTCTGGAACTGCCTGTTCTGACACACCTACGACACTGCCAATAATGATCCCGTTCATGACAACAGCGATTCCTTTAGAGCAGAATACAATGGGATCACCTTGCGGTGGGGCTACACAGCGTACAGGTGCGTCCCCTAGTCTGTGGATTGGGGATCCCTCTAGCCTTGTGTTTTGGGGTTGCACTGGATCATACGGAAGAAGGTGTTGCGAACCAACAAAGCCTAAGAGAAGGAAAATTTTGGAGTCCAAACCCGCACTATCTGGTGTACACTAGCCCCGCATTAACAGGGTAACCAGACCGGAATAGCTCAGTTGGTAGAGAATCAGACTCGTAATCTTGGGGTTGCAGGTTCGTATCTCCACCGGGCCGTTTCGGTACAGGGGTACTTTTCCCTCGGAGTTAACACTGGTTCTGACTCCATCCCCAATACAGTCCTTCGAATGAGACTATAAACCATGGTTCCATGTGTGAACGCACACACAACATCTTGCACACAGGTAAAATCCCATCACCAACTTTCAGAAGAGAAGGCCAGTTTGGCCGTTGGTACGGATGACACGTTACACACAGCATGCACCTTCCCCGAAGTTGGAGTATGGCTGCCTTAATGGTGGGATAAAAAACGGTCATACACACGCAAGTGTCAGAATCTTCAACTTGATGAAGGTGGACACTCAAAGAAAGAAAGAAAGACAACCATGAGCTGCTCTGAAGTTGGAATGTGTCGGCTGAGGCCAGCGGGCAGACCTCCTGCAGGGTCACAAGCACAGGAGAAGACCAGACACTACACATTTCATCCAATATGGCCATACTGGGATCAGAGATATGGAGAGACAGATGGAAGAAGATAGCGATATTGGTTGGGGGAAAAAAGGATCATGGTTCCAGAGCAACTGTTGAAGGTAGAGAGCACTACTGGGTGATGCAAGTGGGTTAAAACAGGTAACTGATTTTAGACCAGGTGGTCAGGGCAAGTACTGCTGGGTGCGCAGTGTTAGGATAAAGGGAATCCAAAATCTTAAACCAAGTGGGTTGACTGCAGGCAGAAATGGAAACAAAGTTTAAAGGAATTCAAAGTAAATCCCCCAGTTAACAGTGACAAACAAATTACAAGACAAAACACGACGCGTTTCGACCTCCTAGGTCTTCTTCAGGCAAGATAAACAAAATTCATAGACAATGAAAACAAAGAACAAGCAATCACTTACCTTCTCAAAGTTGGCGCAAGATGGGCGTTGAATGCATTTTCATTGTCCTAAATGTTGTTTATCTCTCCTGAAGAAGACCTATGAGGTTGAAACGTTTCGTGTTTTGTCTTGTACTTTGTCTCAGTTAACTGGCCGATTTACTTTTCAAATTCTTTTAAAAATCTAAACCAAGTAGTTGAACGAAGTATTGTTTGGATGGGGCTGGCAAGTGCAAAGCCACATTACCGCAACAAGGTATCTTGTGGGAAGACTGATTAAATTCTTCTTAAAAGAGACTCTGAGAAGACAGCACTATTACAAATGTTGAGCCAGTGCAAGCAGAAGATGAAGCACGGGGACAGAAGAGGCTTACTGTCCCACTACACAGATAGAATGAGCAAATGATCGGGTTTTTGACCTCAGGGTTTCCTACACATCCAAGACAAACAACATGGACATACACAAAGGGGAACAAATATAACAAAAGTAAGACTTGGTTGCATTCGGGTGATGTGGATGGTAACACAAAGTGAGAAATATAACGAGGAGTAATCTGCCTTTGCTTGTACAGATCGCTTTAAAAGTAAGAAACATGAACTGATCGACAGACAAGGGCATGGACAAGTGGCGAGTAAGAAAAGGAAAGGAAAGAAACAGACATATGAACTTTCTGAATGAAATTTTCTGTATGCAGACTGCCTTTGTCAGCGGTAATCCTCAACATACGATTGCCGTCAGTGTTGGTTTCTGTGTTCACAACATACACACATGCACGCACACACACACACATACACGCACACACACACACACACACACACACACACACACACACACGCAGCACGCACGCACGCACAGAAAAAGAGAGTGAGTAAAAATAGCATGACAGAACACAGCAAAGCACTACACACCAGAACCCAACCTCACTCACGTCAATGTTCTGTCTCCACTTTTTCACAGCATCCCACAGTTCATTTTGCAGCCCAAAGCCAATACCATTGTTGTTGAAAATGATGATCACAACGGGAAGCTGGTATCTGGAGAAAAGAAAAAAAAATGAAGTAAACAACAGTTGTGAAATGACAGACAAGTCTTCAAGACAATACTACGAGCCATTTACATATTTTGTAAACTGTACAAGAAACACACAAACAGAAAAAATTGAATGAAAATATTCAAGTTAATGATGAGTGTTTCCTTCCTCATATTTCAGTCAGTTTACTAAAAACAGAAAAGATGGATTGAAAATAAAAGCTCATCTTGAGCCAAAACTGAGAAGATAAGTGACAGCTCTCGTTCTTTGTGTTCATTGTCCAGAATGTTGTTTATCTTGCCTGAAGAAGACCCAAGAGGTCGAAACGCGTTGTGTTTTGTCTTGTAATTTGTTTGTCCCTGTTAACTGGCAGATTTGCTTTAGATTCCTTTTAAAATTTGTTTCAGTTTCCGCCTGCAGTCACCTCACTTTGAAACTAAAAACAGCAGATTAGAGAAATCTATGTAAGATGTATAAGAACTACGTTGAATGATCATCAGATGTTCAGTTATGCCGCAGATCAGGGTGAAAGTAGAGGCAGCGTTCAAAGTCCTGGATCTACAAACCTTAATCATCAATTCTATGGCTGTGCCATCAACTCTCTCTCTTTTTTTTTTTGTTAAGCAGACATATCATTTTAAATTTCAAAACAGAAATACTCTTAACTAACATGACAAAGATATTAACTCTCACTTTAAAAATAGGTTCTTTTAATGGAACTCCCTACTCTTTTCTCCTCAGGCATAAATACATGATCTTGTTAGTTAATTTGTGAAAAACAAACAAACAAACAAAAAACAACAAAATAATGCATACAAATCAGGGTTTCATTGTTATTTTCAAAAGTAATTTTTGCTTTTTTTTTTGATCAAATGACCTGTTCAGATATGGCAACTGTAAATTTTCAGTTGCAAATGGGTGTACTCTATGCTCAACTCTAAAATCATCTTATGTGTGAACGATTTAAAAGTTTGGTAATTCTGATCCACCACAGTGTCATGCAGTATTACAGTGGCATTAAACTTCTATATCACCAATCTGACAAGCGTGGGTGGCATTTTTAAATCAAGCAAACATTCACACAGCTGACCACACAAAGGCATGTGGTTTTCCATACATTCCACAATCAAGTTTTGTTTTGTTGTGTTCTGTTTCTTCTTTCACTTTATATCTCAATTAACACACTGGTTCTTCGCCTTGCAGTTGCCATCGTGGCTCTTTCCATTAAAGTAAACAGACAGTTCTGACTGGTTGTAAAATCAATCTTTGACTATACGCATATCTGTTAGGCAGATAAATATGCCAATCAGTCTGACCTGACATCACGCTTTTTTTTTTTCAGGCATATTTTTTCATTCATTCAGTGTTCTGGTTTTATTACTGGAAAATCAGCATACGAAATTTCTCAAAACTCTATGGGTTCCCAGATCAGAAACTGAACCCTAATTTGTATATTACAGCTGATGAGTCTGTCTCAATACATCAATATGATAACAAAAGTTGATTTTCAAAAACCACCAAATGGAAAGAAAAACAGCACACTGCCTTCCCTCACTGCAAATCAGTGTTTGGAACCATCAAATGATCACCCCAAAAGACTTTTTAGCATCAGATCCAAAAGCATGACCAAGCAACACAAAAGCAACCCGACATGAGCTGAAACAAAACTACAGACAGACACTGCTCACCTGGCAATGCTCTCAATCTCCATGCCAGAGAAACCAAAGGCACTGTCTCCCTCCACGCAGACCACTCTTTTGCCCGGGGCGTAGTCTCGGCACCACAGCGCAGCAGCCAATGCAAAGCCGATTCCTACCCCCATGGTGCCGAATGTGCCTGCATCCAGACTGTCCGAAAACAGCACAACGCTTTGTGTAATAGTAGTGTGAGTCTGAATTATCTAACTGATCACTAGAATCTTTCAATGGGTTTTAAGTCTGTTTTGGCTTTTCCTCTTTATTTATTTTCCATTTATGGTAATGCCAAGAATCACAGCAGGAGAAGCAACAGTCGTAATCTGTAAACAGAGGAGGATGAACACTGCTGAGTGGTTGTATAGTGGTGACAGCAGCACCACCAGTGGCAGCAACAGCAACAGTACTAGTCCTGGTGGTGGTGTATATGACAATGGCTTCTGCTACCATTATTCATACCACCATCAACACCAATACCATTACAGTAAAATAACCTGTGACCTTTTCCATGCTCATATCAGCTGTAAGCGATATTGCAGTACACTGTTACGTCCCTTCCTGTGCTCTCCAGACGTCAACTGAACCCAGGTTCCTTCCTCCAAAACTGTACAGAGAACAATCTACAACAGCGTCCATTCCGGGAAACACCTGCACAATAAGGGATCTGGGCTCCGGCCTGTTTCTGGCCTCTGCTTACCACCTGAACAGACGGATGCCCATATAAAAACAGCGACTCCCAGTAACTGGCTAAATCCTAATGCCCATAAGGCATGTCTCTAAAAGTCAAGCAAAAGTGCCAGAAGAAGGGAAAAAAAATTCTGACTAAAATAACAGATAGCGTTTAGTCTAAAATGAAAAACTGGACATACAAAAGGCATAGCTCAAAGAGGGCATTAACAATGCGGCCACATATAAAAGAAATCAATGTTCACAGCTCTGTCCTGCTGATGGAATCGTCGGATTCCTACAACAAATTTTCACTGGCCAATTTTCCTGCTTGAGCGACGTATGAAAACAAAATCCTGCTCTTTCACACATGCTTTACAGCTCTGTCAGTCATCTCTGTAAATTTGTTAATCACAATGATGCTTTGTTGTTGTTGGTTTTTTTTTATATAAAATAAATCTGCAGGAATGTGTTCACAAACAGAAATATTCCCACACAAAATAAACCCCATTATACTCTCTCTATCCAAAGTGGATGGATGGGTGGATGGATGTGAATGATGGAAGAACTGACGGCTACACAACCCACAGCACCACAGCAGGTATGACGCCCATGCATGATCAAAGGCAGAACTGACCGGTGCCTGGGGAGGCTGTTTGGCAGCATGGTGCGCCCAATGTCCATGGTGTTGGAGCCTTCGTTCACGATCAGGCAGTCCTTGGGCAAGGCTTTCTGGACCTGCAACAAGAACCATCTCCATATTCTCTTCTGGATGCACTGTGCAACCACTAAAAGTCTACCCGAAGAAGTTCCTGTTTTTCTCTCATCTTCCTCACCCTCCTGGTGCCAGTGCTCCCACGCTGCTCATTCTCGCTGCCCTAGACACAATTCCATCCAGGTCCACCCTGTTGCAGTACACCAGCACTCCAGAGGAATCATCAATGATAAGGTGTCATGAGGTTCCTCATCACAGGAGACACTGCACTGCTGTCCAATCACTTCACTCATGCTCAGTGCTCCTGCTATGATCTAACATATACTACACATTGCCTGATGAGGTCTGCTACTTCTGACAATAACTCTGCCATGACGTCAGCATGAGTGAATGCCCCTTCTAGAATGAAGACAATTTCCAGGAATCTACAGACATTTTTTTTTTTTTCACAGGGACTCGTTACAAGCATGTGTATGGAGAGAAAACAGAAAGTGAGGCTATCCGGACAGCATGGCATTTTAAGGCCACAGAATGGGAGACCACTCTTCCTTCTGATAATCAACAAGGATGAAGATGCTGCAAGTTCCATGCTGATGCCAGACTTGAAGGTACAACTGTACTTGACCTTTCCGGTGTACATCGTACCATATCCTTGCTTTTGCAAAGCTCTAGAAATACACCTGCAGGTCAGTATTTCTGCTGATCTTCCAGATGCATTCAGGACATTCTACTGAGTAGTCCTACCTTTCCATTTGAGGATGAAATCTGGACAGGACCAAACAAAAATCACAGAATGACAATATTTATTCTGAAAGAGATAATTCTCGCCCCCATCCGTCTTGTCCCCTGGCCCGTCCCCTCATCTTCAGTTTGGGATGCCAAACACTGCACCAGGTACGGATGTATGTAGCATGTTATAGTAATGTCCTTTGGAATGTTCAAGCCCAGATATCCAGATTTCTACAACACACACACACACACACACACACACACACACACACACACACACACACACACACACGCACACACACACACAATTCAATGATGCAGTTTGAAAATTATTATTTTTCATCAGTAACAAAGACAGGAAAACAACTACCAATCATAAATATCTTAACTGACAAAAATACAAATCACAATAACGAATTACCTCAGCAAAAGTGGCATAATAGTTCAGTGGTACTCCGTGGTCCTTGGACATATTCTAAAAAGAATAAGAGAAAAAAACATTAAAAAAAAACAACATACATCTCATCAACAGATACACATATTTGTGTGTCAATAACTGACCTGTCAAACAAAAATCTCAATGATAGAATATATGATTCACGGTACACATTAGTTCAAAAATACAAAGTGGTCTACAAGGGTTCTGCCAGCCAGTCATATACACTTTCTTATAAAGACAAGTTCACAAATATATCAAGACCAGTCTCTTACAACAACTCACTCTGTTTTGTTTAAAATGGACACACATACACACTTTCCTTGTAACTATTGCTGTCCCTGTAGTTAAAAAGAGGTTATTTATTAATTAAAAAAAAAAAAAAACAGAAAAAGACCCATCAACAACCAGTCAACCAACCCACCCCCCAAAAAAAAAAAAAAAAAAAAAGAGCCAACATTTTATGGAGGAAAAAGATTTTCCTTAGCCTCCCTCACCACGGATGAAAGTTTTGAATCTTGCACTTCAATGACCAATCCCAACATCTACTACACCACAGACTTGTGTTTGGATATTGCTAATATTATGCACAACTATCGCTAGAAAATTACTCTTGAGAACTTCTCACACACACACACACACATGCACACACACATACACACACACGCACACACACATACACACACTCACACTCACACACACGCACACACACACACACACACAAATCTGAAATAGGACAAGCATGTAACTCGCACACCATCACACACAATATGATTCAAACACAATTTTGCATCTGAAGGCGTACATAAAGCTTCCCTGAAGAAATTCATCTGTAAACAAGACATTCTGACTGAACTAACGATGAATTCATGTCGTTTACAATCAAGGTGATGGTGGAGGCTGTACAATGGCTGTGACAGTCACCTAAACGTTGCTGAGAGCCAGACAATGGCTGTGACAGTCACCTAAACGTTGCTGAGAGCCAAACAATGGCTGTGACAGTCACCTAAACGTTGCTGAGAGCCAGACAATGGCTGTGACAGTCACCTAAACGTTGCTGAGAGCCAAACAATGGCTGTGACAGTCACCTAAACGTTGCTGAGAGCCAGACAATGGCTGTGACAGTCACCTAAACGTTGCTGAGAGCCAGACAATGGCTGTGACAGTCACCTAAACATTGCACAGAGCCAAACAATGGCTGTGACAGTCACCTAAACGTTGCACAGAGCCAGACAATGGCTGTGACAGTCACCTAAACGTTGCACAGAGCCAGACAATGGCTGTGACAGTCACCTAAACGTTGCACAGAGCCAGACAATGGCTGTGACAGTCACCTAAACGTTGCAGAGAGCCAGACAATGGCTGTGACAGTCACCTAAACGTTGCAGAGCCAGACAATGGCTGTGACAGTCACCTAAACGTTGCTGAGAGCCAGACAATGGCTGTGACAGTCACCTAAACGTTGCACAGAGCCAGACAATGGCTGTGACAGTCACCTAAACGTTGCACAGAGCCAGACAATGGCTGTGACAGTCACCTAAACGTTGCTGAGAGCCAGACAATGGCTGTGACAGTCACCTAAACGTTGCTGAGAGCCAGACAATGGCTGTGACAGTCACCTAAACGTTGCACAGAGCCAGACAATGGCTGTGACAGTCACCTAAACGTTGCACAGAGCCAAACAATGGCTGTGATAGTCACCTAAACGTTGCTGAGAGCCAGACAATGGCTGTGACAGTCACCTAAACGTTGCTGAGAGCCAGACAATGGCTGTGACAGTCACCTAAACGTTGCACAGAGTCAGACAATGGCTGTGACAGTCACCTAAACGTTGCTGAGAGCCAGACAATGGCTGTGACAGTCACCTAAACGTTGCACAGAGCCAGACAATGGCTGTGACAGTCACCTAAACGTTGCAGAGAGCCAGACAATGGCTGCGACAGTCACCTAAACGTTGCTGAGAGCCAGACAATGGCTGTGACAGTCACCTAAACGTTGCACAGAGCCAAACAATGGCTGTGACAGTCACCTAAACGTTGCACAGAGCCAGGCACACACACTACCTCCACACTTTTCAGGTTGGCGGAAATCTTGGCGCGAAGTGTCGTCCACCAAGGTGAGGACGCAGGGAACCTGAACTTCTGTGGTCGTCTCCTCAGCTCATCCAGCATCTGGGCAGTGACAGGCAGAAGTAAGAGAGAGAGAGAGAGAGAGAGAGAGAGAGAGAGAGAGAGAGAGAGAGGGAGAGAGAGAGAGAGAGTGTGCGTTTGTGTGTGTGTGTGCGCGCGCGTGCGCATGCGCATGCATGTGCGTGTGTGGGTGTGTCTGTCTGTCTGTGTCTGTCTCTCTCTGTGTCTGTGTGTGTGTGTGTAAGTGTGTGTGTGTGTGTGTGTGTGTGTGTGTGTGTGTGTGAGCGTGCGTGGTGCGTGTGTGCGTGCGTGCGTTTGTGTGCGTGCATGTGTATGCGTGTGCGCACGCGCAAGTATGGATGTACCATTTCTCCAGACGTTACTGATGTTTTTCATCTCCTATGTCAGTTTCTTGTAATCTAAGAAGGTACCTCCCTACTATTTTTAGGCTAGTAAATTAGCTGCTGTTGTCAATTTTTGCATGCATCTAGAGTTAGGGTTAGGCTCGAGGGTTTGTTGATAAACATGGGGTCCTTAATACTTTGGTGTTTTGACTGTTCATGAGTGTCACACACACGGCGATCACTACCAGGACTGTTTTATGCATTAGCTTCAAATGCCTTTGCTTTAGAACATATGGGTGTGAAGTCCTCAAAGGTAGAGGGAGAATGTGAGTGAGTGAGTGTGTGTGTGTGTGTGTGTGTGTGTTCGAGAGAGAGAGAGAGAATGTGTATGTGTGTGTGTGTGTGTGTGTGTTCGAGAGAGAGAGAGAGAATGTGTATGTGTGTGTGTGTGTGTGTGTGGTGAGAGAGAGAGAGAGAGAGAGAGGGGAGAGAGAGAGAGAGAGAGAGAGAGAATGTGTGTGTGTGTGTGTGTGTGTGTGTGTGTGTGTGAGAGAGAGAGAGACAGAATGTATGTGTGTGTGTGTGTGGTGTGTGTGTGTGTGTGTGTGTGTGTGCGTGCGCGTGCGAGTGTGTGCGTGCATGTGTGCGTGCGTGTGTGCGTGTGTGTGGTGTGCACTTGTGATTAAAACATTCATTATGTATATATGTCCCTCTTTTTGCACTGTGCTGTTTGTGCAGTGAACGGACAAATGTTCATCCCCTGCGCTTCAAAAACAGGTGAGTCACACACTGCTGTTCACCTTCACCACAGCCTCACCTGCTGCACCACCAAACTGATATCACCAGGTAGAGCCACTGAGGGATACACGTTGTTTCCTATCTCTTCTAAGCAGATGTCAACCTGCACACACACGTATGCAAAGGATGAACTGAAGAAGAAACTGAAAAATATAGAAGAGGAACTGTTTATCAGCTTCATATTTGTGCACTTAAGCCAGGGGAGCAGTTGGAAGGCAAAGGATTGTGGTGGGAAAGGGAGTGGAGGGGTGAGGTACACAACTTTGTTTTCAAATGGAGAAAACACCAAATATTTAAAAAAAAAAAAAAAAAAAATCTTCTCCCTGTGCAAATACAGCTATTTGGTGCACATTCAACTGTGAAAAAGAAATTTTAGAAATTATGTATAAAGCTCCGCAGAAAAATGTAAACAAATGAATCACAAGACAAACCACAATGCATTTCGACCTCTTAGGTCTTCTTCAGGCAACATACACAACACTCAGGACAATGAAAATGTGAAAAAGTATATCCTTGGTCTTTCAACGATGATTAAGAATAAAAAAAAAGATTGAACGTCTCGTCTTCCATGCTCTCTCAGAGTCATTGCTCTCAGATCTGTTATTCCAGCTTCTGTGTGCACAGCTGCACCCAGCCCCATCCTGCTGCAACCCCTGCACCAGCTGTACAGAGAGACCTGTCAATATTGCACATCACGAAGAATCCCATAGGGACAGACATTTCACTGCTCCACGATCACTGCAGCCCTTCAGCGGTGCCTGTTCGGATGGAACACACACAGCACGCCACCCGCCCGTCCCCTTGCTGATAAATGTAACTGATTACTTGTGGTGGCTGACTTAACATTCTACTGTCACAACATCCTTCCAATGAGAATATTTAGGCATGGGAAGGCACTCAAGAGTTTTGAAACGAAATCACCATGGGTATGGATAAGGAGGATAAATGAAAAAACATCGAATTAGAGCAAGTCATAGACAGTCACAAAATCCAAGACTTTCTTTTCTTGTGTACAGATCAATGAAAATGATCATGACAAAAGCGACACTACCAAATTTCATTTTACAGACTACACGATACGACTGCATTCTACACTTCCTTTCATGATATATCCTGACATTAACTAGCCCAACAAGATACGAACACCTGCAGCGTTGGTCAGGAAATATGAGCAGTACCCTCAGACATGCATCCATTCAGTGGATAACAAATTGTGGTTCCAGTCTCCCCATTTCAGCCCCCAGCACACTCTACAACTGTGGGCAGAAGCCAGCCCCTGTAAAAATGCATCCCACATTAACGCCATGCTTCAAATAGGTTTTGAAACCTGTGGACTTAAACCCAGTGGTTCCTAGTCTCTCCACAATACCATGTTGTTTAATCAATGAAAACAAGGACTGAATCAGACTGAACAGATAATTTTAGCAAATGTAGTGAAGGAGTTGTCGGTGGAGTTGGACACAGACCTGAATGACCTTCACATTGGGACTGAAGCGCGGTGGGGCACCGAAATGTAGCATCCAGTTCAATCGAGCGCCGAGCAATAGCACCACATCAGCTTCTTGGAGTGCTCTGAAATGACGGGCATGTGTGTTAATAAATGCATGCACACTTCACATTAAACATAAACAACTGCCCATGTGCATTCATATGTAAAAGCATCTATTGCACTTTATGCAGATCTACTCACAATGTGATGATCAATGGGTGAATATAAAGAAATGGCACACTAATCTCAAAATCTGATCCACTAAGTCACAGATTCAATCCTGCTGCGCAAATGCAACTAACTGGATCATGTTTAGCCCTAAGAGTGAGAAGTTCAGCCATCTTTGGTTCAAGTCCCTGGTTCAGCTCAACTTTTAAGGTCCAAGATTTAAATCCACCATTCAGGTTCTTAGTTCAGGTCCATGGTTAAAATCTTTAAGGGTTTTCTTGCCCCCCCCCCCCCCCCCCCCCACCTCCAAACCTGCTTTTGAATCTTCAAGGAACGATCAAGTTTTCATGAGGCAACCCACCAGGAGACACTACACTGCTTAAGCATCACTGCAGTGTATTTCAGGGGTACCTGCTCTCCTCCAACATATGCAGGGTACCACCTACTAACCCTCTTCTGACAACAACTGCTGCTCAGCCGTACAGTCAGTTGCCCTTCGAGAAGACGCCACCAATAAGTATGTCCATCCACTGACAATCCAAATGAATCTGCAGATGCCAACGACGGCCGACATTAACTCACCTCAGGCATGCATGAGGAGGGAAAAAAATCAAGCTGAATCAGTACAGGGCATCTTGTGGATGCTACAGAATTTGAGACTTTTTTTCTTTTTTCAGATGATCAATGAGGATAAGGCTGATGAAGATCATGCTATGGAGGTCTACTCTGGCCAGACACTAAATGGCAGAGATTTCCTGTAGGCTTGTCTAATATCCAAGTGTCAACCAGGCCAAGACATACAAACATCTGCATTGTTGATCATGAAGTAGGAGCTACACTCTCTGAGACCCATCAATTGTGAGGATAAAACTCAAGTATGTGACTCAAGTTTTCCAAACTGAGACCTTAGTAAACTCGGCTATAGCATGGGGTGCGGGTCAGGGGTGAAAAGAATACTTCACAAATGCACAATTCTGATGGAGCTTTGAACCAACAACCCCACCCCCACCCCAACCCCAGCCTGCAAGCATGTCATGCAAACCATTGCCCCACAGGGTGGCTATTTGGTTCATGTCTGTGGTTCAGGTCTGCGGCTCTGGTCCTTTCGGTTAGGTAAGTATGGGGAAAAAAGATATGTAAAACGAAAAAAAATCCAGTTCAGACATGTAGGAAGGGAAAGAGTGGCAATATATCAAAGTGACATATTCTTCCTAAGTATAAAACACGGCTTTCAAGCAGAAAAACCCACAGAGAGGAGTATATATATATACTGCATAGCACTTGTCAGAAGGCACCTTGTCACTCCATTCTTTCTTGCAAATACTCTTCGTCAGTCAACGGTGGTACTCCTTTCCACATGTCTGAAACCATGTCTTACTCTCACCATCTTGGCCAAACACTTAATTATCTAGCCTGAGGAGTACCTCCTTCACATCCTTCCAACTACGAATAACGATAGATATGGAAATCTGGCAAAACTGTGGCAAAATAAGAAACATCATTACAAGAAGTCTAATGTAGTGCATTGAAATTAAAGAAAGAGGTTCTCAGGAAATAGCGCACAGGAACATACAGAAAGGATGATAAGGTAAGGTAATGTTGCTTATATCTGGGCTGTCACCACGCTGAAGTCAACTTTGAAGATGTTTTAAAAAATTAAATAACAAAAAAATCTTCAATCACCAGAAATTTTGTTAAAAACTTTGTTCTGTAAATTCTTAGATCAGATGAAAAATGTTGATCTCTTCAGAATTTCAATGATCACATCAAGTGGGATATCTCTGATGAAAGGTTTTCATGAAATCTGCTGTAAAATGTTTATGTCTCACATCATGCAAGTCTCAACACTCTAAAAGTATGTGTTTCACTGTGAGTGGTACATGACATGGAATGCACCATAGAAGTTCTTCACCTTTCAAAAGATAAGAACGTAAAGGATGAACAACATGTGATTCTCACCTGGATCGAGCGGGCGCCACGCAGAGGGGGTGGGTATCCGGCACCACCCCTTTGCCCATAGGAGTGGGAAGGAAGGGGAAGAGGGTGGTGTCCACCAGATCTCTGACAACCCATTCTGCCTGGGCGTATGCTGCTCCTGTTATGCATTCACCCACAGGCAGGCATGATCAACACAGACATCCACACACCTGTGTAAGCACATTTATAAAAAAAAAAAACCAACAACATATACAATCGTATGCAAACAAGCGGGTGTGCGCATGTGTACTTCAGAATAAAAAATACTGGGACTAAAATAAAACTAGGTGTTTACGTCCCACTTTTTATACATGAGATACCACTTATCAGCTGAACGTTCTGTAGTAGCTTACCTACAATAATCATGTCTTCTGTTTTTGAAATATTTCAACTGGCCAGTTAGCATTTTGAAGATGTTAATATCCAAACTCTTTTGATGTTAACAGGTGATTTGTTCCTTAAAGGTGCCCTGAAAGGAAATGTTTTTATATTATCATGGGTTATTCAATAAATACTTCACATTCTCGCACACATTTACTCCCTCCCCACACAAGCAAACACAATCACATTGAGAAGGCATGCATTCACACACGCAAACACAATCCTAAAGAGTATGATACAAACTGACAGTACAAACAAACATGCTCACCCTTGCCTACGATGATGAGAGGTTTGCGGGCAGACACCAGGAGGTCTACAGCCTTGCTGATGCTGGCAGGACTGGAAGAAATGGGCGGTGGCAGAGGGCACCTTTGCAGGTACCTGAAGCACAGAAATCACAACACATCCCAGTAACGGTAGAAGCAAAAACCAGGCACAAAGTCTACTTAACAGTCTGCCATCACGCTTCTTTACTTTCTCTACATGACATCATCCTGGATGTCACTACTTGCCCATCGATATGCGCACATTAATGTCCTCTCTTCTTCCATGTCCTATAATCCCCAAACTGCTTACTATCCTGGATATCACTATCTGCCCATCAATATGCACACATAAATATGCTCTCTACTTCTGTGTCCTATCATACTCAAACTGAAGTCTCATTCCATGAAATTTTGTTTTTCGACAGGTTTCAATTCATATTTCATACCGCAAAAGTGCCACTGATTTTTTTTAATGGTATACTTTTCATGGCATTGTCCTCTAGCTTTTCTCTGAAATAAAATCTTAATGCTCTTGCACTGCAACTGGATTTGTGAAAATGTGAGCAACATAACTGCATGAACCCTTTGTTGATACCAGGCGCGTTCAAACCAGAAAGCTGCACTCAATATACTGCCAAAGCGTAAGCCACAGAAGGTGTTGCAGCACAATGTTTGAACAGACAAGTACGCCCTGGTTTAAAGTAATAAAAATAAGCTACCACACACTCATCTATCTTCACTCTCCAACTCCTGTCCCACAATATCCAACAATGGACAACAATGGCAAAAGTGGCAAACAGCAACATCCTTACCTGAGAGATTTCTCAGGCATCTTGGCATCAATCATGTCACCTGGGATGTCGATGTAGGATACCCCTGGACGACCGTACATGCACTGCCGTACTGCCTGCAGGTGGAGGTAGAAATACCTGAGTCACATCTCCTGCATCTCGTTGGTTTTAAACAACACTGTTTGCAAAGCATGCGGCACAGCAAGAAGGAAATATAAGTACAAGTACACAGTTATGAAATGTACTCTATGATACACCATCGTATTTTGATTTTATTACAGTTCAGAGGGCTCTTCTAAAATGTAGTTATGGTACACCACTATACTATGATTTTATTGCAGTTCAGCGGGCTGTTATAAAATGTACTCTGTGGTGCACCATTATACTATTTTACTGCAGTTCAGTGAGCTCTTATAAAACGTACTCTGTGGTACACCATCATACTATGATTTCATTGAAGTTCAGTGAGCTCTGATAAAATTTACTCCACGGCACATCTCTATACCAGGATTCCACTGCAGTTCAGAGAGCTCTGATAAAATTTACTCTACGGCACATCTCTATACCAGGATTCCACTGCAGTTCAGAGAATTCTAATGAAATTTACTCTACAGTACATCTCTATACCAGGATTCCACTGCAGTTCAGAGAGCTCCCACTAAGGAAAAATAAAAACTCTTTCACTTTTGCTATTTTTTTAAGCATTTCTTTATTGATCAGTGATGTGTACATAAACAAACTATTGAGCTGAAGGAGCAACAAGCCAAAGCTTAACGTGAGACATGAACAAAGCAGGATCAGCACATGACTCTCAGTGGATAATGATGTTCATGTTTGCATCATCAGATTGCACCAGCAAGTTTCAACGTCTTTCCAGGTGAGGGGGGTGGTGGAGACATACTGCCCAATCTCCCCACAATCATGGCAGTTTTTGTTTTTCCTTGGTTGGGAGCCCTCTGAACTGCAGTGAAATCCTGCTAGAGAGATAAGAAAATGTCTGGGGCACCATAACATGTGTGACCATCGGAATATACTACACAGCCCATTTTTCACATCGTCTGTCCACACAAAATTCTTTATAATGCAGCAGCATCAAAGATACAACAATACTTCCAGGCAGAGACATGGCAAAAGAAAACACAATTCAATTTTAACAGAAATCAGCTCTTGGAAAATAAAAACTTGAATCCAACAATACCTTCTCAACAATGAAGGGAATTTTGTCCAAACTGCTGGGTCGAACTGAAAACTTACTGAAGGGCCGAGCCGTTTCCACCTGTAAAAATACATCACCATGATCACAGGAATATCTAACTTACGATCCTACTCATCTAGACTGGATGGGATAGGGAGTTGGTTGGTTTCTTCTTAGTTGTTGGCCTGATCTCTGGCTGGTTTGTGTTTACAATGTCTGTGCTCGGCAAAGGTGGTCTTCATGGTAGCAACAATGAGGCTATAGGAATGACATGGACTCATGGTTTACTTCTACATACATGTATTTGCCTGCCGTAAAGATAATTCTACATGGATGTCACACCACTCTGAAACAGACTTATATATACTGGGACGAAGACAACATAGTTTTATCCAAGTCATCTGAAGGACATCACAATATAATACAGGTGAACAACACCACATAGCAATGAATACTTCAACATTTATAAAATGACTTACTGATGCCAAAACACATTCTTATAATATTTACAATGCTGCCTTCTATGTAACCTATTGCTCAGTCTAAGCAGAGGTAGATTCTGCGTCAAAAGTTGATCATTTCTCCTTTACTCATGTGTACCGACTCCAATATCTGCAGCTTTACGTAAGCACACATTTTGGGGTTACGCTCTCTCTCTCTCTCTCTCTCTCCCCCTCTCTCTGTCTCTCCCTCTTTCAGCAGTACCATAATTTGCTAGATAATGATGTTCCAAAACATCAGTGTAACTCACAGTACAAATTTCAACACGATATGATCATCTCCAACAAAAAACAAATAATCCAGTCCTTGTATAATGTATCACAGGTCACGAATACCCCTCACAGAAGTACTGATAAAACCAAAAAATCAGCAGAACACTTCAGTTTTCGGATGCATCATGCTGCATGCTACACATGTGGTAACGTACAAATGGTGCCATGGCTTGCAGATGGCCTCCTTTACTATGCCTATCACTTTTTCTGTGTGCATGGTGACATGGAGGCACTTCACCCACCATCAGGTCTGTCCACCTTTACCGTGAAAGATGGGAAAGATTAAGCTCTACACTTTACCCCCAACCCCACCCCTGTCTCTCTCTTCCCCCTCCAAGCTACAATCGCAGTTCCTGCACAAACAAATAAGAATAAGCGTAGAAGAGGAAGGCTGTGCCTAGTCAGAACAGCGTCACTTCAACTGTTCATATTCTGGAGAGTCTTATCTCACAGCTCTCCTAAACACATGCCGACTCTGTGCACATGTATGCCAACTCTAAAAGTTTGGACTCTTTCCGGGCAAAATACTGTTTCTTACGTAAATGGGCAACATGTCTTCCACAGATCAAAAAAAAAAAGAAAAAAAACAATGTCTACCCCTTCACACAAGAATGTTGTATGCATTCTAATGATAAAAATGACCGATAACATTGATCTGACAATGATGATGATAAAGAGGAGGATGAAGAAGAGCAACACACCTGGGGATACTCCTGGAAACCTCCCATGGCTTCCTGGTCCTTGTCACAGGAGCCTCCAACGACGATCAGCGGCCTGGGAACAACACACACACAACAGCGGTGCCAGGTACATTTCCTTCTCCGTCTTGTTTTCAGAGCAAAGAAGGGAAGAGGGTAAGGATGCTGGAGATGTTGCTGGTCAAGGCTATAGAGTGGTTTTGAAGGGAGGTACTGAAAGAAACCTTGGAAGGGTCCTGTACCATTTTCAATCCACCCCAACACTTCCCTATTCGCCCCTCACCTCTCTCTATCGGGTGGGAAAGGGGTTGGGTTTTGGGAGAGGCGAGTATAATGGATGAGTACAAATAGGGAGGTGCTCAAGACCCACTCACCTCTCCGCCTTCTCCCCTCCTCTCTCTCCATCCGTGGTAACAGTACTTATATTATACTGTTGCATTGTTCGGCAGTATTGTGCAGTGGTCACACTGTGCTTGGCTTTGTACTGCAGTAGTGTACAGTAGTGCAGTACTGCAGGAAAAAAAGGAAGATCCAGCATCCTTATGAGGTACAGTATAGTGATAGGATATAGTTCTTCTTCTTCTGTGTACGCAGGCTGACTCCAGCAGACACTCGCTGTATAGACAGGCAAGGATTAATCCCATCTACCCAACAAAGGGCGTGGTGTGTTGTGTGTATGACCCTTTTTCCATTTTTAATCCTGCCATTAAGGCAGCCATACTCCAACATTGGGGAAGGTGCATGCTATGTGTAACGTGTCATCCATACCAACTGCCAAACTGGCCATCTCTTTCGAAAGTTGGTGATGGGATTTTACTTGTGAGCAAGATATGCATGCATTCACACACGGAACCTCGGTTTATAAGTCTCATTCGAAGGACTGTATGGGAAATGGAGTCAGAACCAATGTTAACACCGAGGGAAAAATCCTCCTGTACTGAAACAGCCTAGCGTATTCAAAACCGCAACCCCAGGATCACCAAGATTACGAGTCCAGTGCTCTACCACTGAGCTATTCCAGCCCCTAACACAGATCTAGTCCAAACAACATGAAATACAGTTACCCCACATTCAACTTCAAAAACGTCAATCCCTTCAATCTAGGTAAAGTAAGTGGACCATGTTTCCATTTCTGACACTAGACACTTGAAATGAAGAGGCATGGAGAACAACAGACAACAAGAACAACAAAATTCCATCTGTCTGGAGTTTTTTGTGTTCTGTTCTCGTTTTTCAAAGAACAGAAATGTGACCATCAATACAGTTATGCTTTATCCTCCATCAAGTGAATTTCATCAAATAGAATGAAGACGTTCATGTCTGTATGTCGTAACTATATTCTACTGTACTAAACCACTCTGTACTGTGCTGTAATTGTGCTACAACTGTACTTGTTCTGCAGTCTAATTGCACTGCATTTTGCAGAGCGTAGTAATTGTCTAGTACCTGCTGGCACTAAGCTGTAACACACAGCTGTTTAGTTGTGTTTTTTTGCAACAAGCTGGCACTGATCAATTTCCTATCACAGCATAAACTGCCTGACTGTTATGCTGCTTTCTCGATGGCAAGTGCCTCATTACTGATTATCCTCAGTTCTGCCCCACCCCTCCCATTCCCCACAAATCCCAATCCCCCTCCTGCTTCCCCATAACAAACAATAAGACACAGTAACAAAAGTTATCAAAAATGGGGTCTTCAAGGGAGGAAGTATTTAGTGGGGACGGAATCTGCTACAGACAGAGGACATGAGAAAGAACCCACTTTCCAGCTTTTTAGCCAGTAGGTAAACCAAGGTTACTGGTAAGGAAAGTACTCTGTGTATACACACACACTCCCTCTTTCTCTCTCTCTGCATCATATATATATATATATATATATATAAAATATATATATGTATATATACAGACACACACACACACGATGACCACCACCCCCTACCACCCTGTTCCTTCCTCTCCCTCTATCCCTTCCCCCACGACCCCTCTCCTGCCCCCTCGTCTACCCCCATCTCTCCCTCCATGCCATCCCACCCACCCCCACCCTGTGTCCTCCCTCCCCCCACCCATTCCCCTTCCCCTCTACCCGACCTACTGTCACCTTCCCTCCTTTACTGCCCCCCTCCCTCCTCCTCCCGTTCCTTCCCTCCCTTTTCCCCTGGACCTAATATCAATCCAAATATGACTTTGCTTCACTAAAGGGTCGCATTTTTCATTGCTTTAAGGTGCGACTAATTGGACTGTCTATCTCAAAAGTGTTTCACTCTTGATTTTTTTCTTTCTTTCTTTCTGCGTATACAGGCTGATACTCCTGCAGACACTCCCTGTGTAAAGAGGCAAGTATTAATCCCATCTACCCAACAAAGGGAGTGGAGTTTTGTGTGGATGACGTTTTTTTTTTATCCCGCCATTAAGGCAGCCATACTCCATGTTTGGGGAATTTCACTCTTGATGTGCCCAGTATGCTAGTTAGTCACCATGCCAAACAGGGAGATCTGATGACAACTTTGGATCTGTATTTCCCCCTTTCCTCCTCTATTCCCATCTTCTTCTGTCCCCATGTCCTCACTCCCTATCCCCCTCCTCCTTTTCCCCCATGTTTCCTTCCACCCCCCCCCCCCCCCCCCATCCCGATTCTCTGTCCTACCCTTGCCTTGTCCCCCACCCCCCCACCCCCCTGGTCTCTCGCTTTCCCCATCCATCATCTCCCTTGTCCCCAGTCCTCTCATTCCCCCCTTCCTGCCCCCTCTACTTATGTCTCCTCTGTCTCTTCTCCCCACCCCCCCACTCTTCTCATCCCCTCTCCCCCTTTCCTTTGAGTCCTTCCTTTCCCTGCTGCTTTGCTTGTTTCCCCTTTCCCCATTCCCTCAGATCTGCTTTGAATCTTGACAAAGTTGCAGTATGGTTCCATTTTTCTTTTCTTTTTTTTTTTTGGTCACATGAAAATGCAACTGTCTAGAACAAAAGTGATATACTCCTGATCTGCCCAGCATGTCGTTAATTTGGAATGCCAAATTTGTTGGAGACCAGATGAAAACTAAGAATTTGTTATCAGAAGCAATGAAGATGAGACACACACACAGACACACACTCACAATGGGACAGAAAACGCTTTTTCTATCAGGAAAATATACCCACAAATAAAAAGAATAGATAGATATACGTAAACCAAACGCATACGCATATAGATGTAGGCTACCTATCACATACCAGCAGTTCTCCTGGGCATTCGCCATTCCTGCAAATGCATGGACCACTCCTGGCCCAGAAACAGTCAGGCACACAGCTGGTCTGAAACAATAAACCATCACCTGCTTTCATGTTTCGTTTGGTAATTATACATGCAGCAGCTGCAGTAGTAACAGCAGCAATTGCAGCAGTAGCAGAAGTGCCATGCATACAGCTGGTTTGAAACAATAAATCATCACCTCTTTTCATGTATCGTTTGGTAGTATGACATGCAGCAT